>VXAZ01004833.1:1116730-1149637 GCA_013399875.1 Gymnorhina tibicen
TTTTTTTTTTTTTTTTGGCCAGAAGCAGCAAATAGCTCTTTGAGAATTCATTTACAGCAGAGTAATCTCTTGAGACAACAAAGTTTTTAAAACCAATGAGATCCATAGTTGTGAGGGACTTTTGGTTTCTGTTTGTACTCTGTATTTAATTTTTTTTCTGGTTTTGCAATATATGTTATGCTTTCTGGCTCTGCTTTGAAGAAAAGAGTGTTTCTTGAAATTCAGTACTGTTGGTTGCTACATCAAAAATATTGCAAATGCTTGAAAAAACACAAAAAAAAATATCGGAAAGCTCTCAGAATGTTTTTGTGTGTGGAATTGTGAAGAATCCTCTGAAATTTGTGGAGGAGTGTGTGGAGTGATAACCATTCATTCTGAGCAAAGGCAAGCATTAATCTGTTTTGAAAAGACTAATGCAGTCTTATTCGCATTTGTAAATCTTGAGTACACTGCTGTAGCACTGGAGAGTGTAGTAGATCACACACTACCTAACACATTTTTGAACCTCAGCCTGAGGTGTGTGGTGGTTTGGGGTTGGTTGGTTTGTTTTGGGGTTGTTTTGCTTTTTGTCCTTACGTTACCACTACCATGTTTGAAGCGACGATTGCCTTTAATGTTTGTTTTCCAGGACACGTTTGTGGCTGTTTTTTCCTTGCTGTCTGGACGCATAGTGCATATTTCTGAGCAGGCAGCATCTATTCTGAACTGTAAGAAGAAAGTGTTGGACTCCTCCCGGTTTGTGGAGTTGCTTGTCCCTCAGGATGTGAGTGTGTTCTACACACACACTGACCAGTCTCACTTGCCCCTTTGGAACATGGAAAGTCAAACAGGTGGGACTTGGCAGTGCTCTTAAATATTCTGTGTGTCTTTCTGCTTTTGCAGAATGAGAACAGAGTAGTAGTTCGTTTTAAATGCATATGCTAGCAATATGCACCAGCATCATTTGTTCCTTTCCACTTTGAAAACTGGAGTGGCTGTGGGACCAGTCCTAGCTAGTGTTGTAAAGGCTTAACTCTTACTTTGGGTAAATAAAAGGCAGATACTTCATTGTTTTGTGTACCAGCTTACTCATTCCAAATACTGCTGCTTTTTGAGAAGAAAATAAGTCTGATTGTGAGTTTAAAGTTGTTTAATCTACACCTTACAGTTGCTTAGGTGCTTTGTCTTTATGGTCCACTTGCTGCCTGCTGTGAACACAGCTCACCAAACCCCAGTTTTAAGCTATTTGCTACTTAGTGCTGGATATGTCTGAACTGAGACTTCTGAATCCTGTGTTATTTGTGAGCAGTTCAAACGTAGCTTGCAGGCCAAGGCTGTGCCTTTTGCCCACCTTGACATGGGGCTGTTCTGGCATCAGTTCTGAGAAGTCCAAAGTCCTTGGTGTCAAAGGATGTGAGACATCTGGAGGTTTTGAATGCCAGGGATTCCACAACTTGGATGCCAGTGATGTGCCTACCCAGCAGAGGAGTGGCACCCCAGTGGAGTTGTGGTTTTCTTGTTCATATGTGGTTTTTGGTACTTGGCTCATAAAGCCAGGAAAAATCACCTTTACTTTGCACAGTGATGCACTGGAGAAAGGTTGGGTTTTTTTTTGATGTTGGGTTTTTTTGTGTGTGTGTTTGTTGGTTGGTTTGTTTGTTTCCTTTCTTTTTTGGTTTTTTGGGGTTTTTTGTTTTTTTTGTTTTTAAGTCATATGCATTTCCTCTGAATTTAGTTCCAGGTCAACCATTTCTCTAAGAGTGAGTGGAGTAGAGAGGAGAGATAACATTTGAGGTGGGAGCAGACTGTTGAACAGACAATTCAGTAGCTAATAGAGAGTAGGTAGTGAGACTTCAGTCTTGCTCAGAAAGTCTGGAGAATGCAGATTTTAACATAGTTCTGATAGGTGTGAACTTTTTAAGGACATTAACTGATAATTTCAATGTGTTCATCTTATTAGCTTCTCCATATGAATATGCCCAAGTGAAATCCTTTTTCTGCAGGATCAGGTAAGTGCATTATTATAGTTTTATTTTTGTGAAGGCTGACAAGGGGTACAGTAGTAGGCAGAAACTGTTCTATTGTTACAGCTGACCAGTGTGAGCTCATGAAACTCCATCACAAAATGGGCTTACTGTGTTTAATATTGGCATCCAGTAGGACATTTTGAACATCTTTCCCAGAATGATGCATAAACTTGCGTGGGGACAGAAGGGAAACCGTTGATACATTTTTCTCTTGGACCTATTGGTTTCCTTCTGTACTGTCATGCAGGAGAATAATCTTGTGAAAAATTGCTGCTCCCCCTTTTACTGTTTGAGAGTAGAGGCAAAGAGTATTTTGCTTGAGATTAAGATTGCTTGAGAGTTTGGGACAGAAGCCTTAACAGGAATTCAGGTCACCTGAGTCCCAGTGTGAAGCTTGGCTCCTGAGATTTGTGAAACCTGACTTGCTGCTGCTATGGATGCTGTTTGTTGCTTAGTACCTGGCTAATCTTAGAGCTAAAAGAGGAAAAAAAAAAGAGATTGGCCTTCAGTGCAGTTCTGTTCCAGACTCAGGTGATCTCTTGATTTTAGTAAGAGCTGTTTGCTTCTGAGCAGATACGACACTTAACTCCATCTTTCAGTTGATCCTTGATTCATTCATATGTGTTTCAAAAACCTGAGCTCTTAAATCACCTTTGTCTCTCGAATTGTGTAAGGGCACCTGAAATAAATATAGCAGGACAGATAGCAGCGTTAGGTTGGGGGAACTGTTTGTTGGATACATAAACATTTTACAACCATTTTTCTCCATGTTTTTGTACAACATCGCTCTCTATTTCCCTTATGTAACTGATCTTTTGATTATGTTGGCTTTATAAGTAAAAATATTTTTTCACAAGCACACACTCTAGGCTTAAGTAAGAAAATGTTTTTTCGTGAGTTAGACTTCAGCTATATCCAATTTCCATTTGTATCTTTTTTTCCCCCAAAGGCAGAAGTATCAGAAGTAGTTGTTATGACACTTGCTTCCCTCTAAAAACCTTTTATGAAGGTAACTGTGGAATAAGAAAGTAACTTTTAGTGTAAGTGATAATCTCCAAAAATTTATCTCAATTTTTTCTGTAAGAGCTGGTTAAGATACTGAAATTATAGCAGGTGAAAAAACACTTGCAATAGAAAGCGCCAATTGTTATTGCAGCTATTGCAAAGCCTTGATTAAGATCTCATCAAGAATATTGTGTGCTGCTACTGTTCACACGTTCTAGGAAGACAAATTCTTATGGAGGACAATCAAAAAACAACAACAATGAACCAAGGCTGGGGGAGTCTTATGTAGGTCTGTGAAACTAAACTTGAGGGAGACAGATTTTTTTTTTTTCCTAAAATGGTACAGGATAAACAGCAAGCAGAAAAAGAACTGTTTATGTTGAAGGAGAACACAAAACCAAATGAGTGGTTCTTGTGAATATGCTCAGACTGAGAATTAGAAGGTGGTCTTCAACTATTAGAGTAAGAGTATTTTAGACAGCCTCTGAATGTAAGTGCTGGAGACAAAACACTTAATTGACTTTAACACGAGGGAGGTCAGTGTTGCTGAGTGTGTTGACCTTGGATCTCAAGGGAGTTTGCTTAGGACCTGATTATTTGGGTTTGTGTGCTCAGCATAACTTCTCTGGGCAGGGCTCTCGGCCCTGGCACACAGTACGTGAGTCTTGAAACCAGGGTGTTAATCCCTTTTGCTTTTCCTCAGGGGTGGCAAAGATCAAGAACAAGAAGCGCGTTGTTACCCGTTCCGAATCACCCCGTACTTGGTCCACGTGTGTACTTCTGTCCGTGTGGATGCAGAGTCCTGCTGCCTAGCTTTGGCTGAAAAAATCCACTCTGGATATGAAGGCAAGTCAGGAGGCTCCAGTGGGAAAAAACCCAAACCAGTAGAAAAATGCAGTGTATGAAACTCTTCTTCCTCTGTTTAGAACCTGTGCTTGGGTAGTCTCAGCTGTATGAGTTGCAGCTTGTGTGTGCGTGCATGCGAATCCAGAACATCTGTGCTGCCTTTGCCAGGCCCCAGAGCAGTTGACCTCTACTCATTATTTTTATTGTTGAGAGAAGTCTGTAGTAGCTAAAAATCTGTAATGTTTCTATGACTTATTGATCAGAAAGCATTGAACAATTATAAAGTTCAGGAGCCAGTAAATATCATGAGCTAAAGTAATGCCCAAGTTTTCTGTCTTAGTGCATATTTTGTTTCTATTAGCTCCTCGAATTCCTATGGATAAAAGAATATTCACCACCACTCACACCCCTGGATGTGTTTTTCTGGACATAGATGACAGGTAAGAGATTAGAGTTCCTAAGACCTGCGAGGTATGTATGGAGAGGTAGAAAAAATCCCTTGGTGATACAGCTGGAGACCCAAGTGTGTCCCAAGTAAAGCAGCTGAACTGTGCAACTGGCAGTATTTAATTAAACAAAACAGTTTAGTGTTAGTCCACTCATGGAAAACATCTCACGCTCCACAGATGCAGCCTCCTTTGTTGGTTTAAAACACGTTAAACAGAACTGCAGTCAGTTTTCCTTACCCAGGGCAATGGGGAGCTGCGGTAGCACCAATAGTGGAAAACAAGCATAATTACTGATATTTAGCCTATGACCTGTTGTCTTCAAGATCCCTTTTTTTTTCCCTTTGCATGTAGACGAGCACAAAACTGCCTGCAAATGTGAATATCTGTTAAATCTCCAGGCACAGAAAAATGTTTGTCATGGGCATTTATGTGTCAATATTACAGTGCAGGATTATGGGATGGGTTGGGAAATGTTCTGTAGCCTTAGTTCATTTCACTGTAGATAGTGCATGGGCACTTCACTGACCAGCAAAGGGTTAAGGATGTAAGTAGTCAAAACTGTATTATAACCTGTGATAATGCGTTTGGGTTTCAGAGCAGTGCCTTTGTTGGGTTACTTACCTCAGGATTTAATTGGAACATCCATACTGATGTATTTGCACCCGGAAGATCGTCCTTTGATGATCACTATTCACCGGAAAAGTAAGAGCTGCTTTTAGAGGACTTTCTGTTGGTTTTATGATTCTTTCCTTATCATATTGCTCGACATGTGACTGATCTGCAGTCTAGACAAAAATTAACTAATTAATGAATGCAGTCAGTTTGAGATCAAAGCAAATTCAATCCCAAAGTTCTAAGAACCCCAGTCATTAGTGTTTGTGCTTGCACTACTGTGTCATAATGTAAGCTGAACCTTGTTTCTTGATTGTGTTTTTCTTTCAGTACTGAAATTTGCTGGCCAACCCCCTTTTGAACATTTACCTATTAGATTTTGTACTCAGAATGGGGATTATGTCATACTGGACACCAGCTGGTCCAGTTTTGTGAATCCTTGGAGCAGGAAGGTTGTGTTCATCATTGGCCGACACAAAGTCCGGACGTAAGTCGGTTGTAGAATTGATCAATAAAGTGCTTTTCATTGATTACTCCTGCAAAACAGAACAGTCTAAGTACTGAACTAGAAACATAATGTGCTCTTGCACATGTGACAACTGCCTGGCATCTGTCTTCAGCCCATTCCTTCAGAACAGCATTAGTCTTGTTTATTAAGTGTGAAAATAAGTATTACTTTGAAATAAAAGGAAAAGCCAACTTTTTGTTTTAGCTGGTCTTTGCATGTAGTTGATGTCCAAATGTTGTGACAAGGGACATGTCTAAATCAAAGTACCAGTTTTAGATGAGTAAAAGCTAAAAAGCAGCATAAAATTTGATCACTTTAACAACCAATTACCTAAAATTCATTTGTGGTTGGCTCACCAGAAAACCCAATTAACTGACCTTCTGGCATGTTTTCTTTTGGCATATTTACTTGATACAGCATTTGAATATTTACCAAGGTAATGTCTTTTTAAAATGCAGTTAGTATTGAATGTACAAGTTAATTTTTCAGATGTTTCTCCTTAGTTTTCAAGAAATTTGAAAATATGACTGCCTTCTTACCTGGTTTTTCTTATAGAAAATGGCTTTTGGGGATGGCCTTTTGACTTTTCAAAGTGATCTTGTATAAAAGATTTTATGGGGTACGAGTTTGTCTTCTGAGTGAAGGAGACAGAGGGCTAGATGCTTGTCAGCCTTAACTGGTGTCTCTGCTGGTGTACTGACTTCCCTGGAGCTTCTCTGCTCTCATAGCACTGCCCCACTACCCCAGCAGAGCAGCTGCTGGGACAGATGACATTCCTTTGTGTTCACTCAGCAGAACAGTCAAAATAAAATAAAAATAATAAATTAAGAATCTGTTCTAACTGTTTATAGCTATCTTTTCTTCATCAAATGACAATGAATAGTGAAATATTGTTGGCTCTCTCCAGAAGCCCTCTGAATGAAGATGTCTTTGCCCCAAGAAGTAAAGAAATGAGCAGTGTGGAGAAAGAGATAAGAGAATTACAAGGACAAATTTACAAACTGCTTCTGCAGGTAAAGAAGACAAAAGAATTTCAGAACACAGGCTGGCCTTCTGAATGAGAGGCTAAAGAAACTTAAGTCTGATTAGGGGGCTATTTTGAGAATGGTCTTTTAAAAGGTCTGAAAAGCAAGTTCTGCATGGACACAGGCCCACCTCATTGCAAGAAAAAGAAATCTATTTGACATTTTTTCCCAGTCTTTATGTTGAAATGTAAGTCCGCATCTTGAAACAGTTTGAAGCATGGCAGACAACTCTTCGTACGCAAGTGGTAGAGCCCAGACAAATACTGACTTTTCACTTGGTTTTCTTTGTTTACTTGAAGTTCTGCGTTGCAAAGTATATTGTTGCCTTCATTTTGTTCTCACAAGAGGATGATTTTTAAAATTTTTTTTCTTCTCATACAGCCAGTTCACAGCAATGTTTCCAGTGGTTATGGAAGCCTTGGAAGCAGTGGCTCTTATGAGCACTATATCAGCATAGCATCTTCAAGTGACTCCAATGGGAACTGTGCAGAGGAAATACAGGAACCAGTAAGTCTATGAATGTGTCACTGCCTGCAGAGTAGTGAAAATACACCTGTGAAAATGAAAATGTTTACTGTGTACATATGTACTGCTCATCATGAGTTTTACTGAAGTGGGAAGAATAAAGCCACATTCAGGCTAAATTGGTCAGTTACAGAGTGCTGGCTTTTGGTTTTTGCTCTTAATTTTGCTGACTGCTATAGAAGAGAGTGGAAGCAGTGCTGTCCTAAAACAAGCATTGCAATTACCTAATTTTTTTGTGAGGCTCCTGGGTAAGTCATCAGCTTATTCCCACTCTCAAGGTTTGGCATGGGTATTAAAACATTCAAATGCTGAGGCTGTTTGAGCTTTATCATAGTTAATTTACTTAAATTAACCACGATAATTGGATTAATTAAGGTTACAAATACCAGTAGATACCAGTCTTAGGCTGATAGTCTACTCACTTTCAGTTGGAAGCATACAAGAATCCAAGTCAGCTCCTATGGCCTCTTTGTACTCATTTTATTCTGACTTCACATTTTTTGCGTGTCTCAAGATGACATTGCAGCAAGTTTGTGCAGATGTCAACCGAATAAAGAACCTGGGGCAGCAGCTGTACATTGCATCAAGGAGCAAGCCACAGAATGCAAATGAACAGGCTGTGAGCTCAGAAGTGCTGGGAGGTAAGTTAGGATCCTTAAGGTAATATGAACTCCTGTAGATCTGTAGCCATGAGTTTGACTACCTGGTATTATGCTGAAGAACTTTAGACAGCATTTTTTAGCATGGCTCAGACATGGGAAGATGTTCGTTTTGTTTAAAACCCAAACAAGTCCCACCCCCGCAACTCACCCCTAAAAATAACCTCAGCAGATGCAATAACTTTTTAACTCCTCCTTGAAATATGTAGGAACATATCTGTCTCTTCCTGGGTTAACAGACTTGTCCTTTTTTATATTTTGACATTTTCTAGTGAAAATGCACATGTGCTTGTAGCACGTGGTGTGGAAGCTCCCCTTGGTTGCTTTATGTGAACTCTTAGAAACGATCATAGGCTGGACAATACGGCCCACTTCCCACTGAAATAGGGGCTGAGTTATTGAGTGCTCAGTATTATACTAGTGCACATTATTTACAGTTTGTACAAAGCACAAATATATGGAGAAACTGCACTGTGATACTCTCTGTTAAAGTTAACTGCTGGTGTTATCCTAGAGGACTGTACTGTCCGTATTGATAGGACTCTGGCCAGTGTATCCATGGTATACAAAGCTGTTAATTACTGTTAAATAATAGGTTGGATTCTGTGATGTGTAAATTGAAAGAAGAGTAATATTAATTGCAGCTTTATTTACAGTTTAAATGCTGGGGGTTTTATATACTGTTTTCTTTGTGCTTGCTTGCTTTTTTCAGTGGATGTTTAAGGTGGTGGAGGGGTTGGGGTTTTTTTCAGGCATACTTTCCCCTTCTCCTTCCCTTGCCTCAAAACATATAAATTGAGATGAAAATGCAGACTAACTTCACAATGAGAGCTATGCTGTCATAAGCCATATGTCCTTGTATCATTATATGGATTCCAGTATACATTTATCTGTGTGTGTGTATAGATCTGTGTGAGGGTAGTGTTTAGATGCCCTTGAGAGGAATCTTTAAAGATTTCTTCTGTTCCAGGGAAGAGGCACACTGCTTCCTGTTTTCTTCAGACACTGAGAGGTGATAGCACAGAAGAACCAGGCAACACATTTTATGATGATCCAAAGAAGACTCCACATCTTCCTTCCTATCAGCAGATCAATTGTGTTGATAGTATCATCAGGTAATAAACTATGAAACAATTTTAGTGATACAAGTTTAAGATTAATTGGTGGAAAGTAAATATCCAAGCAGTTTGCATTGGCCTTAAACTGTCTGGGATTTGAGTTGTGAGATAAATTTGGGATTGTTTGTAAAGTTTTCTGCCTCTCTGAGCATTGGGATGGCTTGCCCAATCTGAATTACACAGTACTGAAAAGTTTAGGACCTAAGAATCTCTTTGTAACTATTTGTTGACGTTTGTTGTTGGTGCAATAGGAATTTTAAGTGAATTTTGATTGTCATATGTCAGTGTCTTCTCATTACCCACTCTGAGAACATCCATATAAAACAGGAAATTGATATAATTTATGAAGTGTCAGTATTTTTTAACCCAGTGGATAATGTAATCTTTTTTCTTTTTTCTTTTTTTTTTCCCCCCTCAAAGAGTGATAGATTTTATTTAAAATACTCCTTGGAAAGCAGATACGTATCCAGAACTTCCTGCAGAGAATTTAAAATACTAGTTAACAACCTCTGGATCTCCAGTTTGGATTGTTCAAATGTTTGTATCTCCAAATGGAGAAAAAAGCCCCCCAAAGTAGAGAGAGCTTCCTGTGATATGCTTTCGTTTCAGATACCTAGAGAGCTGCAATATTCCAGCATTGAAAAGGAAATGTAAATCTTCTGCAAATACGTCATCGTCATCTTCAGAAGATGACAAACAAGTCCAGCAAAGTCAGCAGGAAGTCAGGGCATTGGAAGGTAACACAAAGTGTACTGACAATCATATTAGAACCACAAACTGATTTGGGTTTTTTAATATGTCCCTGTTGTGTGTTCCAAGGTTTGTCCGCTTTTTAAACTGTTGTGTTGCTTAACAGTATTTTAGTAAATATTTAGTAAATACTTGCTTAACTTGCCTAGATCTCTCAATTAAACATAAGCTAAAATGTTAAGTCTTTGAATGTAGAATGCATCAAAAGAACTCTTGTTTATTGTTGTTAAATGAACCTTCTGTTGCTCACTCATTTTATGCCACATTTAGTATGTGCTGACATTGCACTGGCATGTAAATGTTTTTTTTAGTATATAATAAGACTGTCTTATTTAATAGTCTGCATAGTTGCTGGTTATTTCTGAACCGGTGAGACTTGGTGAATCGGGAGCATAGTGCTTGGAGTGGAATTCCATGTAGAAACTTTGTCATTTGCCAATAGATACTGCTATGCTGTCAGCAGTTGAGTCCCACACGCCAATATCTGCTGGTCTGGAAGAGACGCTGAAAGACCAGACAACTGCAGGCATGGTGGGAGCTCCTCTGGCAGACCTGACCCTGTCCAACAAGGCTCCAAGTGTCATGTCTGTCACCAGCCAGTGCAGCTACAGCAGCACTATAGTGCATGTCCCACACCCTGAATCAGGTACTGTTCACACTCATGAAACACAGACTGATATTTCAATTTACACAATGTTTCCAGCCTGAAGTACACGGTGAGGAAGTTTTGTCCATTTAAGATACATCTTCAGTGAATGTGAATTCTGAAATATTAAGGTACTTTGCAGGGCGCTGTGAAGAAAAATTTGAGCCTGGAAATTTTGAGAGTGTTTTAGTAAAATAGTTTTAACAGACTGCACTGTTTCCTTTCCCCTTGAACTTCATTGCATATACCTCAAACACAGCAATGTGCTTTTAGCCATTGAGGATTCAAGAAGAAATCACTATTGAGCCAATGTTACTTCATTTTAATGCAGAAAGAAGCAAAAAAATGAGTATGTAGCTGCTATTGCACTAAGAAAATATGAAGAAAGAAGTGCCTTTAACTTCAAAGTGAATTTGAAGTTTTCCAGACCATGCAAAGTAATTTGTTCAGTTGATGTTAGTGTAATTATATTCGAGTGTAAAGGGTGTTTTCTCCCTGTGCCTCTGCTCAGTAGCTCAGATGAGGTTGTTTTCTGTGTAACGCTCTGGGTGTTGTGGGAGCTGACACCAGAAGGGCAGAGCCAAGAGTGATTTTATTTTCTTCCTCTTCAAAGAAGTGACTACAATGGAGGATGCTGCCATTGGAAGTGAACAAACTGAGCTGCCTCCTGTGAATGCTCAGAGCCTTGCAGTGCTGCCTGAGGAATTAAAGCCAGTTGGGCTAACAAAAGAGACGCTGTCAGCCCACACTCAAAAGGAGGAGCAGAACTATGTTGACAAGTTCCGACAGAGGGTCTTGCTCTCTCCATTTAGGACTTACCTTCAACAAGGAAGCAGAAGTAACAACAGACATTCCTGTGGCCAAGGTAGGCAGCAGCTTTGAGAAATAAAGACTTGTTAGATGATTTACAGAGACCAACCTAGCTGTGGAGTCTGGTTCTCTTTTGTATAATTTAATGAGTGTCTTATTGTGGCTGCAAACAGAATGCTTGCTTTGGATTGCCAAGATTTGACAGCAGCATTGCCCACACAGAGGGCCTGCTCCATCTTGGATCTTGCTATCTTACACTTTTCACAAAGCAGATAGTTATTGCAAACTATCTGCAAATCCCAGGTAGTTTGTTGCCTCCCCTTGAAAGAACGTAAAAGATGTGATTGGGATAAGCCAAAGTGATCGATAAGAAAATTGATGACATGAAGGAAAATATTATAGATATGTCAGCAAATCCATCATCACTGGTTTATGGACGTATTACCCAGAAGGTCAGCTCTTTGAATAAGCCACACTCATTTATCTAGGTGTTTCTCTCTTTTTTTTTCTCTCTTTTATTTTTTTCCTCTTTTTTTTTCCCTAGGTCTGTAATTTCAGTGAATATGTTTCTTTTTCTTCCTCCTTAGGCGATTCCCCTTCAAAGCAGATGAGCCCAGCTAGCTGTAAAAAAGGAAAACATGGAAAATTCAAGCGCCAGAAACCTCAGAGACAATGCTCAGATAGCCACTCTTCTACTAAAAATAGAAATAGTCTTCCATGTGAGAAGAGAACAAATCAGAAGCAGTTGTTCTCTCCCTCAGAAGTGTCCTATCTGAGCTCCTCCGCTCGTAGTGTCCAGCCTTCTGTGGGATTTCCTGTCTATTCGAATCCAGTGTCTACTTTTCCAGCCTCTTCTGGAGGAGAGGAGCTTGCCCTTCGCTCATTACAACCTCAGTCTGTGTCCTCATCACAACTGTGCTGTGGAACACAGTCATACCCAGTCTTGTATCCCCCAAACATAGGCACATTTATGGCTGTATTTTTTCAGGGTTTCCCCATGTATGCTCAAATGCCTCAACATGTCTTTCTCCCTAGCCCTCAGTGTGTTAACCCCCCCTCTTCATATCCATGCACCACACTACCTCCAGCCCCCCCGCCTTGTGCTCCATCACCAGTAGCACCATACTCTCTAGATCAGCCCTTTCCAGCCTCTCCTCACTCATCTGTGGAGGACCAGCAAGAGGGCCAGTGTGACCAGGCCCTACTGCTGAGCAGCTCACGGAGCAGCTCCCCACTTCAGCTGAATTTGCTTCAAGAAGAGCTGCCAAAACCTATGGAGCTTTCCGTTAGTGCTGATGTTAAGCCACATGCAGAAGATAAATGCGTAAGTAAAAAAGATTTTTCATGTAGAGGAGAAACTGACTTTCACGGTGTTCTGTCACCAAAACCAGTGGTGATGATCTGTGTGTCAGGGACACAGATTTTGTTAGCTGCTTTTTCTGTTGGCTGTGCTATGTAGCTTGTAGGTCACAAATAGCACAGGAGGTGGAGAAAGCAGTTTATATTTGTGCTTGTGGGAACTTGTACCAGTACAGCGTTGGCACTTAGTAAATGACAGAAATGTGAGATCTTCTGGTCTAGACTGCCACAAGCTGCTTCTGCTCAGCATTTTGGCAGCAGCCTCTTTAATGGAACTGTCAGCTAGAATTTGGGGTTTGGGGCTTTTATGCATGTGGAACTTGGTTAGTGCTGCACAATTTGCATCCTTTTTCACCCAGTCCCACAGTCTCTGTGGAGAACCAAAACAAAGGGAAGATACTCTTCTAATTACTCCCTCTGTCTCCCAGGGATGCAGCTAATGAAAGAAGAACAGGGATCCGTGTGGGTCGGTTTCCATACATGGGCATAGAAAAGGCCTCTCCAACTTCCGCGGTAAACTCAGAGGCAGGAATCTGAGCTCTGCAGGCAAGGAAAAAAATGTTGCTTCCTGAATCCAGATTGGGCTGGAAAGGCTGGATCAGCTGAAACTGCAGGGTAGGGTCCTGAAAGGGGAGCTGGTGTACCTGGAGCTGCTGAAGCCGTTGCTTCGCATAGTGAATCAGGGGAAGGCTCTCTCATTTTCCCTGTAGTGCACCTTTGCTTGATGCGTATGGCTGCTTCATGCCATCTAACAGGATGTGAAGGGAACCGAGTCCTTCTCTCTTGGCAGCAGAAAATGTTAACTTTATGCAACAGTACGATATCCTGACAAAGTGGGGAAGGATCTACAGCAGAAACCAGTAAACTAGAGTTCAGATGCTTGTTGATATTCACCCATGCAGAGTGTTATCCCGAGTTCTAAACCACCACTCATTTTCAGAGCTAGAAACTCCAAACCTGTTGAATTGATATGAGAACTTGGTCAACGTGTGACAAATTCAATAACTGCATGAATTTCCTTTTGCATACTTAAATGTAACTTCTGTGGATGTGTTGGATCTGCTTTTTGTCTCCAGGATAATGATCCAGAAGATAGTGGTAACAGTGGTGCTCTTGAATTTCCTGACTGCTCGTTGTATGAGGACTCACAGTTGGGTTCAGGTTCAGCAGCATCAGGCAGTGGATCAGCTTTATCTGGTTCTTTAGGCTCTAGCTTCAACGAGACTTCTGGTCATGGCACAGGTAGGGAAGTCCAAGATTTAGGTATTTGGTGCTAGATGGCTTGCTAACATATAATAAATAGCAAGATACTGTATTGGGGATGGGAAATCCATGTAAGAAGATCCATGGCCTTTACTTTTCACCAGCTTTCAGTGTTCGAAGCCAAGTTTTTTTCAGTCACTGTAGTTGGAAATGTGCATCTAAGAAGCTAATCCTTTAACCAGGAAGTCACTCTTTCATTTTTCTCAATATCACTTTTCTCTGCATTAGATACTGCTTTAGGTCTTACTTGACTAAAGGTAAATCTGCATAGAACAGGACCTCTCAGAAATGAGAAGCTGAGCCAGTTAATTTTGAGAGAAGTGAATAGAGCTTTAGACATCTTGAATAACTTAAGAGAATGCACTTTATCTTCGAATTCTCAATAGGTAGTAATTGCTAGAGCAATCACCTGGGAATACCTGTGTTTGTATTACAGAAGTAACTTGAAAGAATACACTGGTGGTGTTGTACTTTTTGTGGTGAATTACTGGGATTTTCCAGGCATTTTTTTTTTTTTTTTTTTTTTTTTTCCTTCCATGGTCATTCTCAGCAGGTAGAGGGAAAAGCAGCAAGTATTTTGCCACTAATTATTCTTCTGAAGCTTCCAAAGAAGAGAAGAATCAGGAAGCAGAAGAAAAAGGGACAGCTTATAAATCGAAACATGAGTCAGCCTGCGTGATGATGGATCACACACCTGAGCGAGTTCTAATGAATTACCAAATGCCAAACAGGTTGGAAAACATCAACAATTTCTGACATATAGTTTGGAATTGTGCATGGAACAATAGGCTTGAAGTGAGACTGTGGAAACAGCACACATACCAGTGAAACTTCAAGAAGGTGTATTAGATTTATTTTTGTGCAGTTTAGGCCTGGTTATTTACTTACTTTTGTCTATTTTTTTCTCATTCCCCCACCAGTTAAAATAAGGTAACATGTAATCTTTTTTGTTGAAGCATTAATGGGATTGGTTATTGTCATCTGCTTTGAATGCATAAGGGGGTAAAACTACAGGTTATTTGCAAGTTGCTTGCAATTAGCTTATGTATCATTTGTAATTGGATTCCACATTAAAAAAAGCACCATATAAAGCCATAAAGCAAAAAAAAAACCCCACACCAAACAACCAAAAACTCCCAACAAAGCCAGCGGCAGACAAACCCCGGACTGTTAGCCCAGCTTTGAAAGCAGCCTTACAAAGCAAGTGAGGTACAAAGTACAGTTCCCTTTTACCAGCTGATGCTGTCTGGGCTTCAGCCATAGATTGTGGCAAAGGGACTCGCACAATGTCAGTGCCTTCCTTGCTTCGTGTAGTACAGCTGTGCCCAGAGGTGTCTCTTCCCTGCAGAATCAAAGAGGAAGTTCTAAAGCAGGATCTGGAGAAGCTGGCAGTCATGCAAAAGCAGCAGCCGTGGTTTACAGACAGGCAGAAGAAGGAGCTTGCAGAGGTGCACACATGGATCCGGACCCAGACTGTCCCCCTGCAAATCAGCACCCAGGTGAGCAGTGGGAAAGGACTCTGCAGGTCATCCCTGCCTTGGCCAGCCCAGGCATTTCCAGCCAGGGCCATCTGACAGCGCTGGGTTATGGATGTCAGTAGAAGCAGGAAATGAGCTTGAGTATGCTAGCCAGATGAGTAATGCCAATATGCGGGTCTTGCCATTGAATTTTTTTTATTTCTTTTCAATATATGCAAATTCTGTATAGGAACCACCAGTAGCAAAGTTCCTTCAGTCACAGTGTTGGATGAATGGGAATAGTGTCATGATCTCATGTAAGGCATCTAGAGTTGTTTTTTTCTGTCGGTATTAAGTCTTTTGCTCTTTTTCTTATAAAATTGTTGCTATAATTGAATAGCATATAATGCTGGGATATCAGTAAAAATTAGAGCAAGTGTGTTCAGGAAGCTGAAAAATGCTCAGTCACAGACGAGGGTCAGGTATATTGTAAGAAACACAAAAATAGCCAGTGTTTTGCAAGTGTATTCATTCATTCAATCTTATACTTGATTATTTTAGCTGGTACAACTCTTGGACACTCTGCGAAACTGCTTCTGATTTGTATGAATGTGTGTTAGAGAATGTCCTAATCAGTTTAAAGTGCTCCCAGGTGCTATGGAGAATGGCAAGACAGCTCCAGTCCCACAAAGACCTAGAGCTTCAGTGTTGAGTTGTACAGAAAATTTTAAGGCTCTGTTCATGTACTTGTGCAGCAGAAAAATCTCATGTCTGTTTTAGCACTGCATGCTGGGCTAGGGTTGTCAAATGTGGTGCCCTGAGATGTGGTATTCATTCTCAGAGAAGAAAAACTAAGACGTGTATGTCCTTGGCTATGGAACAAGACAAGAAAATTGGTCGTTGTTTTCCTAATACCTCATTGATCAAAATCACGTGTCCTGTTGTGGTTAGGAACACTGTGTTTGATTCAGATAGCTAAATTATGTCCAGTGATCTCATAGAAAATTCTGTTGAATGTTTGTAATCTCAAATGTTAGGAAATATATTGATATGTAAATATCACTATTTTCTATCTAAGGTCCTGAAACTGTTCCTAAGCAGAAGTCATGTTTCCAGTGCAGATTGTGATTTTGCAAATACAACCAGGCTTCTGACAGTAGCGCGAAATACAGGACTTCTGTTTGGATACTTTATTTCAATACTGTACCATTTCTCAAGAACAAGAAAAACCTGGTCTGTCAATACACTCAGGCATTTCAGCTGTTTATGTTGATCAGTGTTGTTGCTGCCGTCCAAATCTTCAATAAGGAAGGAACTTGCTTATAAAGCTGAATGATAAGGTCTTCAAATTCAAGAAAGTCACATGCCTTTTTATCTCAAGGGTAGAACTGTATGTTCCACTAACCAAATTAATTAATCTCTGGGGCAAGGTAAGTTGTAGGTGCAAGTATCTGCAAGATACCTGTATAATCTCTGCTTGTAGAGAGATCTCCCCCCACTGGTGAGAGGTTTCGAGAGACTGTAATGTACCATTCCATAGAATTTAACCCTTTCAAATATACTCATAAGAAGAATTGAAATTACTATTTCTTGCTCCTTTTCAAAGGGCTGTGTTACGTGTGACAGCAGGGAAGCAAGTTGTGAGGCTGCAGTGGCTGATGACAGCATGGAAAACAAGGGAGAACCACCTCCAGTCCTGCAGCGCTGAGGACATCAGCACCTGTGTCAGTGCAACTGCTTGGTGTAATTCCCATCCTCTTTCCCTCTGGCTTTGCTCCATCCAGCAGTGAATCTTCATGGCCATCTCTTACCAACATGAGCAGTCACACATGAAACTCAATCTTCCTCCATTGCCCCTCCACTCCTGGCATGACTCTGAAGACAATCTTTCAGTGGGAGACTGTTTCACTTTCTGACCTCACAGACTTGACACAGAATGGGTTATGTTTGTAACCTTTAACTGCTCAGTGATGAGCAAAATACAAAGATTTTTTTGGTTTGGGTGTTTGTTCTTTTGAAGGTGGCAAGTCACTCTGAAAAGATGCAGTGTTTAAGAACCTTTGGTGATGAACCTACTGATCAGAGCATGTTTACTCTCCAAATGAGGTGGATGTATTGAAGCCAAGCTACAGTAGAGTACTCTTCATTTTTGTTCAATATTTAAAGGTCTAAACTAAAGATCCAAATAGTCTGAGGCTCTGAAATTGCTGTAGCTGGTTTGAGAATCCAATAGGCTTTTTAGAGAGCAGCTGAAACTGGCCAGGTTATTCTGCATCAAATGCCTTTTGCCAGCTTGTGCCCATCGAAAAGAAGTAAACTGAAGTGAAAAGAAGCAAATCTTTTCCCTCTGTTTTTTGTGAGGTGTGTTTTGGAGTCAAGCTGTTTTACAGCTTTTGATTTTAAAGCTGTGTTTATCAAGACAGATATAGAAATTAAATGAGGATAACTGGTTTGCAAATACATCAGAGATGAAATTACGTACAGCAATTAAAAAAACCCCAACCTAAAAGTATCAGTCCACAGGCTTTATAAAAAGGCTCTGCTTTTTATAAACAGACCCATGGAAAATTTTCTCTATCAAGGCAAGTAGTTATCAATTAAAGTAGTTACATGCAATCTTTTATCTTATGTTGGTAGTGCTTGGGAAGGTGGGTTTGTATCATAATGTTCTCTTTGTTGAGTGGTTAGAGGAGCTGAATCCAGACATAACACATAGGAAATTATTTAAGCAGTTTCTCTGATTTGTTTTTGTTGTGGTGATGCCAAAACCAAAAAGAATTCATTTTGTTTCTTCTGCTTTCAAAACTCACATGTTGTGGAGCCAAACTTGAACATCAAACCACATATTCTTTATTTCTTAGCACTGTTGACTTCCTGCACAAGATTTAACCTCTTTCATTGTAATGCATTTCTCTGGCTATTGAAATCCATGGATGAAAAAAGAGTTTGTGGTTCAGAACATGGTAACCACTTTCAGTATGTAAAAGGAGTTGTTCTCATGAATGTCTCAAAGTGCTCTTCAAACAGGACATGCTTGGCTAAAATCTGGCAAATTTTGTCTGATTTCCCCTCTGTTTATCAAAAGCTGGATGTAATCAGGTTTTCCTTGTGGTGTTATTAATCACCTTCGCTTTCTCAACAAAGAGTTTGAGAATGTAACAGATTATTTACCCTTTTGTTCTGTGTAATCCTTCTGCTGCTGTGTGAAATATTTTCACTTCTCTAGTTTCAGTTACTAGTAAGCTTCAGGTTGTTAAGTTAAAAATACCGTAATCTGCAGGTCATTGAAGGAAAACTGTATTTATCTAAAGGTTTCTTTACCTGTAGAAGTCAATCCAGTGACAATCTTTCTTGTTAAAATTTATTTTAAGGAAAGTTATTTTTACAGAATTTTGAGTTTTCAAGGCTAATTTGACTCAGGCCGTGTTCTTTTAATGGGTTTGGGGTTTTTTTCAGTGTTTTTGCCTGCTCTGTTTATACCTATTGGTTTCTATTTATTCTTAAGCTGCATTTCTTTGTCTTTTAGTTTTTTCAGCTTGAACTTGTTTTTTTCTTGTGTTGTAAATCAGCAGAGGTCCACACATCCTCAGTAGTGCTTGTGTTCAAACTTCAAACACCTCTTAAAATAAGAGACTTCAATAGGTGTTTACATGTAGCAGGTTATGTATTCAAGTAGGAAGATGTGGGCAATATCTTATACCTTTCCTATTCTTTTTACAGCATTTTCCAAATACGGTATTCTGCTTTATAACCACACTGCCTGAAATATTTGCTCTAAAACATGTAATAAGATATTTTGTGTATAGGTTCTTTCTTGATTGGGAAGCTTCTTAATTAACTTACCTGTCAAATTAGACTTATGCACTAGAATCCATTCTATTTAGCTGTGCTTAAATTAAAATGATTGCTTCAATGCATTTTGAGACTTAGTGAAATAGATTAAATTGAATATTTCAGGTAAGGACAGCTGCCTCCTTCAAAACAGTTTGGAACCCTAAGCCAGAAGGAAAGTTAAGATAGCAGGGAACTCTTTTGTGTACATTTTTATTTCCTGAGTTTGAAAGTGGTTGTTTATTTCCCAAGTATGAAAATGAGCTGATTTGCAATGTCTCAGCAGGCAGACATGTCATCTCTTTTGTAAAACGGTGCGACTCCGTTCAGGAGAACGACAGTATGTACCTAACACTTGAATAGTGCTTTTCATGCACAGGTCCATGAACATGTCAAAAAGATGACTATTATTATCCCAGCTGTATAAAAAGAGGCAGAAACACAAAGGTGCATACCCACAGTTCATTCCAAATTCAGGAGTAAAGCCTGGGAATCTTCACTTGCTGTATCCTGTGCTGTCTTTGCTACAAGTGACGGAGATTCTCTGTGTAGAAACCTGATCCTGTTACCTGTGTTTCTTGTTTGGAGATATTAACCCTTCTTGTACCCCTGCTGTTGTGAATTTGTGCCCAGTAGAATCATTGAGCAACAGAAAGCCCAGACAGTTTTTGAATTGCTGTGAATACATAGACCCTCTGGCCATATATAATGAAAATTCATGTGCCTAGGAGTTTGAATTCCAAGTTTGTAATCCTGGCTAAATCTTAGGTGCAGGATCCCTTTTCTGGGGCTACACAAGTCCTGGGTTATGGAAAAAATTTTGGTGTGGGAAAATAATGTAAGAAGAATGAAGAGATGAATCAGTGCTCTGTGTGATGATGAGACAATTATTTGCCCAAAAATCAAACTCTCTTGGCTGCAAAATCAGCAGGTTTTATCCCCTTAGGGTAAAAAAAAACCCCAAACTTTCCCAAGGTACTCTTTATCCTGCTAGAACCACAACTTCATCTTGCAATGAAATGCCTTATCAAGCCTTTGACCTTGTTTCCATAAGTTTTCAGGAACTGGCAGTTTTTACTTCAGCTTGTACTAATCTTTCAGTCCTTGTAGTGTGCTGGAGTGATCACACTGATCAGAAAGGCCAATGGAGTAAGTGTTGCAGCTGGATTTGCACCTGCTGTTTTGTTTCTGTGGCTTTTGTTTTGTCTAGCAAAATGTTGCAGACAGTTTAGAGCTGCTTGGAAGGTCACTTATTTGGTGGTCAGAGGGAAAACATGCTGGTACAGCACTGATGCAGTTACTACCCCCCGTGGGGGTGTCAGCAGTTTGGAAACCCTCAGAGGATTTCGCTGGCAATTTTTTTTTTTTTTGTTGTATTCATAAATGTAGAATTATGTTTTTAAAAGATGAGTTGTTGTGCAGATGTTTTCATGGCAGTGCTATGAACAGAAGGGACCCTCATGTATTTTTACAGTGTGGTAAATACTTGCTGAATGAGTAATGTATTGCTAAGTTTATCTTCCAGCTGAATTGAGTTTTGAATCACGACTGAATGATTTTTTACATCAGTTGGTAGGAGTATTTTATTGAAATAATATTCAGCTGTGGTTGAATTTACAGTTGTGATTTTAACTGTACACTTTAAAGGAGCATCTGATTTTATAAATAAAACTGAAAAGTATGCTGCAAAAACTGTTTCAAATGTGTGTTTGCTTTTGTTCTTGGTAATGTGTAGAAAATGGACTTTTAACAGAACACTCAATACCTTTTTTGATTGTACATGGATTGGGGTACAGTGTCCATGGGGTTGTGGGTACAGTGAAAATGGCCATGTTAATGGCCATTTATGCAGTTTTGTTGAGGGGTTTTGTGGTTGTTTGGTTTTTTCGGTCACACTCCACCTTGCCCACTCCAGGATATGTTCTTTCTTTTCAATCTCTATCCCACAAGGGCAAGCACTTTTTTGTGTGTGAAATATTATATATGGATTTCTAAATGGCTGGGATTTGGCATGCAGGACTTAAAGCTTCCATCTGTGCTGACTTTTTTAGAAAATTTTTGTTCCAGAGGAAACAATTTTTTTCTGAATTCTACAGAAAAAAACCATAGGTTTAATTCATGAGCATGTCTCATAGAGCAAGGAAGTTCTTAACTAATTCTGAGCAATAATTTGTTCCTCTTTTTCTGCTTTAAGGGACTTGACAGAGAGATGTGATCGATAGTGCTTAAAGAAGCCTGCAGGAGAAAGGCAAATCACTGCAGGGAGTACAAAGTACAGAACAAAAGTAGCATCATACTGAAACTGGAAAAGAAAGAAGTGATCCTAGATGAGTACATAACTGAAAGTGCTTCTGGTAAGGTAAGTGATGCAGTTCCTTGAAATACAGGCATCTTGAAAGTAATGCTGGATATGTCATTGCTGAAGGTTTATTGATTTTTTTTTTTTAAGGGTTAGTTGGTCATTTTACGCATTCTTAAAAATGTGAGTCAAATTACCTATCCCAAAAAAATGAGGATAATGAATAGGCTTGTGAAATGAAAAATGTTCAGGATGGCTCTGTATTTCTATTCAGAGATCTAGGCTCTATCAGCCTGTCCACATTTCTGCTTTGTCAATAGCACTCATCCTCCTGCCCAGTTCTGGCTCACAGCTGAAAACCTGTAGCTGACACGTTTGTGTGCATGTCAGAGGCGAGCTGTGTGCTGTACTGCTGTTATTTTTGGCAGATGGTGAGAAATAAGTATTGGACCTGTGATGCTTAATCATCCCATTCTCAAAAGTAACGGGCCTGTATTTTCTATCGTAGGCTTGTTCCAGAGCAATCCTTGTCAGGATATCCATCACACACTGCTGCACAGCTCTGACCAGGCTCTGCCTGCTGGGCTCCCAGCTGCAGCTCCAGTTTGCCCTCTGGTACCAGTGCACGTGGGCTCAGGATGCTGCTGTCTGACTTCCCCGGCTACACTTTCCGAGGGAAAGGCAAACCTGCCTGGCTTCCAGACTCTACAGTCTCCTTAGTTCTCTGTGACAGTTCCAGCCCTGTCTGTGGCCTGCAGGAGCGAGGAAAAACTCTGAGCTGAAAGCTGGCAGGAGCTGTATGTCACAGCAGGGTGGGGGAGAAGTGGAGTTTGCCCTCCTGTGTCATGAACTGGGCAGGCTCTCTGCTCTTGGGCCCTGGACCTGAGTTTATCTGGCATCTGCCAGGAATGTCCTTCAGGAAGGAAGCACGGGTGCTCAACAGTGTCTCAGTTGTCTCTTTGAGAACTACTGGTGATGTCTAAAGACAGTCCCAACTCCTTCCTTACCAGAGGCAAGGACTGTGACTGAGAAAGTTTCAGGCTCTGATGAAATTCTGGTATATTGGAATTAGCTGAATTCCCCCTCAGGCCCTGCTGCTGTGAGCTGACCTAGCTGGAACAATAAACTGATTGGGTATTGCTTCTTTAGATGCCAGAAATGTTAGCAAGTTTTTTGCAGTTTTAAAAGCTAAAGTTTAACTATTTATAGCTCAATTACCTTGTCTCCACCCCATCCTCAACACCTGACAGCTCTTCATTTCTTTACTCTCTTAGGTAGATGGCTAGTGAACTTTTAATTACTTTTAATATTTTTCTATTATCATTCACTCTGGTTTTATTTCTTTAGCTTTGTGCTTGCAATTTTTGAAAATATATTTTTCCCCCAGTCTTTTTAGGCTCTACACTTGTCCCTGGCTATATGTCTATCTTAGCTGGTTATTCATTTAGATAAATTTGAAGTCTTTTCTGACAAGTTTTTATTGGCTCCTGAGGTAGCAGAAAAGGAGTAATTTCCAGAGAGGCACTGACTTGCTCCACTGTGTAAGAGAAGGATGAATGTTTAGGAGATTTCAAATAGCTGCACAGTGCATCCCACTGCTCTGACTTTGAGGACATTTTTCTCTGTTACAGCTGACATCACCTGTCTTATAATTTCTGTGAATGAGCTGGTTTAGGCCTGTAGGCTTTGTTTAAACAGCACAGTCAGAGATTTATGATGTGTATTATTGAGATTGATGTAGCCTGTGTATCACTGTTAGGTGTTTACTTCAAGCTTTCTGTGAGCCTCGATTGGTGCGAGGTTTATACAAAATATGTATTGAGCAGGGGATCACAGCTCAGACAGTTTCTGCACATTATCAAAAATGGCATCCCCCAGAGACGATTCCTGGCTGTTTAGCTCTATTTCTTGCAGTTACTATCAGGAGGTACCCAGGACTGAGTCTGGTGGTACTCTGCATACGAAGAAGTCAGGCTAGAAACCTTTTGTAGCTGCTGTTTTGTCCTCTCCTTTATTTACGTTACATGCCAAGATACAGCCACATTATCAGTGCGTGGTAGCTCAGGGGAACAAACCTCACTGCGTTTGAGTGTCCGTGCAGGAGGTGGCTTACCCTGGTAACACAGATTATCTGTGTCCATGTAGCACCTTCCTGCACCTGTGTGTGCAGGCACGTGAGTGCTGGTCACAGACACAGAATCTTTCAAAGGCTGTCATTCTTGCCTCCACTGACTGTCCAAATCTGGGTGTAAAGTCTTGACAACCATGTTTACCATCCATACTGTGCTAGATGATAATCATACACAGTTCTTAAAGCCCGTGCTATGCACAGGCAGCCCTGTTGTCATGGGTAGCTGGGGGTTGGGAAAAGAGCAGAGAAATTGGTTGGTGGGTCTTTTTACAAGTGACCGAGAGAAACAGTCATCTCCAGCACTAGAGGGAGCAGATGCTTGATCCTGACACGTGCTGATGGTTTTTGTGGTGCCTTGGGTTTATACAAAATATGAGAGGAGCTGTATGTCACAGCAGGGTGGGGGAGAAGTGGAGTTTGCCCTCCTGTGTCATGAACTGGGCAGGCTCTCTGCTCTTGGGCCCTGGACCTGAGTTTATCTGGCATCTGCCAGGAATGTCCTTCAGGAAGGAAGCACGGGTGCTCAACAGTGTCTCAGTTGTCTCTTTGAGAACTACTGGTGATGTCTAAAGACAGTCCGAACTCCTTCCTTACCAGAGGCAAGGACTGTGACTGAGAAAGTTTCAGGCTCTGATGAAACTTCCCAGGTGCCTTCCCTGATCAACGTCTTCAGGGAATGAAACAATGACCCCTTCTTCCTGGCACCTCAATCTACATCAAGTGACAAAGAAAGAAAATCCCCTTGCCTCTGGACTTAGACACACTTGAGCTCTTCTGGGAGTTGTCACAGAACCCCACTGGAATCTTGCTTCCCCTGCCCAAGTTCTCTTTCTGTTGTGTGTATTTATCTCTCCCGTTACTTTCTTCCTGTTGTGCTGAGCTCTAAGAAAATACTACATTGGTCACAACGTAATTGCAAAACATCAAGAATTTATTCATTTCCAAGTAGCATAGAGTCTAAAGTTAGGCGCTGCCTTCATGTTTCTTCATTCTCATTTTAAATCAAGCGAATCTATATACATGTTTTGAGACATCTGTATAAATTATGCAACCAATCAGGGAGTTTCCTGTTTACACACAATATTTCCAGAAGCACTCAGAAAGATTCCCACGTTTCTTGTACTGTTTCCTGTCCTTGGTCAAGAAGCGTCCCAGCAAAGCAATTCGAGGATGATTCCCATAGAATGTCTGAAAACAAACAGCATTAGAGTGGTTACTGGTGGATGATACTTGTTCGCAGGGGGAAAGTACACTCTGCACTGTCCCCACCCTTCCTGATCACCCAGCCCTGTGTTCTGACTGGGGGAAGGAGGGGACTGCCCATTGTGACCTCTGCTTTAGATGTTGCACTAAAACTTGTCTCTGTCTCCTGCATTTACATGTGATTCAGCAGGAAGTGAACAGGGATGATGTTCTTCATGTACCTAATGGTTCATAACAAATCTGATAATACTGTGTAGCCTCTGCTTGGGGGGGCAGGGGGGGAGAATGCTAGTGCCTGGGCTGATGAAGCTGGAAATTGGCCAGCTGTTTTTCTGGAGGCGGGGGGGGGAAGTGGAGGGTTTAGAATTAAATGGTCTGGATTACTTGCTCTCTCTTTTTTTGTCCTTTTCCATTTTCTTCCCCCTCCCCTGCCTATCTAACTGTTGAGTAAGTCAAGCTTCAGGAACACTGTGGCATACAACTTTAGTCTATACAGTTCACGAAGTCTGGGGATCTGAAATGATGTCTCAGTAACAATTCTGTGTAGTCTAAAATGTAGAGTGTTATCTTCCTTGTTTCAGTGACAGATGGTCACTTACTTACCTCTTTGATATTTTCCCCTGGGTTGTAGTTGCTAGGGGTAAGCCCTGTTAGAGGGGAGACACAATGAAATGTTTTACCATTTAGAAAACATGAATTAGGCAAGTAATTCTCATGTGCCATAATGCTGTAGCTGACAGAGGTCTTGGACTGGAATGTTCAAGGGTAACTTCTACTGCTTCCCAAACCATCCATTGCTATTGATTCTGCACTTTCTGCAAGTATTGGCATTTTGTAGGACTGCTATTTTGTTCTGTCTGCCAGCCCCTCTTAGGCCAGTCTTCTCCTTGCTCTGGTTTTGCTGTCTGGAAGTTTTGCAAAACTCCTTTGGAGACTTTATCAGGTAGTGTAGAGCTGCAGGCATGGCTGCTCAGCAGGTTTCCCCAAAGTCCCGGTTAACTGAACTGACAGCTGTTTGTTGCCTATGCATAATGTTGTATTTCAGCAAATACCTGGCAGCTGGGATATGATATCTGTGGAAGCTGAAGGTGCAGACCCTGGGCACCCTGCCATTGCTGTGGTAAATCCTCACCTGCTTTGTTGTCCTTAGTCAGTGTGCCCAGGAGCTCTGGCAGGAACTGGAGCAGGGAGGTGCTTCCGAGGCTGCCCAACCTCTCCAGGTTTAAGCTGGAATCTTCATCAGCTGCCAAAGGAAGAAGACAGAAACAGGCATAGGATGAGTCTTTAGCTTTGCATCCCTGTTTCAGTCTGTCTCAGGTGATTTTTTTATCAGATCTGTTGGCCCCACCTGTTGAAGATTTTCATGAAAGCACCAATCATCCATCCTTATTTAATTATTATAATAGGGGATAATTGATTTTGTGTTTCTTTCCTTCCAAAGCTTTGAGAAAAGATACCTTCCTGATGTTATTCTCAGATTCTCATTTCTCTGGCAGATTTTTTGTTAAGAAAGTTTTTGACCAACAGCAGCCCCTCCTATCACTTGAGGTACTCAACCTCGTCCTTCCAGTACACAGCCAAGACTTGTATATAATTTTTAAAATTTTATTTTAATTCATTTCTTTATCAACTAGTTCCTGTGCTGGAGCTTTCCTATGAATAATGACAAAACTTCCTGTTTAAAACCTATTAACCTGCTCAGTTTTCCAATTACTAAATGCAATAAAAGGTGTGGAAGGGCAGGAATAAAGGTAGGAAAACTTACAACTTATTCTTGGTGCATTTCAGCCATCTCTCATTTAATGTGTGTACCAGTACAGACGTTACTACTTTTTCCAAAACAGCAGCTTGCTGGTAGCTGATAGAATTAATTTGTCTATGCATAGAGAATTTAGAATTCTGTGGCTAGCCTTTGCCCCGTGGCAGGTTGCCAACAGAAGCCCTTAGCAGTGCTTTATTCCAAGTAGCTTGGGTTTTTGTAATCTGAGCAGTAAATTTCATCTTTGCTAATATATAGCAGATATCCAAAATTGTGGGCAACCAGAGGGCGTAATTATCAAACACTGTTTGTGTAGATGAATATAATTTTGTAGTTGTACTTGTAGGTGACCCTATGAACTTTCAGTTGCTCTGACCTGCAGGGATGGGTGCGACTGTGTAGCTCCTCACATGGATGTGTAAGAAAATAAACTGAAAAAACTTGCACAAAACATTTCAAAAACTTGCACAAAGATCAAGACCTTGAAGACCTTGGACATGCATGTTATTAGTTTATTCACTGCATAAAAGGACATTTGCAAAGGACAGCAGGGACTTAGTTGAAGGACACTGAATAAGAATACAAAAAATTCCCAGTGTTATGTGGAGACAATCCAGATCTCTGGCTGTGGATTATTCTTTAAATCAGAGCAGTGCTAGCAGGTAAATCTGCTTTGAGATTTTAAAAAAACCTCAAAACCAAACCCAACCCTCTTTAAGAGAGTTCCTCTTCTATCTTATCACTCCTAGACTCTATATTAGCAAGGAGGATTTAAGAAGCACAGTGTCTTGAAACTAATGCAATAATGGTCAGAGCCAGCTATGATGTGACAGATATTACTCATATTGAGTCAGGGGTACCTGTAAACGTAAATTACACAGTGGAAGGCTTGAGAAGATGCTGGCTTAGTGACTCCAAGATTTTCAAAGCAAACTGGGGACTGCTGATACCTATAAACCAGCACAACAGCTGTTGCAAAGCAGGTAAGAACAGCCACTTTTTAATAGTCAGCTTTATGCAGTAACTTTTGGGTTGGTTTGCCTGTTCTTTCAGAACTCATTTCAGAAAGTCTTCCAGTACCAGTCAGGTCTGATGACAGTAACCTTCCAGATTTTGCTGTGCATTTTTGCTGAGCCATTTCAAACTTTGAGCATCACTTTCTCAAGCAAGGATTTATTTTTTCCCTGGGCTGAATGGAATCTGAATTAGTGCAAACAAATAGCATTCTCAATACATAGGAGTGTAAGACAGACTTGCCTGTTCTTGATGTTTGCAATAGGTTTCCCCCTTTCTAAATACAAAATAGCTCATTTCAAAGGGTAGAAACAGGAGAGACTGTACAGCCAAGTTTCTTTAAGTTACCCAATGCCTGTGAATGCTCAGACAGACACTGAATACCAGCTCACATCCAGTGCTGTAAGGCTTTTTCTCCTCAATGCATACTTTTGTTTCCTGGATCAGCAGGGGTAACTATTTAGGGCACCCAACTTCTCCATTGTACAAAACTAGCACCCACTGGTATGTCCCTTGTGCTGCTGGTGTCCTGAAGGCATTCCTGCTTTGCCTACAGCTGAGCAGCACAGATTGAGGCCCCTTGGAAAGCAAAAGCACATCTGCTGCTTTTCTGGTTTTACTGCTCCAGCCTCTGCATTATAACCATTAAAATCAAAAGACTCTTACCTGAGTGTTGGTAAGACATCTCACTGGCATTGATGATGGGGAGAGACGAGAGAGGACAGGAGAAGCTGACGATAATGAGACAGCAGAGTATCAGTTTATGCATCGTGGCTGTGGTGGATGTTTCGATTTGTCTAACCCTGTAACTCAGAACTCCTGTCTGACTGTAGCCTCAGCTCCCAGTTTCACCCATTATATAGCCACTCATGATCTCATAAATATCATCATGTTCTCTCCCCCCCTTCAAAAAAAAAATCCAATGAATTTATTGCCCATTGATTCTAAATGGAAACCACTTTGCATTGATGTAATTTTTCAAGGTAACAGTTCATAGACAATAAATTTACTGTCGTATAGCTTGGTGTACAAAATGGATATTATATCAAACCAAGCACAGTAAAGTTTATAAATCTGGCATTAAAAAAAAGTAACTTTCAGTTATAAATCATAAGTTAACAAAAGGGTCAGACGCTGGTTGAAATGACCAGGGCAATAAGACAGCTGATTTATGAGCCTTAGCAGCCTTGACGCAAAGCATCTGATACGAAATGCACTCTTTTTTTTCTCTTTTTTGTGAGATGGATGAATGTGTTGTGTTGTATTTGTTGTGCCAGGAAAAGTAAAAAAGAGAGGAGTTAAAAAATCTTGTTAACTTACAAAGATAATATTAGGGGAATTCAATTTTTAAATTTGTTTTGCCCCCCCCCTTGCAGAATTTCACATCTGTTTATTTGGGAAGACCTCATCCAATGGTGCCCTAGAGAACTGTCTTGGCAGAGAAAGCACAGCTTCCATCTGGAGACTTCTTGGTACATATAAACTGCTTTGGTTGATATTAAACGCAGGTCCCTCGGTAGACTGGAAGACCCTTTTCCATTTCACTTATCTTCTCTTTCAGTTGGAACTAACTACTTAATTCTGAGTATGTTAGCAAGGTTTTTTCCCCTGTTTGCCTTTTGCTTTTGCCTAATGCTAGCACAGAAGTTGCCTTATATAATCTCATACTTTAGACCTTATTTCCCTCTATCCAGTGTATTTTGTCTTCTTTACTTACAATTTTATTTGTCATATCACAGAGCAAGGACTGACTGGACTGGTCCCTCACCTCCATCCCCTATGAAGTGTCATATCCAACTGTATAGAGCCTTGAAAATAATTTAAAAAGGTAAGTTAATGGCAGTATTCTTTCCTTTTAACAGTGAGAAGATAATGCCTGTTCATAACAAACTGAGGTTCGTTACTTTTCTGCCTCTCTACTCAAATGGTTTCATCTTCAAATGCTTTTCAAAATGCTATGAAAACCTACTAACATTACTAAGGTTGTTTCCTTATGCTGAATTTTGTGATAATTTTCAGTTGCAAAAGGCGTGAATTTACCTGCTTCTCATCTTTTTTCTTTATAAGCATTTCCTGTTGAAGACTAGTTTTTATATTGTACATCCTGTGGCTTCTAAGACTAATTTCAAATTGGCTTCATCAGTCATATAGAACAGAAGTATTTCCGCTGCAGGTCTAACTCAAGGGGAGCAGGCCCCCCATGGGTGGGCTAACAGAGTCCAGAAACACAGAGGGCTCTGAAAGAGGTTGTCGGAAGGCACCTCTGGAAACCACATAGTCTAATCCCCCTGCTCCAAGCAGGGTCAGCCAGAACAGTTTGTCCAGGAGTGTGTCCAGTCAGGTTTGAATAGATCCAAGGATGGAATGGGACAGAATTCCAAAACTAAGCTTGGTAAGGCCCTTGGCATCCCCGCCTAAGTTCAAATGCTCTGATCTGAGTACACAAGTGGGGTGTGGGAGAGGTGGGAAAGGACCTGCAGAGGTCCTACCAGCCTAAACTTTTCTAAACTTCCCTGTTATGCACAGAGAGGGCAGGTATTTGACTTGCCTTGACTACTGAACATATGCTTCAGGTATCTGAACTACAAATACTGTTTCTCTGGGCTTCTCTTTGCTGAACTGAGTGTTTATGACAAAAGACTTTCTCTACAGAATTAACCTAATGCATTCTATTCCTCTCTTTCCCTGTGCTTCCCTATGAGAGAAATCAGTAGCAAGAGAGGAATTCTCTCTCCTCATCTGAGTCATGCAGCTCTTCGTCCAAAACTGCAGACAGTAATTAGGTCTGATTTGATGCATGACCTCACTGTTGGTGCTGGATGCTCTGTACAAATGCTTCTCCTTCAGTGAACTATCAATGACAATGGTATTATCAATATTCACTCTAAGCATCCTCCAAGGAAAGCTAATGAAGCACTGTTACCAGCAACTGCTGTCCTTTGTCTTTTCTCAAGGAAGACTCAGCCTCTTAGAGCCATCGTGAAGTGCGTCATGCCCAAGTGGGCAACTTGCCCGCAGCTTATTGCCTCTGCCCAGGTCTGCAGTTATCACTTAGACACTCTTTCCTCTCCCAAAATGTCAAAGGCGTCTCCCTTGGGTGACAGTGCCAACGTCATCATGCAAAGCAAAGAAACAGCTCATCCTAAACAAAGGTACCAAGGATCCATGGGAGAGGGAAGTCAATGGGAATGGCACTTTGAAAACTTGGAAATTGATCTGAAATTCTTTTGCAGTATTTTGTGGTGAAAGTTTTCAAAGTTCTTATTTATGCTTATTTATTCTTTCAAGTGCCTCAGGGCAGCAGTAGATAGATAAATTACAGTAGCAGGGTTAGATAAATTACTGAGCAAATTCTAAATGTTAAATATACATTAACCTATCAAAAGATTATCCTTCCAAAAGAAACAGCAATTCTTGGTTTAACAGGATGGCTCATGAAGAACAAGTTGCTAGTGAAGCCAAGACAACTTTGAAAAAGAAGAAAAAGACACAATGAAACCAAACAAAAATATCCCCAAAAACTATCTGCTTCAGTGTGAAACAGTATGGACGAAATGTAATCTATAATGCAACAGTTCTTTCCCCTGTTGCTACGTGCTTTATGGCAAGCAAGCATGAGTTGCTACTAGTCAAATATTGTGACAGTTGGCAAACCAGGAATTCCAGACAGTGTGATTTACCAGTAACATTTGTATGAGGGACTTCTTCAGAGGATATAACTTCTGGTGTAAAACTTTGGCTTAAATTTAGTTTACAAGAAGAGAAGTGTCCAGTAGAATGATTTTGTATTGGCACTGTAATTGCAGATGAGCTTGTTATTGTATGAATACCCATCTCTTCCTTGAATTTTACCACCATTTTTAACGTGACATCTTGTTTCAATGTTGGCTGGTATGACAGAAAAACATTTGCACTGCTATTTATTTTTCTGGTAAGGTCTAGTGTATGGGGGCTTGGGGGGTTTTTCTTTGCTGTTACTGCAGATATTTGTCCTCATTAACACCTAAAAAGTTTACTTTGACTTAAAATTTAACATTTTAGCTGATTATTCAGCTTTATAACATGATTATTTAGGTCTATTTTGCACACTGAAATAGCTACCTCATGAGGTCATATATGTAATAAGGTGGTTTTTTCCTGCAACTAGACTGCAGTGCCCTATTTATACTCTGTATTTTAGTGTGTACTGAAAATAGCCTGTTTGGAGACTAAGGAAACCAAAGGAAAAAGCTGACCATAATTTGGGGCCCTGCTGTTAACTTTCTTTTTGAAGGTGCTTCTTCTGTTCTCTGTGTGTGAGCTGTAATGCAGCACACGTGGGGCATGTTCTCTAGAACCACACAGCACTATAAGACACATTTGGGTAGGCATGGGAGTATTTAATCTTCTGAATTTCTTTCAGTGTTTTGTAATACCTCTGAGAGGTTCTGACCTAGGCTCTCTTGTTCTGAGGTAGATTGAAGGTGTGTAGGTGAGTGTGCGCTTGCCTGGACACAGGGGTCTGTGTGATGAAGATGATGGGTCCTTAGGCCTCCCTGAAGATACTTTATTTTGATACAGAATTGGCAAGGTCTAGAAGTTCTCGAGCATGGGATCACAGCTGCCCAAACACTGCTCCTTTGTAGTATAGTTTCCACCAGTTTGAGGGGAAAAAACCCTCTTGCTCTTTGGCCCTGCTGGGCTGGCCCACTGTAGTCTGGGTATATTCTCCAAGTGAAGCTTGACAAACTGGTCCCTGATTCCCCTGTCCTCTCAGCGCTGCAGAATTACCGACCTGAACCTTCACGCTGTTTGATGTGAAGGAAAGTAAATCTGGCGTGACTGAGGCTTGGAAATCCAGCACATCAATATCTTATGGGAATTGAATTCTGGATAACGCAGCCACAAACAGAGGAGCAAAAACCAGATATTGAAATAAGATTTCTTTCACAAAAAAAATGTAATGGAACTAACTACGCAATTACAGTTTATTTTTAAAACTGGAGTTATGACAGCAGAGTGTGTAAGGAAAGAGAGGAACACATCTGCAGCAAGGCTGGAACTTTCTCTGTACCTTTCTCCTGCTATCCCAAGGTATCCCAAATAATCTGTTCAACTCGAATAAGAAATTACGATCTGGATAAAAGCAAAAAACCCCACTTCTTTATTTCATTTTTCTGGTCATTACACTGGTCATCACAGAAAGGAGCACAAAGCAGCCTTGCTGAAAGGCACAGGCTGTTTGTTAGCTCTGTCCATCCTTCTCCTCATTTCATCAGTCCCAGCTGTAGAGCAAGCAGGAGCCTTGGGCTCATTTCGTGGGAAGGGCACGTTTCTGTAACACTGCTGCACCTGGAACCGGTAAAAGTTTCCAATTTGGGCTTCTTTGTCGTGGAGAACTCTGTTGTGAGGCATTTTCAAGGTAAAACTTTTTATAAGTATTTCAATAATGCAGAGCAGTCCAAATCAGCTCTGAGCTAGCCAGCGCTCCCGTCCTTCCTTCCTGGGGTGGGGGGCAGAGAAGGCTTTTGGGGAGAACAGGGACAGGTGAGCTCGGTTTCCTGCCGGGATTTGGGGAGAACAGGGACAGGTGAGCTCGGTTTCCTGCCGGGATTTGGGGAGAACAGGGACAGGTGAGCTCGGTTTCCTGCCG
>VXAZ01004833.1:1149924-1164124 GCA_013399875.1 Gymnorhina tibicen
GAGGTTGGGGGGTCTGTGTTTGTGTGTGTGGTTGGGTTTGGGGATGTTGGAGGGGATGATGTGTTAGGGTTTGGAGTGGTTGGTGTGTTTGGATTTGGGGGAGTGTTTGGGAGTGTCTGTGTGTTTGGCTGGGTTTGGGGGGAGTCAGGGTGCGTGTGCGTATTTGTGCTGGGGGGTCAGTGTGTGTGTTTGGGCTGGGTTTGCGAGGGGTCAGTGTGTGGTTGGTTGGGTTTGGGGGTTGGTGTGTTTGATTGGGTTTGGTGATGTCAGTGTGTGTTTGTATTTGGGGGAGTCCGTGCGTTTGTGTGGTTGGGTTTGAGGGGGGGTCATTGGGTTTCTGTTTGGTTGGGTTTGGGTTTTTCTTCATTTTTCTCTTCTGAAAAGGTTTTATCTCTGTTGCCTTCTTGCATATGCACATGTTTCTCAGCTAAGTGACTCTTACCTGTGTTTTGAAGAATGGTTTAGTATGATCAAGAGACTTCTTACTGTGGGGGAAGTACCCATCCTGTGTATTCCTTAGGCATTGGTTTCTCTTGAGTAGCTGCACTGGTAGGAGTCAGCATCACTTCAGGCACTGGGACTGTACTGGAGGCCCAGCCTACTAAGGAGCACCCCAACAATGTGTGGATCAAAGAAAAGCAGGCAGGTCAGGACAGAGTCATTATCCAGGAATGGGTCTTGCATGGAGAGTGGTGTGATCTGCTCTGCTTTCCCCTTTATTGCAGTTGTCTTCCTTCTCCTATCACCTTGGCTGTCTTGGCTTTTCTAGAAGCAGTCAAGGCTTGTTCTCACGATAAGCTTGGAAGACCTGCCTTTTTTATGTCATTTAAATCTCTGAAATCAGAGCTAAAGCATTTTGTGCAGGCTTTTGGCCTTCAAGGGGTTTTTATGTAGCAGCCCCTTTGTTAGTCCTTTGTTATGCCTTGTTCCATTTAATGTACTATTTTACCTTTCCTCTCTCTTCCTCCTGAGCTCCTGTCTCATCTCTGGGTGTCTGGTCACCTGCACCACTGTTGCAAAGATTTGGTGCCAGTTCACTGCCCCTTGCCTTGGGCTCCCACTAGCCACAGCTCAACCTGCAGCTCACACTGCAGCTGCACACTAAACTGTCTGCACTAAATGTATTTCTCAACAATATTATCAGCAGTCCATGCTGTATTTCTCTTTTTAAAACAAAAGCACAGTCTTTCTGAGGTTTAATTTCAGTTGTAATAAAAAATTATCAAGCTAATCCTGCCGCAGAGATAGGTGTGATTGCTGCATACTATGACATTTTTCTCTTGTTCTGTTCTTAAACTTACACTATTCATTATTTTTTAAGTAGAGTATTGAGGGATTTTCCAAACAAATTATTGTCTTGGAGGCTGCCTATGCAGACATCTATTCAGCTAAGGATTTCAAGGAATTAATTCCAACTTAACACTTCTGTCCCCTAAGGCTTCAAATGCAAATTTTTAAAAAACTGGTACTACTAATGTCAAAAAGGGAAGCAGCAATTCCCTGCTGATTCTTTTCTTAGTAGTTTGGATGATGGAGTGGGCAGGCCAGGCTGTTGTGTTGTACTTTTTCTGCCCCAAAGTGAAGAAGTGTAGAAATAGTAAAGCAGCAAATTGCAAGAGATGGACGAGGCATAAGAATCATCTTCCAGATTTCCCTGCCTGAGACAACTTCATACTCTGTTAATTGCACGGTGCTCTGACTCATTGCTTTCTTACTGCAAACCATTGTATTGGAAACTTAGTAAGATTTTACTATCTTTTAACACTATGCTCTGTTTCATCATCTAAAAGAGCTAGAGGATAAGTAGTTTAATCTGTGGTGGTGATAGAACAAAACCATGTTGTCAGAGGTGTCCTTGTGCTTTTTAAACATTTTTTTTTCTATCTAGCTTTTCACATTTGGTGTACACATGTTCTTCCTGTTTTTGTCATGGAGTCTTAGGGTTACTTATCACTCCAATATCTGTAGCTGATATCAGAGGACAAATTTTAGGTAGTTCTGTAGAAGTTCAGTGTGTGGGCAGGAGCCACTGACTAATTAAGAGGAAAGCTAATAATTGTTGGCATTTAGCTGTCGTCCACTTAGTGTAGGCAGTAAATGAATGGCACACAGAAACAGACTTTAATTTTTTTACTTTGCTTTCTGACTGCATAATCCCTTTAATCCTTTGCTATCAGAGTTTTTTTATTAATTAAATGGAATCTCTGCAGGCTCAGTGATTCACATTTCAGGGCAAATACGTGTATTTAACGGGGGAGGATTGGCATAGGTCTTACTGGGCAACTTAAGGTTTAAAACAGTTCTTTCAAGGTTATTTTGTAAATGAGTGTGTGTTCCTTGGCAGTCAGCCGTGTAGGATCTTTACTGTTTAAGAACTGAGTTCCAGTTTAGCAAAGAATTCCTGCTGCAAGCGTTAACTGATTCCTCTGTGATCACTGACTGATCTTGACTGGGGTAGAAAGCTGTCCCTGGCAATGGGAGGGACCAACAGGAGTAGGAATTAACAAAGGTGAAGGAAGCAGATATCAGGTCTTGGTCTTTTGATGTGGCAAGTTGAATGTTTCTTGCTGTAATGGGATCAGAATCCTCTTTCCTGCAAGAATTCCCAAGGCATATTTATCGTATAAGAGGGTTCTGAAGAGCAGTGAGTCTTTAGTTGGGTACTCTTATTCTTCTGCTATGTATGCATCTTTAATGAGTAAGGATTGTAACAGACAGGACCAATGGGTTACTTCTGAGCAGAGTCTTCTGCAGAGATTTGGAAACAGGGAAGATCCACCTGTGCATGGTGCATGCACATGTTTCCCATGCTTGGAAGAGTGGAATTAGGACCTGTATCACCAGGAAAGGATATATCTGATGAGCTTGTTCTAGCACAGTCCTGTGTTTTCTCTTGATGCTCTTGCTGCCAGCTGTGCAGCTCCTGTCCTGTAATGTGCAGAAGAACTATATTCTGGTGAAGGAGAAAAAGTGCTGCAGAACTTTGCAAAGAACAACATTCCAACTAGCTTTTAGATGCCATTTATGATCTTAAAGGTCTTTTCTCAGCCTAAATGATTCAGTGGTTTCTGCTCATGGCATCCATATCTCCACTAATTCCTGTGACAATCCTCCTTCCTTAAGCTGAAGAGGGTGATGGGGAGGTATTTCTGGCTGTTTGTAACTGCTCAGGTCTATTCTTGGCCTTTTCAGCTGGGGAAGTGAGTTGATTTTACAAAGCTTAGGCCATATAGTATCCCGTCCCAGCACCCATGTAGCTTTTCTAAAAATCCTGTAGAAGACAATCAGGATTTGTGCTTTGAAAGAAATAACGCATTGCCAACCACCATATGTGGAAATAGGATAAAGTGGGAAGCCTCCAAAACTACTTTCATTTAGTGCTTGTTTCTGCCACCATAGTCATGTTTTATTTATATGATGATCTCTTTATGTGTCCTTAGGAATGACTGGAAGAAGGTGCAGAAAGTTATATAAGGTCGCCTAATTAGCGCTGCCACAGCACAGTAAATCTTTTTCCTCTTCTGTAATTCCCTGAGGCAGATTTAATCACTCTTGAAAAGCACACAGTGTTACATGTTACAGCCTCAGTGTTCTGTGTGAGAAGTATTCTGGTCATAGCCCACCCTACTGGGGAGTGCACAGTGAGATGCAGTGACAAGAGAATATGTTACTGTCATATCCACTGGGTTCCTGAGCACCATGCCTGTTCAGCTTCTTAAATCCTTTAACTCTCAAGTTAAAGAAGAGCAGCTTCCTTTTCTCTTATTAGAACTCTTAAGTTTGAGGGAACCATCAAGAATTACACTTCTATTTCTCTAAGGTAATACATGTACTGAGGTGTGCCATAGCAAGACAAAAAGTTGCATTATTAAGGGTGCCTGTAACACTAATAATGTTAATGGGGGTGTGGGATTTTGGATCTTTTTGCCCTTGTGATGAGATTGTAGCTTGATGAGACAACTGTGGTGCTGAACTGCAATGTGCAGCTTCTCTGAAGTCAATAATGTATTTTTCCCACCACTCCTTTCAAATACCTGTTCACTGTATTTTCCATTCTAGTTTAAGAAAAATATATTATCCTTTAGATACTCCAGTCAATATTGGTTTAGGCATGTCTGTACATTTATGTTAGAATTGTGTTCTTTTTCAAAGTAGCTCTAAAGTTTGTATGAAGGTGCACTGACTAAAAATAGTGCAATACCTTGGTTTTTCTTTGTCTTTTTGCTTGCTTACAGGCCTGCTTAGTGTTCTCTTCTCTTAAATGGTTTATGCTTGTTCTAAATGGACAGTATCAAAATATCAGTGCTGTGAATACTGAAGGGATTTTTTTTTTAATATAAATGTTTCCCAAATCTACAGTGTTGTAACTAAAGGCAAATTGTCTCTTTTATCTCTCCACACACCTTCCTCTTTTTTTTTTTCCAAAATTGGGTTTGTTCTAAACCTGCTGAAGTGTTTTTATGCAGGAGAAAAGTGAGCTAAAGTAACCTAAGATTTGGTTTAAAACTGACTTAAACAGATAACTCGGATATTTTATTTCAGTTTTGAATGGCTTGTTTCAGTTTGGGTTATGTAAACTGAGAGTAGGTGTAACAGGTTTAAGATCCACTTTGATAAGTCATCCCTTAATTGAAGTAGGTGTCTTTGTATGCAATTTTCCATTTACTAAATCAAATAAAACTTGATTTCTTTTCTTAAAGCAAATAGGTTAGAACAGAAGAGATCTTCCCTGGTTTCAGGATGTGTTCAGGTGGTGGTTTCTGTTTGTTAAAATCCAATCCACTCTGGTTTGGAGAATTGGAGGAATAGTCTGATGCTTGACCTGGCAGGCACCCAGGATCTACAAGGTGAAAGGAAATACAGTAGGTGATATCATAACAAACTTCTGCCAAATGGATGTTAGAGGGAAATTCCATTTTCTTTGTAGATTGTATTAAAATTTCTTATTACAGTGAGGGTAATGACAGTATCCAACAGCTGTTATGCTCAGCTCTCTGTTCCTGAGGCACAGCTAACACAGAACCTGTGGGATGGAAAACCTCTTCTTACAGTCCCTGAAGCCTCCCTGTATCAGGGAACACTTGTTCGTAGCTGAGAGAGGAACTGAGGTGACACTTGGTAATAAAAGAAGACTTCATAGAATTTTAAGAATGAAACTTACCTTGACTTTTAAACAGGTGACAAAAAGTCAAGTGGAGTGGTACAAGTTGCTTGTTAAATAATGTATCCTCTGTGTTAAGTCTCATCAGAGTGGGCCATCTCCCATGAAGGTTTTTGCATCATCTGTGTTACAATCAGAATGACTGTCGGAGAAGACTGTGCTTCTGTCCTATGGAGGATCTGGTAGAAAGACTGAAAATAAGAAATCATAATCTGCTTTAAAAAAATAATCTGACATTTACATGTTTTAGAGAAGCCACTACAGTTTCAGAGTCTCTATCATCCAGAAGTATCAGGCACAGACACACCTGTTTCTACAGGTAGAGAGGGAGGTGAGAAACAGAAACCCTTTTGCTAGGAACCTTCCTCTTTCCTTAGCCACACAACTCTTGCAAGAAATTACGAAGCCAAGATGTGTGACAAACACAATTTTAATTACTGATGCCACTAACTATGCCAGGAAATGGTGCTGGTTCTGGAAGCACTAAAAAAGCAGCAGGCTCCTCTGCTTATACTTATCTTTAAAGAGAATTTGTCTCCTTCCATGCCTTCAGAACTCTGCTGACATCACTTGGCCCTCTGCGCATGGTCTGGCTAAGAGGACACTTTCTGACTTCCAAGAAAAACAAATGGAAATTCAAAAAGCTTGCATCTGGCCTGTTACCTCATCCTCGGCCACCTGGGCTGCTTGAGAGTCATTGGGGCATTCCCAGTTCCATTTTCCTTGCTATATAATAAATTAAATGACTGTCAAAAAGAAGAGACATGCACAGAAAGCAGACAACATTTAGTGCCCAGAGTTATCAGAGAACTACAGAATGATTTGGGCTGGAAAGGACCTTAAAGATCATCTAGTTCTACTCCCCTGCCATGGGCAGGGATGTTACCAATAGCTCAGGATGCTCCAAGTCCTGTCCAACCTGCCCTTGAGCAATTCCAGGGATGCAATATCCAGCTTCTCTGGGCAACCTCTGCCAGAGCCTCTCCACTCTTTTAAGTAAAGAATTTCTTTCTTAACACCTAATCTAAATCTAAATCTTTTCTGTCTCTGTTGGTGTACAAAGTCCCTCTCCCTCTCTTTTATAACTTCCCTTTAAGTACTGAAAGGCTTCAGTTTCCTTGGAGCCTTCTCTTCTCCAGGTGACCCCCCTGCTCTCTCCTACCCTGGCTCTAGATCAGAGGTGCTCCAGCCCTTGGAGCATCTTTGTGGTCTCCTTTGGACCTGCTCCAACAGGTTCACATTTTCCTTGTGCTGAGGACCCCAGACTTGGACACAGCACTGTGGAGTCTCCAGGGCAGAGTGGAGGAGGAGAATCACCTCCCTCAGCCTGCTGCCTGCTCCTCTTTTGGTGCAGCCCAGGATGTGGTTGGCCTCCTGGGCCAGCCAGGTTGAAGAACTGATCTGCATTACTTGTACATGAACGGGTGTGCTGATTTTAACACCAGCAAGGAACTAAACTCCAAATAAGCCACTCTCTTTCCCCACCCCTTCCAGTGAGGTGAGGGAGAGACAATAAAGGAGAGATTATGGGTTGAAATAACAATTTTCTAAAAGCACAAAGCAGTGGACTGAGACACACAGTAACAGCTGTATTAATAGCAAGAGTATACAAAAGAGAAGGTATTTTACCCACAAAAGGGTATTCACCATGAGGAACAAACAAACTATGGTGGCAGATGCTTCCTGTTGATCATGCCTTTGCCCTGATTTCTCTGTCCTGTGCCACGTGGTATTTGGGAAACAAAGGCCATATGGGGAGGAGAGGTGAATGTCCCCCCCAGCCCCCAGAAAACAACACAAACCAGAGACAAACAACTCCCAGAACCTCTGTTGTCCAAATCAGAGTGCAGTAGCCACTTCACTGAGCTCGGTTTTCTGCAGGTGCTTGTGCTGCCACGTCTCCGCTGTGCTGTGTGTTGGGGGGAACAGTGTGTCCCTGCTGGGGTGCTGACCTCGTGCCACCTGGCCCTGCTGGCTCTGCAGCACCTCAAAGCTGTCCCTTCAGCACCACAGTCTCAGCCCAGAGAAAATGGGAGGGGGAAGCAGCAGGCAGCAGAGGAGCTGAGGTCACCAGAGTTGACTGGGGACAGTCCCTCTGCTCTGGTGAGGGAGGCAAGGTGGTGAACTTCCAGTTCCAGCCCCCCAGGTTTTCTTGCCAAAAACCCACACCCTAGTGATGTGTGTGTGGTGTAGAATAAACAACTTGGTCACACCCATACAGTGCTAAACTCCACCTCCCTTCTCTGTAACTGGGACAACTGATAAGTTTCTTCAGGTATTGAACAACCTGTGTGTTCAATAAAAGCTCCCAGTCAAGCCAAGATCTATCAACTATTTGTCATTGCCAAAAAATACTTCTTTTTCACAGCCCTTCTTCTGAATTATGGACAGCCAGGCTTTACTGCTTCCTTCTGCTTTAATTACCAGTAGTAAAAGATGCACAGTGCAGTTTCTTTCTATTCACCCTTGCTGGATGAAAGATTTCTTACAGTGCTCCACATGCAGGCAGGAAGGCTGCTGTCCTCTGTGTCAAGAAACAAATTCAGCCACAAATCCTATTCAGGAAAGCTAGTAGAAATTTAATTGTGATTACAGTGTTTCTTTTAATCTAGTCACTGAGGATCCCTAAATCTTACTATGTAGCACTTTGTAAAAGCAAAGAACAAAGTATTTTTAAAAATTGCATGTGACATCCTGCATGATGTCAGATACTGACACCATTTCTGCTTCTGTGGTTTGCATAGGAGCCACTTGTCATATATTATCTAGCCTTGACTGGGAAGTTTTACTACCTGCTATAGATTTTTTTTGAGAGGACAGAAGGATACTTTAAAAAGGAAAAAAGGAAGGTACAAATATGTGGCTTTTTTGCAGATGCAAGCTTCCTAACAAACTTAATTGATGGGTCTGCTTATTGCATTTTCATAGCATACTTCCAGAAGTGGTTTTACAGCTGTCTGCTACAAGCATAACAAAAAGGAAGATTTAAGCAAGTTCTTTAGTACTTTTATATTAAATATCTGTTTATGAGGGGTCTAGAATGGGGAGTGAGCTTCTAATACATTTGTTCTATGTGATCACAGTGAAGGTAAATTACACACCACACAGGAAGGAATTATGTTCAAGGAAGCCATGATTCTATGGCTGTAATTTGAATTTTTTATAGAAGGCCACAATTCATAGAATTTGAATATTGCATAAATCCGCAAATGGCTAAACATTCCAACTATATTGGTATTTGTAGTGGTGCTCTTGTTGTGAATTGGAATGTCCTGTTCGGGTGCTTGGTGGCAAAACAGATGAATTCACCTGTATTTATTTTCAGTTCTGTGAGGACCACACGAAATACAGCTCTGCTGCCAAAGCTTTTGGGGAGCGAGCAAGCACTGCACACTGTGAAGTGCCCTGACCTTCCCTTTGCAATTTACCATGATTTATTTCACTTTTCAAAATATGGTATCTTCCAGTCTTTCCTTGGTTCTTAGTTATAAATGTATTTGCTTTTAGATGTATTTGAAGTATTTCACAGGAGTACAAATTAGCCAATCTTGTGCTGCTTCTGTGGCCAGGTGATGTGCGTTGTTGTGAAATGCAAATGTATTATCTGCACACATTTGACAACAGATGATTGTGCCAACAAAATCTGTTTATCATTAATTCAGGCCTCAGTGCTATCAAATGACAGAAGTCACAGGTAAGATTATCCACATAGTTCTTTGACTGAAAGGAAGGGTGTTCCTAACATTTTGTTCTGAATGTACCTTCTTCTGTGAATGACTATTCCCTGAAACAGTCCAGAACTTCAGTTTTGGTGTAAATGTGTCCTCATTGGTCACTAAGTAGATTTATTTCTGCTTCAGGTATGGACAAGACAAATAAGGGGTTTGCACTTTATTTGATGCATTTCAAAATACGTGCAGAACTTACTAGCAACATGTAAAATTCCAGCTGGTATCTCTTTTTTTTCAAGGAGAAAACACCAGATGTTTTCTGAACATGTACATTAATTCTCTACCTTATGATTGGGCTAGAAATAAATCACAAGCAGAATTATTCTTTTTATCTCATTCTAAGATACAGTCAACGGTGACTAGATATAGCCAATGATGAAAAGGTCACTCTTTGATTTATAAATAGATACTACATCTTAGATTTAAAATAGTTTGGTGGCTTTTCATGTGTCCTGTTCACACCTTCAAGTTTGTGATCTTGACGTAATAGTCACTCAGTTCTCGTGGTTGAAAGTACTAATAGAAGACTTGAGCTAGGGATAAAAATAAAAACTTCACAGCTCAGGCTTTTTATGGCATTTATTTTCTCACTATATAAAGCTATTTTATATTTACTTGTACGTAAGTTTATCAAAATGTATAAGTGTGGCTTGGTGAAAATAATCTGCTATTGTAACCTGCTGAATGAAGAGATGGCCTGTCATTGTTCAAATGCAAAACAGTTTTCTCTTGCATTGAAATCAAAGAGGGGAAAATCACCACTAACCAACCCATATTGGTGCGTTTTCATTCTATTTTTTGAATAACATTTACTGAAGTAATAAAATAGGTGAGTTTTGTAAGTGGTTGGAAATGGTGTTGCGAACACCCTGACTCAAACATACATTTTCTTTTTTCTCAAGACCAAAGTAACAGTATTTGATCAGAGAGACAGATAGTGTCTGATGTTAAAATCTTTCCAACCTCAGTTACAGAAATAGTACCACAAAGATATCACACATTCAGCTGCAACGTACATAAAGTTTACATCACCTAAAAGATCAAAGCTGAACGATGTAGGACTGAAGGTGGTGCACTCCAGCTGCAAAGTAACAGCTATTTCTAAGTTCAAGTCAACCACAGCTTCTCTCAGTGTTTCCACTGCCTCCCTCAAGCCAGTCAGTGTAATACAACAGCAGATGCTGCTGTGGAACACTTTCAGCTCAGGATTTTTATAGCTTCCTTTCCCCTACATGTAAGGAGGGGTGCAGTGGTGAGGCCAGGGATCTGTTTCCAGGGCTGATGGGATCAAATGAGCTCCATCTGTGTTTGCACACAAACCCCAAGACTGCTGGATTTGAGCCAGACTTTGGGAGGAGCTGCAGCTCCAGACTCAAGAGGATGGCTGGCAGTAAGAGACCGTGAGTGTCACCAGTGACTCTACAATGTGTTACAGATCTTTTTAGCTTCAAATGCTTTTGGAATGCATGTAAATTATGGCTCAGGTACCATTAATGAGGAACCAGAATATCACTCTGCACTTCTATTACAGCTTTTAAATGTAGTACTTCTTTCTACGTGTAGATCAAGAACCACTTCTTAGAAATATTCCTAGTCCTAGAGGAAGAAAATCAGCAAACTGGGTAATTTTTTTTAATTTATTTTTTTTTTAAATATAGAAAAAGCAATTTTTTCCTCAGTGGCTGGGCTATTTAGCACTCTTAACACTCAGATGCTGACACCCGCTCTATTTACATAAACAGGTTCTTGTTCTGTGTTCCAAAAGAAAATTCAAATGTGACTAACTTGGACAGTTCAATTTCTAGTTCACCAAAAGATCTCTGAATTCTGTGGATTTGCCACGGTCCTGATATTCACCTTGTTCTTCCTCAGGGAAGTGGCAGCTGCAGGCATCATCTTCCTGAATTGACTGTTCAGGTGTGTGCACTGAAGAAAAAGAACAGAATCACAGAAATCAATTAGGTTGGAAAAGACCTCTGAGATAATTTATTCCAAGCTTTGACCACACATGTTGTAAACCAGACCAGAGCTCTGAGTGCCACATCCAGTTTCTTGAACACCTCCAGAGACAGTGACTCCACCACTTCCCTGAGTAGCCTGTTCCAATCTTTAACAACCCTTTTTGGGAAGAAATTCCTCCTGATCTCCAATGTGAACCTCCCCTGGTGTAGCTTAAGAATGTGTCCTCTTGTCCTGTCACTGGTTGCCTGGGAGAAAAAACCGACCCCCATCTGGCTAGAGCCACATTTCAGGGAGTTGTAGAGGGCAAGGAGGTCTCCCCTGAGCCTCCTTTTCTCCAGGCTAAACAACCCCAGCTCCCTCAGCTGCTCCTCAAAGACTTACCCTCCAGATCCTTCCTCAACTTTGCTGCCCTTCTCTGGACTTACTCCAGCACCTCAACGTTTCTTGAAATGAGGGGCCCAGAACTGGACAAATTTCCCCTTTCTGTTTTATTTATTCAGCCATCTTATTTCACCATTCTTCAGTCCCAATTGCAGGAAGTTGGGAAGAAAAACCTTCCAAGTTATTCTATAATCTGAATTTATTCCTCTACAGCATATAGATCTGATAAAATGAAGTTATCATACTTTGTTTTCCCTAATTCAGCAGGGCCTCTAGTGCTCTGTTTGTCATGGCAATGAAAGGAAGACCAACATGAAGGAAAAAGATTTTTCGACTGCTATGGTCTTCTGTATTTAGAGTTACACTGGAAGATTCAGATTTTATCCTTAGGACAGGGGAAAAGAAGAGAAAGGGAGAGACAGCCCTCCCAAAAACCAAACAAACCAACTATAAAGTACATCGAATGGAATTAGCTTCATCTTTGTGCTGAACTCTTGAGCTTGCCCAGGGCTTATTAGCTCTCGGAGGGCAGTGCTGGATCCAGGCTGACTCTGCAGCTGTGCAGCAGTGCATCCTGACTGATGTCCCCTCTTCTACTGCAGCCAGAGCTCCAAGACACTCCAGGCCATGTGTACTCTCTCTGGGCAGAGAGAACTTGAAAGTGTTACAGCCCTGCAGGCCAAGGATGATGCTTGGAAGTAATAAACTGAACTGACCTTTAACTGAAGCAGCTGAGCTTTTTCACCTCTCACAAATACTTCACTTCTAAGGATAAACATGCACTTGACCTAACACCCACAGTGCTTTATGCAATAAAAATTCCAAAACTGTTCCCCTTTCAATTGCTTCTCACTTACAAGGCCAAAAAAATGAAGCTACTGCAACTATCTTTGAAAGACACTTAACCTAGATTCCTGACTTCTGTCTAGTTTCAAAAAGAAAAACTGAAGAGTGTATTTATCTTACTTTTCTTGAAGACAGCGTGTAGTTTCTTTTTCTGCCAGACACTGAAGCAGATGCACAAAGGCAGCAGAAACACTATGCACGACAGCCCAGCCACGGCGAGAGAAATCCTGATCATGTCTGTCTGGACATCCTTCCCTAGGAAACAAACAACATTCTCTAAGAGTATTAGCAGAACAGAATTCTACTGCCCTTGAATTACTGAGCACTTTGTCTCCCAGTCTCCTTCTGGATAAGTCTGCAACACTGGAAATGCATAGAAGAAAGGACTTTTACTTTAAATGGAAAGTGAATGAGCTATACTATGTTTAAGTAGGTCATAATTCTTTACCTCTATAAGCAATATTATACAATGACTCACCTGGCACAGTGATAGAAACTGGAATTTCAAGAGATGTGGTAGGTGGAGTAGTGACTGAAGTGGGATTAACTGAAGCATCTTTGCAAATGACATCTTTTGCTGCAGTTCCGGGCTCCAGGACTTGGTTTCCAGAGCACCTGAAAGACATTTACAGCAAAACAGGGAAAAGGAAAAAAAAATTTTAATTCAATCAAGTGTATTAGCTGTAGCATTTTTTTTTTAAGCTTACTTACTTTGTCCAGTTTTTACAGGAGCCATTGGGCTGATCATTAAAGGTCCCAGAGCGGCAAGTCTGGCAACCTTCAACAGAAAGGATAGGTAAAATTGTACAAGATAAGCATTTAAAACACAACGTGTGAAACATTATTTTTACCTGCTTGTACAATGACAGAATTACTAATTCATAAGCTGCTCTGAGTATGCAAGGCAAGTCTTTCCCTGTCAGCCACAGACTAGTACAGTACTTGGCTACAAAGCCAGTTGATTTGGCACAAGATGCCACAAACCAGGCGTAACTCCAGGGTTCCCCGTTCAGTTTCCCTCAGGCTGGCAACCAAAGCGCTGCCATGCAAAAGGAACTAACTGGTGCATGATTCAAGCTGTAGTAGGGCTCAGAGTGTGGTGGGTTTGTCTGCTCCTGAGCTTACTCCACCACCATGCAAAGTGTTCAGCAGCAAGGGCACCTTTTATCTTGAGAGGTCCTTCCTCTATCTGCTTCTGCACTGTGCAAGAGGCAGTGCAGTGTGTCTGGTGCAGGAAGCAGAGGGGCTTTCAGCTGCTGGGGAAAGGTGATCCTACCGTTCCCAGTGCTCTCCTGGCCCACGCCACAGCTTCGGGTGCAGTAGGTGCAGCCATCACCGCCACAGCGATAGCCCTCCTTGCACGTGCATTCAGCATCACTTGTTGAGGAACAGTTTTTTAAATACTGAAATATTCCTGCAAGGGAAAAAACAAGTCTTAGGTTACAGCATGCACAGCGTGGTGCAGCAAAGGCTCGTCGGACCTTTGCTCTCACAAAAGTCAGTCTGGTGGCTTCAGCAATAGACACAGCGTTATTTGGCCAGTGGCGCGGCCCCCGCCCCGGGCAGGTGCCGGCCCGGGCACGTCGTTGCCACGGGAGGTCACAGCAGGGCTGGTAGCGTCGCCGCCGGTACCTTCGCACTTCCGACACATTCTGCAGCCGTCGCGTCCCGCCGCGCTGGAGAAGGTGCCGGCCGGGCAGGGCTGGCAGGACGCGCAGCCCGCGCTCGCCAAGAACGTACCTGCGGGCCGAGACATAGCGGTCACCGGGGGCCGCGCCCGGCGCATCGCGCCCGCCCCGGCCCGGCCCGGCCCCTACCCGCTGGGCAGTCAGCGATGCACGGCAGCGCGGCCGCGGGCCCNGTCGGAGCGGGGCGGCGCGGCCGGCGGGACTGCGCGCGGGGCGCCCGGCACAGGCCCTTAGCGGCCGCCCCCGAGGGGTCTGGCTGCGTCATCCCGGGGGCGGCGGGGAAACCCCAGCCCGGCGGGGCTTTCCGGACCCTCCCAGAGGCGCGACCCCTCAGCTCTGCCTGGCAGCGCCCGCAGAGCTCTCTCAGCGATGCCGGTCAGCGGTCGCCACGGGGGCTTCCCGGTGAGTCCCGCGTGGAGGGCCCCGGGGGG
>VXAZ01004833.1:1164152-1195185 GCA_013399875.1 Gymnorhina tibicen
TGAAAGGTGAGAGGCGGTCCTGTCAGGCCACAGCAGAGGGGAGATGCCGAAACCACATGGGCATGACAGCGACGCGCAAGGAGAGCCGAGCGCCACGATCTGGCCGTGCGTGTGCACAGTCCCACCCGCCCGAGGGAGCGCGCACCGGCCGGCACGGGAACGGCGCGGCCCCGGCACGGTCCGGCCTCGCGGCCCCGCCCCCTGCGGTCCCCAGCAGCCAATCCCCGGGCTGGGCCCCGCCCGCTGCGCCTCCCCGCAGCCAATCCCCGGCCGCGGCGCTGTCCCTCAGCCGGGCCCGGGGAGTGCGGGCAGGAGCGGACGCGGAGAACGGAGAGGGAGAAGTTGAGTGCTGAGTTGTAACTGAGGAGTGAGCGCATCTTCCGTGTGTGCGTACCCGGCACACGGGCAGGCGGAGGAAGGACCAGCCTGTCCAGGGTTCTGGCGAAGCCCGCTGTGGGCAGCACGCAAAGCGCCCCGTACCGGGAGCTGAATCCCGCACCGATCCGAGGAGAGCGCTCAGCAAAGTCCTTCCCTATGACCGGCTCTCCTCACCTGGACTTGAGCTGCTCTGCCGGAGCTCTCGTGAGACCGGCACCCGGGAGCCAGACCCGGCCTACCAGCACCTGCAGGCAGGCTTTTGCACAACAGGGCTTTGCAGTCTTAAAGGGCCCCGTTAACAGCTCTGTCTGTCCTTCAAAACACCGGAACTCCTTAAAACGAGGGGCAACATTGTCCCTGAGCCACGGCCATTCTCTGTGCACCGTGAGCCTCGAGAAACAGACGTGTCGGGCGGACGCTTCGGGCAGAACGCGGAGAAGAGCAGGGCTCGGTTCTGCTCTGTACGCGCGGGGCTGCCTGAGAAGGAGCAGCAGCCGCAGCAGCTCGGGTCGCGCCGCCGTAGGAGGGTGACTCTGTCACGGTGGTGGCACCGGAGCGCTCTCTGCATTCCGAGCTACCGTGAGAAAAGCGGAGCGTGTTGGAAATGGAAAGGCCGCACTGGCGAGCGGCGGGGCCGAGCGGGGGCGGGGCCGGGGCGGAGCCTCCCAGAGCCGCCCGCGGCCCCGCTGAGGTGAGTTGTGGCCGCCGCCGCTGCGGCCCCCGCGGGCCCGGCAGCGAGCACCTGCAGGCGGTGGGCGGGGGGCGTCGGTGTGAGCGGGGGGCTCGGCGGCCGGGCGGAGTTGCGGTGCCCGGGTGGCTGCGTTCCGGAGCCCGGTTCCCGCGCCGTGCCCGTGAGGCGGCCTCGGCCCGGGCACGGCCTTGTGCCGCCTCTGCTGCGTGGAATGGCGCCGTGTCCCAAAACGAACAGATGAGAACGTCGGGATGCGGCCTTTCCACCCGGGCTGACTGAGCGGGTGCACCTTCAGCCGTCCCCTGCCGCTGGTAGCGGGCTCTGTGGTCGGGGCACGGAAGGGTGTGATTTTTTTTTTAAAACCACCCTTCTTAGAGTTTCTGATTCAGCGCAAGTCACCATCTCCAGAAAGGCACGTGTACTCACGCCGGGAAATACGTTTGGCTGATAGGTTTGAGGCGGCCTTGGCTGGCACTGAGGAGCAAATGGGAGACTGGCATTTACTATGTCTAGGTAGCTTGTTAAATGAACTGGCTGTTAGGTCTGTGTAACTTAGTTCTGCCTTTTCCAAAATCGTCTTTCCATAGTAGTGGGACAGCTATTTACATATGCACCTACATGAAGAACAGTACTAATGCTCAAGAATTTGGCACTATTGTACAATAAATGTCTAAAGGCACTGTGGAGAGACTGCATTTTGTAAACTAGGAGAAAGATTAAAGGTTTCAGGATCAAGTGCCTGTTTTCATCTAAAGAATTAATAAAAGATAATTTCATTAATTAAAAAGAAAAGGATGCAAACTGTTATCTAGACTATTTTTCTTCAATGAAAAACAAATGCAGCGTTTCTGTATTGTGGCTATTCAGGTAGTCTTTTGCTAGTTAGTCAAATTCATATAAAAATTTTGCGGAATCAATGTGTACCCACAAGACAAGCTGTTAAAAGCTCTAAGTTGTCCTGAAGTTATTACTAATACTTGTGATTTGGGTGTACTTGGATCAGTGGGCTTTGCATTGACAGTACATAAGGCTGCCCTAAAAGTAGGATTTGATACAGTGAATTATTCTGCTTGGGCTGGTTCAGCCTGCTACAGAATGTTGTGCTGTATATTACTGCATTCTAGAAATAACATCATTCTAAAAGAGGCTACCACTAGGGAGCAAACCTGAAAACAGATGAAATTGCAGCAGGGTGAGGATGGTTTTCTTTTGTGTAGGCACCTAAATGTGCATCACATTTTGTGAAGAGCTCCCAGGTACTACAGACATTTCTGGATAGAAGGTGCCTGCATAGGACAAAAATCTTTGTCTTCTAGAGTAGTAACCTGTGAAATGCCTTCTCGCATCACAGATGCTTTCATAGACTTCTGACAGACCAGTATGAGTTAGTGGGTATTTTACATGATGTAAAGTTATTGTAACTTAACCTTCAAATGGAAATTTGGCCATTCACCTAACTTGAATTTAGAAGCTAAAAAAAAAGTCTTAAGCCTGGTTTGTTCCATTTGCTAAATCCTGTGGTCTGCTCCCCCATCACACATGCGCACATGTGTTTCTTCCCCCACAAAATTGTGAAATAACCCAGAAAATCTATTGGTGAGATTTTGCAGGGGCACTGGTCGAGTCATTATTAAGTCATAGGAAACTCTTCATGAAGCATGCTGTGTGGAAACTAAAAACCAGACATGAGGTCAAAGCTCATGCAAAGCCCTTTTTGTAAGTGCTGACCTGGGTAGGAGTCAATCGTCTTGGAATGAGTGAGGGTGTGCAAATTGAAAACAACTCTGCCACCCACCCTGAACCCCTCTCTGGCAGACACAGGTCGTGTAAGATCTTGATTAGGCCAAGCTCCTTCCTCTTGTGCTGATGTGCTGTGCCTCCCACTGCACAAGTGCTTTAATCTTTTAATATCATAATGCATTCTTTTTAAAAAGCTCCTGACTTAAACAGGATTGCCATGAATATTGATTAAAGCTAGTGAACCATTTTGAGGGGGTTTAAATAAAAGAACATGCAAAAGTACAAATTACTGTTAAATTTCAACACGAGCAAAGATTTGTACGAGGGGATTTGCCTTCTAACCACATTGTGTCTTTCTACCCTCCTCAGTCCTTTCCTTCACAACCATCTCCCTCATAGAAGCCCCTCAAGACATGGCCTCAAAGAGAGCGTTGGTGATTCTGGCAAAAGGGGCAGAGGAGATGGAAACTGTAATCCCCACTGATGTTATGAGAAGAGCTGGGGTGAGTATGCAGACAGTGAAAAATCTCTTTGTGAGTGCATGGTCAGTCATTTCCTCAAGTTGATGTTCATTGCCAGGAATTCAGTGTGAAAATTTACCCTCATCACGTTACTCATTAGCAGATATTTGTGCCATGCACGTATTGAGCATGCCTGACAACTGACATTTGTTGGTAACCTTTCAAAAAAGGTAACCTTTCAAAATACAGGTCTAATGTGGACCAGAGCAAATGTTTTAAGTAAATCCTATTCTGTCAGAAAACACAGCTACTTTCATGTATAGTAACTGGAAGTGCCTCTCTTTAGGAGTCTGAAAAGCTTTTTAGGGGTACTGAAAAGTACATTACAGCTCATGACATTGAATAGCTTTTCTTGAACTACTTTCGAAATTCAGTTATAAACTACAGTTCTGGCTGTTGGGATTCCTCACACTGTTTGTTACTCTTGCAGTTGTAGTAGCACACCATTATCATCTCATCAGGAATGAAAATAGTATTTTAAATACATGCACCAGCTTCACTTGTATAGTAATGACTGAAATAAAAATTACCTTCTCCCACCACCTTTGTCATTCCATCACTGTGCTCCCCATTTTGGCTGTCATAAGAGGAACAAGCTTTCAGTAGTGCTTTGCTTTTTTGTGTACTAGTTAAGAACTAACATAAAAGAAAAATGCCCCAAATCCTTGATTTGTAATAATGTATTTGTTCTCCTGTTAGATCAAGGTGACTGTTGCAGGCCTAACAGGAAAAGAACCAGTGCAGTGCAGTCGAGATGTCTTCATTTGTCCTGATGCCAGTCTTGAAGATGCCAGAAAAGAGGTTGGTCATCACCCTGCTCTGATACAATGGCCAGCATAGTCTTTGTCACAGTTTCTGAGGTGAATTTGGAAAGCTTATGCATTACCTCTGGACATAAGTTGCATGTTGTGTTAGCTCTGTGTAGCAGTGAATTAGAGAACTGCACATCCCACTGTGCTCCCCTTCAGTATTGTCATAGCCTGCTAGGTTCAGACAGATTACTTAATTCTGCCCAGGTATTTGTTTTTGCTAAGGATCAGTCATAGAGCTTTATTTTTCCTGCTAGTTGGCCCAACAAAATACTGTGATTTGGATCAACTCAAGAATTCTGATGAGAAGCTAACTAATGTTACAGTTAGACCTGTATGGTAAGGTGGGAGCAAAACCACTTGTCTTTACAGCTGCCACTTGCTGAAGCTTTTAAGTGCACTAGGCTTAAAAGTTAGTTCTGTGAGAGACTTTACTGATAACAGGCTTTTCCTGGAACAGGAAATAGTGTTTTTCCCATAATTAGAACTGGTTCACTGATCATAAAGTGTTGTTCAGTTTGAATCAGCTGCAGTGGTCTTCAAACAGTGTAATGTATGTATCAGACCCTCTTCAACAGAACAGTTTTATCTTTTCTTTGTTTAGGGGCCTTACGATGTTGTGGTCCTTCCTGGGGGTAACCTTGGAGCTCAAAACTTGTCTGAGGTAAAGTTCTGGTATTTTAAAAACTCCTGGGCATTCTCATGAGTAGTGGGGTGGTCAGCACTTGCTTAGTAATCCTGCAGATTCAGTTCAGCACCTAACTGTTAATGGTCGTAAGCCTTCTTGTGACTATATAGGTGGGACAGCTGGGTAAATTCTTGGACTTGAGTACCTAGTAAAGGAGAATAAAAATGGAAGGGTGTTGTGCATTGTGAAAGATCTCTGTTCATATTCATATGAAGATGAAATGGTTGCAAATGAAGATTTAATTCCCTGAGACACAAAACTGTCCAAACCCAAGGGACTCTGCTCCTTTGCAGAATTCTGTCTCTGGTGCAAAATCGTTGCAGTGGTGGTATGAATTGCTTGTGGAAGGCAGGCAGGCAGGCAAACAAACTGATCTATTGAATAGGATTTAGGTGGTATCACAGAGTTTTTAAAGCCTGGAATATGAGACAAATATGCCATATAAATCTTGACAGAGAATGTCTGGAGGTATCCTGTGAATACTCTTAAAGTTCATCTTGTGAAGTTTTCAAACAACTTTCTATGGCCATGGGTTATGTGGGTCAAGTACTTGTTGCAGTTCCTTCTGATTTCCTTCCTCTTTCCTTCTGGAGCAAGTATAAATTGGTTTCAGTTTTTCTCCTTCTTGATGTTCTCATTGCCCTCTGTCCTGAGGCAGGGAGGGGAGGTGCTGGTTGGTTTTCTGTATAAAACATGTTCTGTTTCACAGAATTTTACGTGGAAATTGTTTCAACTGTGCTTCAAATAACCAACTCCAAACAATGACTTGTGGTGTTTCTTCGTACAGTCTGCTGCTGTGAAAGACATTTTGAAGGACCAGGAAAGCAGAAAAGGCCTGATTGCTGCAATATGTGCAGGTGGGTTACCAAAGTGTCCTGCTTTGTAAAGCATTTGGATATTTTGAAGGAGCATGAAGAGAGTTTCCTGTCTTAGAAATCTGTGTTCCTGTAACTTAGTAGCAGGAATTTGTGCCTGAATATATATATATATCTATATCTATATATCTATATATCTATATATCTATATATATATATATCTCAGCATCTGATTTTTCTGTCAATTTAATAGCAGAGAAATCTCTAAAACAATTGTGAACACTTATCCTGCAAGTTCTGCTTGTTACCTGGCTCCTTCCAATCAGTTGTGTTGCTGTCTTTAAAATAAAAAGTGAAAGGTAGTGTGCCAGGATTTTTTTTTAAGTATCTGCTTATTCTGATGATCTTCCTGCAAGTACACAGCACTGGCAGAATGTCACTGCTGTAAATATATCTCACATAACCACTCCTGCCCTTTAGCTTCAGAAAGAAGGCCAGAAATATAGAATTACATTCTCACCCTTGCTGAGTTGCAGCAAAAAATGGACTTGGTTTGAGGAGAGGGCTGTCTGCTTACATATTCTACACAGCTTGCTACCCAGATAATGAACTTTGCAAGACTCGTGCTTTAAAAAGCAAGGTGAAAAATTGCCAATATTCCAACTGAAGGCTGGTCTAGGGACCTGAAGCTGAGAGTGAGGAGAGAGATGATGAGTGCATAAAAGGCAGTCAGAGTGTGTTCTAGGAGGGGATTTTCACTTTTGTTTTCTGGTACATTGCTGGGGTTTTTTTTTTTTGCTTTTCTTCTTCATTTAGGTGATAGGCACACAGAGCTGTGAACATTTCTCAACTTGGTGATGATAGTGTCCAGCTTCTTTATCTGTGTCTCTTACAGAACAATCCAAATTCACCCTTGTGCAGTAAAGGCCTTTGCTTGTAAGCAGGATGATTCTTAGAGCTCATTCCAGCTGAATGCAGAATAGGTTATTTCCTGTACTAAATCCAGAATTCAACGAATGCACAGAAATGAAACTCATGTCAGACAAATCCTGCCTTCAGTTTCTTTTGGAATTCCCATAAAGATTTCTTGTCTGATGACTTAGCACTTCTTGACACAAATTCCTTCCTCAATTCAGGCTAAGGAGGAAGTATGAAAAGAAAAGAGAAACTCTTGAAATCAAAAACAGAACGACTAGGCCATGAGCTGTCCAAAATACTGTTTGGCACACAACTGCAGCATGTAGAGACTTGCTCAAGTGAAATTCTATCTGTTAAGTCTCTAAATTCAGGCTTTAACAAGGTTGTAAAGTATTTGTAGGTAGTTAGTGTTCAGATTGAAGTGCAGACCTTTTGTTTCTTAATTTCTTAAGCAGTTTTAAATAACATGTATTATCTGAAAGTGGGTTGTTCTCCACTCCTTCAAAGGCAGTACAGTCATGGATGGGACATCAGTGTCAACTGTAATGTGAGAGCTTTTTGCTTCAGAGATAGGGCTGGCATCAGTTTTTATGAAAAGTAGAGTGTCCACAGTGAGCTTTGGCCGCTGGAGGTCCTAGTGCCCAAATGTCTGTTCTTAGAAGTGTTTGTAGCAGAAAGCAGTTCCTCACTGGTGCAACTTCGTGTTCTTACAGGTCCTACTGCCCTTCTGGCACACGGGATAGGGTACGGAAGCAAAGTCACAACACATCCTTTGGCCAAAGACAAAATGATGAATGGAGGTATGTTTCTGTCCAAACCCTTCTTAGATTTTCTTTTTTTCTTTGTTTTCCTGACCCCACAATTTAAAGAAGGGAAAAGAGGTTTTTTTATCTTATTTTGTCTCTCTGAACTGAGTCTCTATCACCAGAAAATAGAGGGCTGTATTAACATTCTCGTCCTTGAGGGAATTCTGCTGCTGCTATCGTGTTAGGAGCATTTATTGCCTTAACCTCTTGAGGCTGAGCCACCTCTTGCCCTTCTGGTTCTTTGCCTCAGTGGTCCCAACAGCAAACTCTGGGAGCACCTCTCCCACTCTCCTGTGAGTAGTGCTTTGGTTCTGTGGCAGCTGATGACTCCACACTTCTTTGTCCTACCTAAGGGAAATGATGGTGAAGTTCTAGGAAGGTCATTCTGTGAGCATTAAGGAGTCTGGAGGTGAGCAGATGGATTTCCCCAATTCCTTCTGCATGCATTTGGTAAAAAAGAAATTTGTGAACAGCTCCACGAAAGCAGTCTGACTTCCAAAAGTGACCCCATGGGAGCTGACAGGCCCAGTGAGTGCTTCTTGAGGACCTTTTATAGTCAGAGGGCCATTCCCATACCTTGGAAATGGGCTCTCTCTGGGCCCTGTTCTTCTCGAGGACGGCGGGCAGGGATGAGCTGCTTGGAGGCAGCGCTGAGGTCCTTGTGCCCTCTGACAGCTCTGGGCACTGTGCTGGACACTGACCCTCTTCCTGTTGTGTGTTCCCCCAAGCACACTACTCGTACTCGGAGAGCCGCGTGGAGAAGGACGGGAACATCCTCACCAGCCGTGGGCCTGGCACCAGCTTTGAGTTTGGGTTGGCCATTGTGGAAACGCTGCTGGGGAAGGAAGTGGCCGAACAGGTGAAGGCACCTCTAATACTGAAAGAGTGAAATCCTGGTGTGGGATAGGGACTAGGACAAATTTAGATGGAGAGTCTTATCCTTTGTAGAATAACTGTTATGTGCACTGTTGTAAATACACTTTAATTGTGGGTGAAATTAGTAACTATACTTACCTGAACTGGGATACCTTAACAAACCAAAGGTCTTCATTTCTAGAAAAAGATCCTGTTAGCAAAAAGCTTCATCACAAAAAAGCAGCCAGCATCTAATGATCCTATTTAGTTCTTAGGTGGCATTTAAAAATCACACGGAAAACTGTTTGCTGAGTAAATAAAAATGAAGCATCCCTACTGGTGTGTTGTTCCTTTGTGTGTTTTCTCCCAACCCAGACCCATGAAACCTTTTTACCACCATGTGCTATTCAAAACAACATCTGTTTAGATTCTCACACAGTTCTTCTGAAGTCTGAGCTGAAATGAGGAGGTGGTCAAACACTGGAACAAGCTCCCTAGGGAGGTGGGCATGGTCCCAGGCCTGCCAGCATTCAAGAAGTGTTTAGACAGCGCTTCTCACAACACTTCTCTTGGCTGTATGGTGTAACTTTTAGGTTGCCCTCCCTGGAGTCAGGAGTTGGTTTTGATGACCTTCATGAGTCTCTTCTGACTCAGGATATTCTCTGATTTCATGACATAGATTATTAAGTTGTAACCTAGAGTTAGTTAAAACAATGTTTAATTCCTTGTGTACAAATAAGGCAAATAACTAGTATTAATTTTCAGACAGTGTGGAACTAAATTAAAAGTGTGAATATTCGTACCTTGTCAAGCACGCCAGAGTTCCTGCAGGTTGAACATGATACCTTGAAATTTGTTATCTGCATTAAAAGATTGGAGAGCCATTGAGCTATTTGGGCAGCTGATAATCAGCATAAAGCAGGAAGTTTGGATTTGGTAGCACATGCATTGCAGTGCTTGTTTCTCGTTGCTACAAGTTGGAAGTTGCTACAAGCCCGGCTTAAGTGAGCCTATGTCAGTTTAGAGGAGTTGCAGGACAGGTCTCTGGAGGAAGTAGTGGAGCTGTATTCCCATGAGAATTAAGAATTTGGCATCAATTTCCATCTGTGCTACCTTTCTTTCACCAAATAATTCTGGTGTTACCTGGCTCTGTCAGCTATCATGCTTAAGGATGGCACCTCACTGGACTCTGAAGTTACCACAGCATCTGGAGATCTGGTTCTGCATACATCTGAAGTGCATAGTCTGAACTTTATAAAATTACTGCATAGGAGCCTTTATGATTGCTTATTTTAATGGGAAACAAGTTCATTCTCAATTACTGCATTTTCGTAATGAAATACATGGATGCTTTTGCAAATCTAGAATTAAGAAAGGTCTCTGTGTTGTTAATATCTACTGGAAGAACTGCTTCAACTCTATCTTAACTGTCTCTTAATTTGTTTAGGAAATATTTCATATGTTTCTCTAGCTTTGAAATATGCTCAAGATATGCAAAAGTTGTAATCTATGTAAGATTTGACATGTTTGTGAGGTAAATCTGCACGTCTAACTGGTATTGCCATGCAAATGTAAACCAAATGATGGAAAGATTCTTTGTCCTAGAATCTGGAATAATTACTTGGTTTGTAAATGAGCATGATTCAGAATACTGGAAAAGCTCTGCATTCCTGGGTGGCAGCACTGCTTTGTAACATTAGAAGGAAAATATTTTCATGCTCGTATTGTTTTTAGTCTTGCAGAAATATTTTAATACAAAGCATTAGCAAAGTGGCCATAAATTTGATTATAAATTTTTTTTTTTATTCCAAGTCTGAGGGAGTTCAGTTTACAGAAATGAGGTGTTCAGTGTGTATATTTGGGCTTTCCCACTCCCATTAAAATGGTAATAGGAAAAACACTCAGAAAAATGAGCCTAGAGCCCATGGATGTATCTGCTTAACTTGCAGATTCTTCCACCGTGTTCAGCAAAGGACTTGGTAAACAAAATACTGTAGTGCTGCTTGCATCACAGTTACCTTCATACCTGTTCTCAACCTTTTACGTTGCAGATGTCCAGCAAAACATGAATTTACTTGGGTTCTCTTTCTGCTGAGGTGTCATTAACTCGGTCTTTCAGTTAGGGTAAGTGTATGAACTAAGATAAGGCTAATTTTCCTCTTAGGGTAAGTGTTAAAAAGGAATTTGCTGATTGGAGGGAAAAAAAGTTGCCTTCCAGTTAGTGAAATGCTTTTCCCTCACTTTTCAGTATCTCTTTTCCTAAAATCCTCTTTTATCTGCTGCTGAAAGATGAGCTGAGGTACTTTTCTGCTGGTTGTTTCATGTTTCACTAGAAACTTTGTCTTTTTATTATTGGCAAGCTTTAGTTTTAGAACCTGAGGTAATTGGGTATCTGCTGCCACTGAATTCAGCTTAAACTGAAGGGAATGCATCCACTCTTCTCTAACATTTAGCATTTTGTTCCTTGGCAGCTGGAGGGTTTGGGGGTTGGTTGTGTTCCTGATGAGAAGGCAGTCAGTTGGCATCTGCTGTGTGCCTCAGATCATCTCTCAAGAATAATGTGGGGTTTTTTCCTCTTGATTCTGGTTGTTCTGTGGGCTTGAATGCATCACTGAGAATGAGTTCTCTTAGGGAACCGAGAAGTATTATATGCCTTAGGAGCAGGAATGTGCACAAGATGGCATAGATGCTGGAGCAATCAGTGAATACTTGCAGTGATGACAAATATTTTCATTCAGACTGACAAGCTTCTAAATGAAGGAGAGGCAGAAGAACTGTGGAGAGTGAACAGTCTGGTTTTGCTGCAGTTCTTTGCAAATTTCTTTCCAAAAGGGGAAAGTGAAGTACACGGCACTGTACTGTGAACAGGAGCAAATCCTATCTCAGGAATATGTCCCTCTGAGCAACAGAGAAAAGATGCTTTTCTAGAGAGACAAAAGTTTTACTTTTAAAATGGGTGGAAATGGAACCATAATGGATACAAACCAGCCTGCACACTAGGACTTAAAGCTGCAAAAACACACAAGGGAATATGCTTCAACCTGTGATTACAAGCCTTGTTAGCCATTTATGGCTAACAGCTTGCTAGCCATTTATGTATATGCTTATGATTTGGTGTGAAACCCACAGTGACTGTCAGAGATAAAAATGGTTACTTAATCAGATTATTCTGTTCTTTCAACAAAAAAATGCATCATGATGCAAACATAAGCAGCGATCCCAAAATGATAAAAAATACCTGTCTTCCAGCAGCCTGGATGACCCATGACTTGGTGGGAAAGATAAGTATGTGACAGAGAAGTAGGAAGGTGCCAACTACAGAAATAATCACTAGTGCTGCATCCATACTGTCATTCATGTTCTCATACTCTACCTCCAGAAGAAAGGATGCATTGCTGTTACATGGAGACTAATTTTAGTGGGGCATAGTATGCAACATTTGAAGTTTGAAAAATAGCAGCAAAACACTGGATGGATTTATAAATTGTTGCCCAAAATTGTAAATAATTTAGCATGTTTAGAGTGTGGTCTTAACTGCATGTGGTATGGAAAGAAAGCAAGATGTGTAAAATGAGAGCAGATGGGCCTCCCTGCTGCCCTGATTTGTCAGCTGACAGCCTGGCTCTGACAACATTCCCTAGCTCTGAACTTCCATGGATATTCTACAGTTCTTGCAGCATTGTCACTTGGCAGGAAATCAAAAGCTTTCTGGGAAGAACAGCAAAAAGGGACAGGCTGTCCTTGCTGACACAATTTATCTGGCCTTCAGCCTCTTCCTGCCATCTCTTGAGAAGCATCCAGGGAAGGGCAGGGGCGAGGAGCAGGTTGTGGGAATCCCTGCAGTGGTGCTGCCTCAGACACAGACACTGGCCCAGCTCCTTCATTCTCAGTATGTGTCCTGTGTGGAAAGCATCCCAGGGCAGATCTCACTCAGCCTTGTCTTCCACGAGCATCTGTGGACACTTGGCAGAGCTCTGTGTGCAGAGCAGGCCCAGCCACACAGCCCAGATGGGAGGGAATTGAGCCTGGGCGTCTGTATCCTGAGTACACTCACAGTAGGTTATTATTTAAGGGACTAGGCAGCATTTCTGGCTTGTATTTTTGTGGCCGCAGTTTGGGAAGCAGTGCTGACACGCGTGATAGGCTCCAGAACCAAGTCCAGACTTGGGAAAACCGTATCCTGAGTTTTAGGTAACTCAATTCTTCCATGTTGCTGAGGTGCATTGAGGGCTGCCCTGGGTGGTGCAACAGTTAAGGGTTGCAGTGCTCTGTGTCACAGTCTCTGTAGCAGCTCCTTTCTGCTCTCTGCAAGACTGTTCTGTGTGCTAGAAGGCATCACAGATTGAAAGGAAGCTTTTATACTTGGGCTTGTTAGCTTGCTTTACTTCATTCAGCAGCTTCTAATTACACCCTTTGTACAACCTTAATTCCTCCCTACATAGAGTTTATGGCCCTCCGAGTCATGTAGATACTTCTGTACTTTTACAATTTAATTCAAGGCCATTCCACTAATGGTAGAGGGAGGAAGAAGTAAAGTTGTCTGAGGATCTCATGCAAGCCCGTGTATTCTAAAGAGCAGAGTTGGGTCTAGTGAGACTTGTGTAACACTGGTAACACTGAAGTCTTCCTCAGCTGATGGAAGTTTCCCAGCAGGACTAGGGACATCTCTGTGCAAATCCTTCTGATTTCTGAATATTGATGGTGTAATTATTTTTACAGCTTACAGTGGCAGCACCTCTGAGCCACAGACATGCCTGCAGTTCAGGCGTGTACTTGGTTCAGAAACAGCTTTAAAGTACTGCAGCCATCCTCTCCTCATGGATGGTTATAGTAGAATTTCCTTTGGGATTCTCACTGTTCCTTGCAGTCTTGTAGAGCTGCTGTTCTGAATCAAAGTAATCCTCTGGATTCAAATGGCATTTTCTGCAGCTGTTTCTCCAGTTAAAATTTTGTCTGCTTTGTGTTGAACAGAGGATTTCTTCCACTGTTAACTGTGTAGTTTAACTCTTACTGTGGCCCCAAGATACTTAAAGATCTTTGTTTTTCAGCAGAGTATAAACTGAAAGTGTAATTTTGTGGCTTAATCCATCCAGTCTTGTAGCAAATAGAATTTTCCTTAATTCTGTGTTTTTATTTACTCTTCAAGACTTCATGAAAAGCAAGGTGATTCCTTTCTAATCACCAGTGACATTCCCCACTGGTAGCTGTCCTGTATTCTGACCCAGAGTCAATTTTCAGGGTTTTGATAGGAGCTTTTGAAGTTAAATGCATCACATGCTCCAGACAAACTGCTTTCAGCTTCAGGACACCCAAAGTATTGGCCTAAATTTGCTGCCAGTTCCTAATGAAATTTTTCTTGAGCGGGGACCATCATTCCTTCAAACAGCATAGAAACAGTTTTTTTGGGGTTGAGCAGCAGCTTTGGGCACTGAGAGCCCATCATGGCCGGTCACACGTGGGCCTCCTTAGCACCCTCTGCCCAGGAGCTCCAGGTAAGCTGGGGTTTGGGCATAGCTTTGATCTTTGATGAGCCTGACTTGCTGAGGAGGCTTCCCAGTCTGATTTTGGACTTGTCCCTTTGCTTCAGAGCTGCTGGATGATTGATCACTGGAGTACCGGCTGAAACTTTGCTTCCTCAATGATTCTATGGTCAGACGCTGGAACAGGTTGCCCACGGAATTTGTGTATGCCCCATCTTTGAAAATAGAAGGAATGGAATGGAAATGGCCTCAAGCTGCACCAGGGAAGGTCTAGATTAGATATTAGGAATTTCTTTTTCACAGAAAGGGTTGTAAAGCATTGGAACAGACTTCCCAGGGACTGTGGTGGAGTTGCCATCCCTGGAAGTGTTCAAAAAATGTGTGGATATGGCACTTGAGGACATGGTTCAATGGCGAATGTGGTGGTGGTGGTGGGTTGACAGCTGGACTTGATGATCTTAAAGGTCTTTTCCAACTTTAATGATTCCATAATTCTGTGAATCCACAAGACCTGCTCAGCTGTCCTTGTTCAGGTCCTGCAGGGCTGTGCCTCTCACTGGTGTAAGGTCCTGCTCTACCTGATCATCACCAGTGCTTTTGGATCTCTTTGTCTGCCACTGGGAAGAAGCTGCTGCTGTTGCTCCCTGGCAGCCAGTCCCAGTGTTTGCTCCTGGAGTATATGGGATTTGGTGCCGGGAAATACAGCATCATCTGCTGGCTCTAAACCTGGCAACAAGGATAATTCCTGCACTGTAGCTGGAATCACTTTGGTTCTTAAAGACTCTGTTCAGGGCTTTTGCTGATAGAATTTAGGATTTTCAGAATTTCTGTACTCTGAAGAGGCATCTTTCTGTTGAGGTTCTTACAGGTACAGCTCTTCTCTAAACTAGATGTTTGGTTTCTCCGTGCTGTTAAGTTTCAATGAGTTATGCTGTCAGACTGGTCTCTATGTCATTTCAGAACCACTTTTTTAAGTTGCACACATTCTACTCTAAGTTGTGTCAACTCTGGGAGCTGCCTATTTTTGTGCATTGAAATATTTTTAAGTTTTAATGAGTTCTCCTAAGAAACATACTACTGCTTCCACATACGTGCAGCTCTAGTCTGATACTCATACTTTCTCCTGTATTATATAACTTGGAAAAAGCACTCTCACGCTGAAGTCACCAGCTAGGCAAGATAGAGACTGGCAGGAAGCAAGCTGCTACCTTGGGTGGCGATGAGTCTGATCACTGATGGGCACAGCACTGTCACTTGCATTTTTTACAGGAAATCTGCTCGTGGGTGGGGAATTGCAGTCTCTCAGAGAACTGGCAACAGATGATGCATCTATCTGTGCTGACTTTACTCGTGACCACATCTGATGCATTAGTCATGTACTCACTATGGAAGAACTTGTGTTCTGCAAAGGAATACTTTGCCTTCCTTTCAGTCATGTAGAAGGTAAATGAATGCTTTAGGAAATTAGGAATAATGCAGCTCTAAGCTCCTGGATGGGCTCACAGAGACACAAGCTTTGCTGGCAACTTTCAAATAAATCCCATGCAGCAGATTATTTTCTTTCCTCCTTCTTCTTTGGAAAACTACAAAGCATTAACAACTTTAATAATAATTTCAAAAGAAAGAAAGAGCACTGAGGATGACATTCCCTGGCTGGTGCCCAGTGATGGTTCTGTCCCAGTCACCCATAATAAGGAGAACAGATGAAGCCTCCCGTCCTCTCCCGTCCCCTCCCCTCCCCTCCCCTCCTCTTGCTCCCCACAGGCATTTCCATACGTCACAAAGAGGAGCTGGGGCCTTTGGCCTCTCTACCTTTGGGTCTTGGCCACTTGTGCATGACTTTGCACAGAGCCTCTTGGGGGAATATTCAGTCTCATCAAATCCTCCAGGGCTGCAGCCAGTGAGCCCGCCTGCCTCCTGCTGTGCTGCTGGAGAAAGCCAGGGTTCTGCAATTGTGTTTGCGTTGGTTGCTCCCTTGCACGTGACTGACTGGCCCAATGTAAAACCCAGGTGTTAAATTGTGAACTGAAGTGCTTGTAAAACAGCCGCCTTACTCATCGTGCTGCTCCAGGGCATGCAATAGCATCCTGTCTTATCGTGGAGACTGCTTTTGATCAAGTTGGTCGAATTAAGCTCAGATGACGGGAGAGAAGCGTGGCCTGCGAGAGGCAGCATGTCCAGAGCACCCTGCAATGGCCTGTGAGGTGTCAGCAGCCTGAGAGGCTGAGCAATCTCTAGCTCTCCTGTGTGCCGTGTTGCATCACCTCCAGCTCAGGTTGGACTGCTGGCTGTGCCTGCTGTCTCTGTGTCAGTGCAGAGGTCTGCTCCTCCAGTGGAAAGGTTCATTGTGGAGTGATGGGGCCCATGGAACAATATTGCATATTGCATCCAGCACTGGCCATGATATGACTGGTAAAACCTATAGAAGAAAATGTCCTCACATGGTCTCCTCACCCTTAACATGTTTAGACTGTCAGCCTTTAACAAAACACTAGCACGAAATCATTTAACTTGAATTCAGGAACTAACCAGTTCATCCTTCCTTCAGGCTAGCCCTTCTTCTTCAGAGCCCCATGACAGCTCTCCCTCAGCCCCTGTATAAGGCTGAGCTCACTGGCACTCACCTCGCTGGCATCCATTTTTAAAAGTGTCTCAGACGGGGCTGGCTGTCCCCGTGGCTTTTATCGAAGCAATGACTTCAGTTCATTGGGGTTTTTTCACCATGATGAGAAGTTACTCTGAAAAGACAACCCTCCCTCCCACTGGCAATTGAATCGCATGAGCACAGAATGTGTCAGGGTGTGTAATCTCACCTCTGCCCTGCGTTGCTGGAGGCCTCTGCATTGCCACGTGCCTATTGCTGTGCTGGTGCTGTGTAGATTCTGCATCACAGCAGCCCAGTTGCAATTCCAAGTGCTTAAGCTCTGCGTGCTAGGGTGTGCAACTGGGATGCAGGACGACTTTTCTTGAATAACTTACCGATATAACTTCATTTGACTTGGGACAAATGAAGTCAGCCAAGTGCAGCCTCATATGGTTCTTTCCTCTGGACCTTGCTTAACAGCCAGTAAATGACAACACAGGAGGCAATGAGTAACCTGTCAGAGGCCCACTTGCTGTTCACTGGTGTCTCCCTTGCACCTTGTCATGGAGCAGTTGGACTCAACGTGGCACGAGCTGATGTGGTACTTTGTGTGAACTTCCTTGAAGCTGCTAAGTTCCTGGAGAGCCTTACACCTCACCGCTGCAAAGTTTATAGGCTTGGTTGTGTGTTCCAGTTGCCTTCCATAGGGCATCCACTAGTGCTGACCCTGCCCTTGACGTGGTTGTGAAAATAATAAACACATTAACAAAGGTAAAATAAATTTTATAGGTAACAGGAACTTGTCTCTCTGTCACCTGGGTACGTGGTGGGCAGGGGGAGCTATTCTGTGTCAGGCCTGATGACCCCATGCTTGATCCAGAGACTTTGTGCAGGAAGGCCTCTTAGTATGTTATCATGATAGCTCAATGTGATTAGTAATTAGCATCCTTAAGCAGATTTGGAGTGGCTATGGTGGGATAATCTGGCATGGTTTTCCTTCTGCTGTTTCATGGCAGTGTATTTGCACTTTTCTTCCTTTGTGGCTTTCACATGCTAATAATTTGTGGACGACAGTTTTAATCTTCAGAAAGAAGCATGTCTTCCTCTGAATCACTTTGTAAGGAAATGAATAGCAGTCATGGTTCCCATGTTTCAGTGGCATGCCATTTAAAATTTGGAATACCTAACACCTTTTCCAAAATTAACCACAACTGGGATCAAGGTGCACACCAATATATAAATAATATAGCAACAGTCTGTGAGCAATCACGGGTGTGGCTTCCATTTATGATTCAGAAAAAATAATGAGCTCTGTGGATGAAAATAGGCATTTGGGTGGGGATTATGCAAGGCCTGAATTACGATGCAGGATGGGTGGGGGTAACACCTCTTTCAGTTTACAAATGCTAATCACAAGCTCAGCAGCCAGAAATTTCTGCAGTGCTATTTAACGAATATTAATAAGTATAATTAAACGTTGTGTGCTAGATTTTCAGTGCCAGGAAGCTGTGTGAAACAGAACATTTACTGTATGTTTTCAGTTTTAAAGGAATATAAACTGTTCTGAAAAGCAAGCTGACAGGAAATGATTAGCCTACTTTAAAAACAAAAGTTTACCCCAGGAACACTGAGTACACCCAAAGAAAATCAATAGGTTACCTAACTGCAGAGTGCCTACAAGCAGATAAAATGAGGGTTTACCTTCATCTCCAATTTCCTTCTTGACATAATCCAGAGAGTATGTATTTAACATACAGCTTATAATAATATTAAAAGTGTTTATAAGGGCCACAGTCTGTAATCATGAGTTTGAAGGTTGGGAATTCTACCATGACTGATCTGGCCATCATCTTAACCCTGCATTCTTGACAAGACTTGGTTTGAACACCATCAGCAACTACTCTTCTGTAATAACTGCCCTTGCAAAATTGGTGTCTTTGTCCTAGACTAGAAGGATGCTTTCCTTTATCATATCAAACGTAACACTTCACTCAGACTGTTTAAAAACAAAACCAAAGCTGCAGCAGGAGCAAATGTAATGTTGAGTGCTCTTCTTCAGTTTCAGGACAGTAGTAATTGTGCCTGTTGCAGTCTGGGAGTGAATGGAAAACTCTTAATGACAGCAACAACAATCAGTACGTTTAAATGACTGCAGATTTTAATTATGTCGTCAATCAGCATACTTCCGAATCAGGTTTATTTTCTGGTTTATCTCTTGTGATGCAAAAGAAGCTGATGATCAGCTACAGCTGTGTGTGTTACTGACTTTATCTGTTTAACAGCAAGTTAATATGGTGAAGTTAAGCTAATGGGTTTTTCAGGTCACCTGGTACTAACGCAGGCTCTTCTTTTCAGGAAAACGTATAGTGAGGCAAACATCCTTTCCTTTAGTTACCAGCCACACTCAGCTCCTCTGGGTTGATTTGCCCGTGAAACTCACTGGGTAAATGGTGTTCTGCCAATAGCACAGCAGCCAAGCAGCACCAGGCAACACCAACCCTTACCCAGGGTGAATATGACAGATGCTTTTTGCTGTCATTCAGTGCTATCAACGGTTTTGAGCCTGGGAGAGGTCACCCAGGCACCCCCCTCCCATTCTCACCAGCTTTGCTGCCAGACACATCTCAATGATCCTGGGTTCACCATGGGGCTGTGCTGGATCCAGCCCTCTGTTGTTGTGGTACAACCCCTTTGCCCCAGCACAGCTTCTGCGTCCTGACACCAAGGAGTCCTCAGTGACATGGCTGGGTGGTCACAACAGGGCTCCTGAGGCAAGGAGGAGAGTGCTGAGGGCAGGGGGAGCAGTGTGGGTAACCTGCTCCTTGAATCAGGAGGCTGTGAGCAGCATTGCCTTTCCACACATGCACATCTTTCTTCCCTGCTTTAACACAAATTCCTTGACTCTCCAAACTTCAGTTTATCATGTTGATAACTGCTTTGAAGTGTGATTATTCCAGTCAAATCTAGCTGGCAAGGGGCTTCCTTCTCAGAGGCAAGCTGTCAGGCCTTGCCCAGGTGAGTCCAAACTCTAAATATTCAAACATGTGATCAGGCTGTTGCAAAAGCATGTTGCGTCCTGACAAGTCTTATCATGTGCCAGGGGATGAGCAGAGAAATGTCTTCTGGCCAGAACTTGCAAAGCTTCCCCCACAGCTCTACAGCCTTAATTACTCACTTGGAAAACAAAATACAGTTTTTGAATCATGCAGACTTTGTTTCCCAAAGCACAGGAATCTGATGTCTAAGAATATATGCAAGGCTTCCACCTGCTTTTGTCAGTGACCCCTTCAGAGAAAGAACAACTCATTTGTGGACCAAGTCCTCAGTGAGACCTTGTTACTACAGAATTTAAAAGATAAAATGACCAAGTTACTTAAACACTGTAAAACTTGCCTCTAGGTTACTTTCCTCATACTCAAGAGACATGTGAGCTCTGTAACCTGTTTGAATGTCCTGCTCACAGCCAAGCAGTTCCTTGCTTAACTTCTGAAATGTTAACATTGTGCTGTAATTCAGCTGACACACAGCTCACAATAGGAAAGCTAACATCACTACAGTAACTTTTTTTTTAATACTCAGGACTGAGTAGCCAGTACCAATACTCTTAGGAAAGGAATATGCAATTTTTTTCCTAGGAGAGGAACAAATGGAGGTTAGGTTAAGTCTTAACTGTTTTAGGAATTTCAGAAAAGGTTATGTAAGACCATTCAAAAGCACAAGTTTTCTAATGGTTTTAAGCTTTTCAGCACTATAAATATGAAAATAAGCTGTACACTGAAGCAGCTCAAGTAAAAATCCTTCTGCTGCTACATGAGCGTTTTTTAGGGAACCTCTATTGCTAACAGAAGTGAAAATACACAGGTCTGGAAGTACTGTAACAAATACCCTATTTTATGTTTAGGCTAAAATGGCAGGGGGGGGAAGAGGGGGAAGGGTTTCAAGTATCAGGAATGGAGTGGGACCCAGAGGCAAAAGCCAGGAGAGGGTTGTGGGGCAGTTGCTTGGGTGTAGATGGAGTTCTACTCGAATGACAACTACTGAGTCTGTGCCAGCTCTAACAGTCTACAAGGGAAGAGCTGCAGCTTGGCAGTGTCGGCCTGTTTGCTGCAGCAGTGATGGTGTAACTGAGAGGGTACGTTATTTTGGGGTCCTAGAGTTGCAACCTTCCCTTTAAATACGAGCAGTTTTAAGTATAAATCTTATCTTTTGCATCTTAGAAAAATCCAGGGGGTGGAGGGAAAGCAGAGCTTTCTGTAGGCTGAATATGATAGTTGACAGCCTTGCACAGGATTAGGTAACTTGTTTATGTTTTGAAGCCAATCTACATGGGCTCTTAGTGCTATGGCACAGCAGTAGGTGTTTAAGCACCTTCCTAAATGAAGCTTAGCAATTCTGCAAGGTCTAAGAGCCAAGAGATTGGGCATTACTGAATTTTTCTGACATTTTTCACATCCAGTACAATGCCAAGGATGGTACCCTGTTTTATTCTGAAATAAGCCCACTGACAGAAACATCCACACTGCCAGATCAAGGCAAGTATTTACCTGCATACACAGCCAGAGGATCAAAGTTGTGTGCTGCTTTCTATCTTCAGTAACCTTATACATGGCTTGCATACTATGGTGAAATACACTTGCTTTGTGGTGAGTATTCACAATTTCTTTCCCCTCTTAACCAAGCTATTTTTTACCAGGTGAGAAATTTAAGACAGGAACACCACTGCCCTCTCCTTTCTGTACAATGATGGCTAACACGCTATAGGTAACTCCAGAAAAAACCAAAATCATTAATAATGTTAGGCCAGATAACTTAATCTTACAGGATGTTTTATTGTCAGCACAAAACTATAGATACCATGCTTCCAGGTAGTAAGGTGGAATTAAAATTAATGGTGTGCAATGTGAGTTATTGAACACTTCTACAGAAATCTTAATTCTAATTAAATGCAAGCGGAATTCAACATCTGTTGCACATTTAACATTACTGACTTTGAAATTTCCAGTAAATGCAGAACTAAAATGCACAATTGCATACACTATTCAATAAAGCAAAAACCAAAATGTATCATAAATAAGTATTTTATAACTTTATTAAACTCAAGACATGACAATATTCAAAATACAAAGTGAATTATTTTTTATTCAATACTGTACACGATGCAGAAATATCAGTGCATTTCTATAGCATGTATTTCACCTTCATTTAGTTTGTACTAAAACAAATAAAAAGTAAGCTTTAAAATAGCTCAAACATCTCATTCAGCAGTTCAAACTGTAAACACCTTGTTTACTTCTGTTAGGAGGAACACATTCATCTTCTGTACGAGCACTGTTAACGAGCACCCTGGCTCTTGTGCTTATCTGTAAGAGAATAAATGTAACCAAACTGAGCACAAGAAACTGCTAAGGTGGCACCTCAGTGAACTTCCGTGAGTGGCTGAGGCACAGTGAGGAAAAATTAAACAGCAAAAAGCAGCATTTGAAGCAGCAAGAGATGGGACTGACACTGTTCATAAATGGAATCCTGTTTTTTCCTCATACCCTCCTCCTCCTCCTCCCCTAAAATACTGAACAGAAACCAGAACACAAGACCAGCTTGTGCTGTGCTTCTGTATTTAATACAGTCAATTTCAGACTCTAGGTGAGCACATAGTTGTTATTGCCTACCTAATAGCAACCCTGTGGCTGCTCAGGACACATTCACACATTTCTAGGATCCAGCAGGAAAAGAGCAGCAGCAGAGGCTTAGCAATAGCTGGTCCAAGTCTGTTCTAGGAAAAACTGCAAAATTGAGCCAAGTGTGTCTAGCAAGTGAATTCACAAAACCTAACTCACTTTAGAAGTCTATTAGCATCAAATTAATTTGTAAGACAGATTAATCTTTCAAAATGCACTTCCAATACGCCTGCCAAGTCTTGAAGTGGGTATCAGATCTTGCAGTTACCTTCTTATCAGGCTGACATATCCTAGTAAAAGAAAACAGTCTGTTCTCAGTAGAATTACTGTGTAAAAGAAATTTTGGAAAATATCTGATACAGAAACTGTACTGCATTACTTGGTCTGTTGTCTGCTTTATAAGTGACTCTTGAGCAAAGACTGATTCTTTAAAATTTTTTTTTAATAATGTGACTACCAAATATGTTCATCTAGGTAGCATACAACTGGCCAACTGTGACTATCCCTCCATGTTTCTGCGGAATCTTTGTAGGTTTTCAGCTTACATACCAAGACCAAAAAAAAGTCTTAAGAAACATATCAAATATATGCAGCATAAGAGGACTTTACCATCCACTTTCCAGTTCTCAGAGGACAAACTGCTCCTACTTCATTATCTGTGAACCGAAGAACTTTGTAACATGATAAAGTTCAGCTCCATCCCAAACAACCGAGCTGAGGCTGTGCTCCCAGAAACTACGGGGAAACCACATAGGACAGGTGTTTTCGTTTCAGGGGACCACCTATGTCCATTCTGGGTTTTGAGTCCAGTTTTACTGGGGCTGAGGTGGCTGTGCAGTCACCAGGCCAGGACTGAACCTCAGTGTTAGAGCTCCTCTCCTCTGCTTCTCTGAAGAATTTCTCATACTTGTCCAAATAGGGAGGTCTCTCTGGTAGCAGATAGTAGTGCGTTGAACTGGCCTTCTTACCATTTTCAATAATTGGAAGAATGCAAGGGACCCTATTGGAAGATCCTTCACTATTTTGTCTTTGTAGAGCTTTGCTGCTGACATACTTCGGATCAGGTGCAAAGCTCTGGGTAGGGGGCATAACCCCGTTGAGGTACGATGGAAGGCTTTTGGGACTGGGGGTGCGGGAATTGCTGCGTGACAAAGGTTCCCGGGGGGGTACTTTGGGAGGCCTGTCTTCATCACTGTACGCACTGGAAGCGACTTCTGCTGACCACCTTCTGTAGTCTGGTTTGAGAGCCCTTGGGGGTATGGGAACCCTTGGCGGAATCTCTGGTTTATCTTCATCAGAAGTTGGAGATGACCTGTTTAAGTGTCCAGTTAGTCTTACTATGGGTTTATTGAGAGATCCAGCTGGCCCAGAATGGGACCTTCGCAGGCGTCGATGCAGCTGCTGTGGAGGAGGATAAATACTGGATATGTACACATTCAGGCTTTGTGTAGGGTTGGCATCTTCTGGTTTTGGTCCTGTTGGAGTATCAAAATATGCATAGTTGATCTGTCCACAGCCCCTAAAGCTCCGACGGCTTGGAGCACTGGATTTAAAAGGGGGAAGTTCATAATCTTCTAACAAAAAGTCAGTATCTGAGCTAGTCAGGAATTCTACCTCTTTGTCAACCTCATCTGGAATAAAGTGTTCAGATATAGGCAGAGGGGGTAGTGGCCTGGAGCTGCGATCATTAGAAGATGCAGACAGAAATTGAATTGGTCCATTTTTTATTGGCATGTGAGGAGGTGTTTCTTCAGAAACACAGCCCATGGTTAATGACAGTTTACTAAAGCCAGGAACGAGATGGTCGTCGTATCTTGAAATTGGCTGTTCATTTTTGGGACTTACAGGAGGTGGACTGGATTTCTGAGATGGGACTTGGTTGCAACTTCCAGCAATGTGGTCATTCATGGAAGCCTGGTTGGAAGAGTGCCCTAAAAAGGTGAGACATTCTTAGAGACACTTTTCTAAATAACACTACAGCACATGACTTTGCCACTACATATTTAATTCCTTCTAATGCAACAATAAGTAATGTCTGTTTAATGTCTCCAGGTAGTGAAATGCAGGTATTACAGATCTTATCTGGTCATGCATTTATGCATTTAGTTAAGATAGCAGCAGATTATCTTACTGCTTTAGACCAGTGCTCTAGTTAAATGAGGTAGTTCAAGAGACCCCAAGCATAAGCAAGAGAGCTACAAAGATCCCAGCACAGGACTACAACGGAACAACTGCTTTTTTTACCGAATATTTTTTCTGTCCAAAGTGTAATGGCAACTCAGAGGCCTCCTATGTACAAGGCGAATGGGAGGGAGGTGCGTGTGTTTAACATGCGTGTGTTTTTGTTCAACTCGACCGTGTTATTTCAAAGTGGTTTTAACTAACTTTTGGGCCCGAACAGGAGCACTTTCCTGGGCTGCCAGCAGGGGGCAGCGCGGCCCAGCCGGGAGCGCGGTGCTGTCAGCGAGGCCCGCAGGGTTTTTCCCAACACAAATCCCTTACACTTCCTAACACGGATGTGTCAGACTCTGTACTTACCAATGGATGGCAAATGTTGCTCGGTTGATGGGTTTAAATTATATGTCACTGCTATGGGGTCCACATTAAAGAAAGTACTAAAAAAAAAAAAAAAAGAAAACAAAGCCTTCATTATAAATAAACCATAGGTCTGTACTGGCACAACTATTTGTAGCACTCATTTCATATACTTGAGGATGCAATAGATAAATTTTAGCCTCACTCACTTTTCAAATCCACTGTGGGTACCCCAGCAGGTTTTCAGACTGCCCATGCCTTGACTGGTGTGAAGAAATCCGGTTTTTAATGGGACTCTCATCTCCTGAGCAGCAACCCCTGCAGTTGACATCGTGCAGTGTTCTCTGAGGATGTCTCACAACCCTTGATATTCAGGACTTGGCAGGTTTCCTGCAGTTTTCATTCCCTTCAAGAGAGAGGACATAAATATCAGAAATGCAAACCTGATGTTCCATCTCTCATCTGAAATGTCAGTATTCAAGGAATTAAATAGCTCTGTAGAAAGGCCTTCTGTCCTAACACTTGCCAATTGGAAAACCTGACCAAACTTCTTGGTTTGAGTCTGATTGCAAAATTGAAGTACAAAACAGGTAAGTTCTCTTAAAGAGCTAAACTGCATAGAAAAAAAGGAAAAATATGTTAAGTAAAGGTATTGATATATGGCAATTGTGTATCCACAACTTCAGTTCTTGAATAAACTACTAGTTATTAATGTAAAAAAAGTTTTTAAAGTTTTCTAGAACAATCTAACCTTCCAGCAGCTATCTTCAGTTGTATCTTTCTGCTAAAGATTTTAGTTTCCAGTGTAGCCAACACGTACCAGCCTAGTCTGCTGTTAAGTATTATCTTCCATAGCCTTTGCTCCAATAAACAGAATTATCGACTACTTGAATTAGAATTCTAAAACTTTTTTTACATAAAACAGTAACTATTTTTAACAAACTTAAGTGTTAAATACTTCAAAACAACCTCGAGTCTTGTAGCTATTTCAAACAAATTGGAAATCTAGTGATTTGAAATAATCTCAGCTAAAACTGCCCTGCTGCATTCAAATCTATTTTGAATGTGGGAAGAATACTTTATCTGGCCCATTTACAATAGAAAAAAATACGTTGGCAGTTGCTATATATTGAGTAAGTAATCACAGTCTACAGAACAAATTGACTCAGAGGACTTTGTTTAGGAAATTCATCAGGGAGGGGAAGGGGCAAGGTAAAATTAGTCAGCATTCTGAAGGCAGGAGAAATTAAGCCCAAGACTATAAAAAATGTTCTCCGTGTCTCTGCTTCATCTACACAAATATCCTAAATTCAGCAAGTGCAATATGGTCTGTTTAAAAAAAGACACAAAAAACCTACCAAACCAAACCCCACCCAAACCAGTTTAATTTGTATCTCGCTTGAGAATCAATACTATGACCATATAATATTAATGTGAATTTCTCCGTATCCTGCCACCAAAAGAATTCCATCTAAAGAAAAGTCAACCAACAACTGAGGGCCAGCTACATCAGTGCTCAGCAAACATGGCAAGAAAACCCCTTCAGTGTGGTACTGCAAGAAAATGCGGTACAGACACAGGTCGTAGCTTATGGTTATGGTAAATCTGTACCAAACCAGGCATTCTATGCAGATGTGTGACCCTCCTTTTCCTTTAGGAGGAAAGATCCATTATACTTGTCTGCAGCGTGAGGGATGGGCAGACTCCTAAGCAGGACTGTAAACCAGGTACCTGAGGATTAGTTTGCAATCCAGCATCACTATTTGCAATTTATAAACAATTGTTTGAGAAGCAACAACTCTGCTGTGCCCTTTCAATTTTGAACTGGGTCCAGTATTGATCATCTTAAGAAAACAATAGCTTCTGACCATGCGTGATGTGTGAGACCTAATCCTATTCTCTTTTAAGAGTGTGATGGTTTTCTTAATCATGACTCTCTGTGTCAACGGAAGTGGGATTGTTTTAGTCACTGCCAGATACCCAATATATTTTAGGCAGGCATTTCAGAATAACTCTAGATAGGAGACTTTAATAGAAGTGAACAGGGGCCAAACCAGTGTTCTGTGTACTGCAGCACAGTCCTACTTCATTTGGCCCTCCTGACTTTAGTAAAGACCATGTTCTTCCTCTTCAGACAACCTCCTTAAAAAGCTAGCTTAAACCTGGAAATTTTTGCATAACACGGTTAAGTTGGACCCCTCCCAGTAACAGGAACTGCAGATATATCATAGCAAAATTAAATAAAAACACAGAGCCCCGGGAAGCAATAACATAGTCTTGTAAGTGCAAGCAGAAACACCGTCTACAGGGGAGCAAAACACTAGATACCCATTTGTCAAAATGACTTAAGCAGCACAGTGTACACATACAGCACCAATTCTAAAATTACTTCATATCAACATAATTTCCAAATAAAACATCCTTCTTATCAGCTCACACTGTATTGAGCAGTGATTTTTTGTGCCTCATGGATCCTATCCTATTAGCAACAAATCTACAAAAGAAATGAAAGAAAATGAATTAAGAGAGCTTAAGGCTAATGCCTGCTGTCCATTTCAGTATTTCTGAAGTCAAATCCAAGTCACAAGTTAATAAGCGCTGGTACAGAACACTGATTAGCCAGAAAATTATCATATTCCACCTCAGTGCTTGTACAAGATCTGACAGGACCATGAGACATTGATTATGATATAAAAAATGAGAGGAGGGGGAACAACTGCTGTAGTTTGTGAGCACATGTAACATGCTAGCTGTGATAACATACAACCCTTGCAGGGCTTGTTAAGAAGCCCAACCTCCACCAAATCCCACGCCTAAACCACTACTAGTAATTACTGTGTCAGCTTTCTGAATGCTGTCTAAAACTCAGCTCTCAAGACTGATAGTTGCACAATCACCTCTCTGAAATTTCTCTGGAATGCTAAGCTCAACATCTGAAACAGACTTAAATATCTACATACTCTAGGAAAAGGTAATTTTCACTTGTTTCAATCAGTCTTTATTTTTTAAAAATAAAGCACAATTTATATAGCCGTAAAACTTGCTTCATTCATCAATGACCTCCTTGCAAATTCACAGGTGATTTGCCTTGACATTTCAGAGAGTTATGAAACTGTCCTCTGTGCCTTAAGCTAGGATATCAGGAGAGGTAGTGCTCTTTCACTAAACCACCTAGTTACTTTTTCAGTGGAGTGTAGAGAGTTGGTGCTTGTATTTTAAAACACGCATAAGCTTGTTTGAAGACAGTATCTTAAGAGGGAGACATGAGAACATGTAATTGAGTACAAACTTTGTATTTTAGACAGCATGCTCTTACTAAAGCTGAGGAGTACATATATTCTAGTAACTGGTTTAAAAAAAACTACAGAAGTCAGTCATGAAGATATAAACATCAACAGTTTTCACTATTAACTGCTGTCCCAATTCCATTTCCTTAAAAGTTTAAGGATCTAAACTTTACCATAAATAACATCAAATTATATTTGCTAAAGAAAATGGACAGTATGCAGTAATGAAGCATTCTTGATCACAGATTTGTGTGCTGCTCATTTGCACAGAATGGGCTTTCAGTTACTCTGCTTGTCTGACCTAGTTATGCACAGTTTATGGCATTTAGGAAGGTCGAAGCACTTTTGAAGATGTTACAGTTTGTGTTATTTAAAAGAAATGGAGTACAAACTAAAACTATGGCTGGTAATTTCTACAGGGTATTTACAAGCCAAGGCAATCCGAAGGTTTGCCTGGTGCATTAGGAAGCTACCGACACCATTCCCTGTAAAGGTAACAGCGCAAAGGAGGTACTTGTAATCATCCAGATCTGCTTGTATTAACAAATTTGAATAATATCAAGTATTGGAGTTGAGATTGGTTTTTAAATTTATTTTACAAAGCCAAATATACCTTCAGACTTCAACAGGATGGCTATGTGTAAGCTGAAAATAGTCAAATGTATCCATAAACAGGGTATCTGCACAGTGAGAAATGTGGAAAGATTTTTGTGGGTAAGTTGAATTACAGCAAATATCCCAAATATACAGTTTTCATACAGATACATATTAATAAATACTTGTGTTATGACAACAGTAATCCTCTGTTTAGAAACTAAGAAGCATGTGCATATATTTTAGCTCAACACCGATCACTAATCACACACAGAATCTTGTTACTCTGTTCCCTGTTCTCCCAGCTCCAATGCAACCAAATATTTGAGGCAAGTAAAGTTCATAACAAAGAAAACCTTTCTGGTATGCACAGTAGACCAAAGCATGCTCTAGAACGTTTCACTTAATGGGTATGGAATACAGCAATTTGCTGTACAGATTTCTGAATGCCTGTACAAACTTTGGACAGGTTTTATAAAGGCAACACTCTTGACAAGGAGCTTATATACTTCTTTTAAGAAATGGGAAAGAGGGGAAGAAAAAAAAGAAGACCTACTTACCCCTTCTGGGAGGGGAAGAAATGTGTCTACCTTAAATCCACAACCTATTTTTGCTCACCTTGCCACCACATTATCTTTAACAAATCTCAGAAGCAATTCACAGGAGGAGGGGCACATTTTTGCACTACAAGTCATCCACTCCAGCTAGCTGTTCCTTATTTGACAATGTGATGTAATTTCCTTCTTCTCCTCTGACTTTCTATTTAACATAAGTACCTGAGATAGAACCAGCCCTTTTAATACTTAAGTATTTCAGACTTCCAACTGGACTTTAAAAACCTAAGTGCTGTTAAAACACTTTCTGGAACTCCAAATACTTTAAAAAAATGTTAAAAATTCTGTTTCTCTAGTTCTTATCCCTCAAGTACTTCTGTCTTTGTAGCTAGATGAATGCTGAGTAACCAACACTTAGCGGCAACAGCCTCATGAGAAGGTTAGTTTAAATCTATTCATTTATAAATAATCAGATCTTCCTTACTATGCACCAAACCTCCACAGTGCAGTTCAGTATTCCTCTGAGTCACAGGCCAAAGCATGCTCAGATAGAGGCCTCAGAAGATATTTCCATTTATAGGAATGATATTCTTTACAGTTACTGTATAAATTAATTACATTCTTAACTTTGAGATATTTTTCTACACATTCTGCCAGCCAGAACTGGACCATTCAGTGGTAAAGAATTTAAGACTATGATCACTTAGTAAACAGTCAAATCATGGGTGCTTGCAAATAAAACTAATCCTATAGATATACAACAGACAAATCAAATGAACAGCAGAGAAACTCTGTATTTAGATTGTAATAGTCAGCTATTTGGAATATATTCAAGAACCACAGTTCATCAAGGAGTTTAAGTTCAGTTAAAATTTGGGCTACCATTGCACAGTCCTACACAGCAAATGGGAGTAACCGGTAAATTGCCAGTAGAAAACTAATAATTAAATAGCAAGACAATTGCCTTGCCTCTGCTTGTCAGATTTCAGATGCATGCTTAAGGTACGGCACTTCACCCTCCTGAAAATTTTAATGTGAATATAGACAGCTTACATTCAGGAAACAAAATTCCTTTATAGCTGACTCAGAGTCATAACCATAGTGTTAGACACACTGTGATAAGTTTCAATTCTCTTCTCCACTACAGAGAACTGGAACTGTTTTTCTCTGAAATAATTCCTGTACTGCAGAGCATGGCAGACATAGGGCTTCAACAAGAACATATGCCCCCCACCTCAACAGATAAGTTTCTATTAAAAAAAAAAATCAGAAAATTATCCCATATAGGTAAATTGCTAAGGAAAGAAAATTAGGTTTGTCATAAAGTAAATTGAGTGAATAATACAGGTGAATTGAGCAGTTTAACTGGATTATAAATGCAATTCACAAATGCATTTGTGATGCAGAGGCATCATTCACCTGCCATTCCAGTATAACAAAGATTCAGGTATTCCCAAAATGACCAAAGACACCTTTCCCCCAGAGCCCTTCTCATCCAGTTAATATGTAATGAGGTACTGTTATCTTTGGATCAAGCATAATAAATTTTTTGCTTATTGCTTCAGAATACTGCACAGGGCCCTTGGTCTGTGATTCAGTGACAGGATACCACTGCAGTCCCCCGGCCTGCTCGCTCTGCTGTCACATGCTCCACTGTCAATACTGAAGGGTACAGCGATGTCTCCAGATTTAACCACCACAGACTGACTATTTTAGAAAATCGAGGATAAGTGCGTAATGAGGTATTAAGTCACAAAGAAATGTTTATTCTAAATTAAGCCATCCTAAATTAGCGTGCGAAGCGCAAAGCCTGAGCCCACAGTGCGGTCTCTTGTTTACTCACAGGAGCGAGAGGAGCAGCTCGGAAGCGAGTGAGAGAACACTGATACTGTTTCGGGTCAGGAAGAAAACGCGTGGCACGCCACGTTGATTTCCAAGAATGTGGCTGCGGGCTCCGCTGACCCCGGGCGGGTCCCGTCCCATTTAGAGGGACTCCTGCCGCGGCGAGCGGGGCGGGCGGGTGCCGCACCGAGATCCCCCGCCAGCCCTGGGGCGAGCGGCGCCGCGGCGGGTCCGGCCCTACTGGCAAGTAAAGTTCATAAC
>VXAZ01004833.1:1195310-1242771 GCA_013399875.1 Gymnorhina tibicen
CGGGGCCGTCACTCACCCCGACAGTGTCGCGCAGCTCCGCGCGGCCGCCGGCGCCACACGCATGCGCCGCCCCAGCGCCCGGTCACTGCCGCGGCGCGCACGGGCCGCGGCTCTTATGGAGCGGGGCGGAACCGCGGGTGGCCCCGCCCCGCCCCCGCACGGCGGGCTCGTCACGGGAGCCCTTAAAAAGGCGGTGGCCGCGCGCCCATGAGGGTGTTGTGGTGGGTTCCGGTTCCGCCGGGTGTGGGGGCCGTAGCGCTTCTCGGCGGGGGCCGCTGCTCCGTGCCCGCCAGCGGGAACGGCCCCCGGGGCGCCCTCCGGGCGGCGCCGCCCCCGCCTTGGCAGCCCCCTCCGCCCGGGCCTGCGGGACCGGCCGCCTCCGGGCTCAGCGAGAGCGGCGTTTGCCAGGCGGGCTCCAGGCGAGGGTGAAGAACCGCGGGAGCCGAGGAGCTCGCGCTCTGCCGCTCACACCGGCGGGGCGGCAGCGCCCGCCTAGGGGATGCTGAGGCAGTGCCGCTCGGTTCGCCAGTGCTCGGTGTCCTGCCCTGGCCCTCTGTTTGGCTGCCCCTGGCCGGTGCGCTAATCCCTCGGGGGAACTGCCTGCTGCCTCGCGCTTTTTCTGTCCCCGGGTTCCTGTCTCCTGGGGCGGCAGTCACTCGTTCTGTTCTCCCCCGGCCTATCCCGGTCCTGTTCCCACCGCTGGCAGGGGACCTCACTGCCCATGTCTGCGAGGAGCCTCCCTCCGCCTTCCCTGGGCTCGGAGCCGTTCCCCGCCGGCAGCAGGGAGCGCTCGCTCTCCCGGCCCAGCTCCCGAGCGAGCGGGCCTGGGGCGCGGGGGCCCGGGCCGGGAGGGAGGCAGCAGCCGTGGCTCCCTGCGCTTCTCCCCGTCGGTGCCGCATGGTTTTCTCTCGTAAACGGGGCCGGGTGGGGCCAGGCCTTGCCCACACGTGTGGTGACCGAGTATTTTGCAGTCACAGGATGTCCCTGGCCTTCAGCGTTACTGTAAGGAGAGAAAACGCCAGACCTCTTGCTGCTGTAGCAATTCGCCCTGTGAATGCCAGTTTCCTTGAAATAGGCGTATTTGTGTTGAAATAAATCCACCTTCATGTGTAATGATTTATTTAGCATCTTGAGAAATTATGGGTGGGCTGTCACAGATTTGACAGAGTATTTTGTATCTAGACATAGATTCGTGGTGGTAAATAAACAGCAGTGGTCAGAACAGGAGGATTCATGGTGAAAGCTGCTGTTTAAAGACTTTCGTGAGCATTTACGGGTGATGCTGTTCATTACAGCATAAACAATAAGAATCAGGCTTTTGATCAGTTTTGCTCTACGGTGCAATCATTTTTTTGTTGGGCAAAGAAATATCAATGTGGGACTCTTAAAACTCCCAGGATTGAGAGGTACTAACAATAGGATTAGCAAAATGTGTCTTCTATCTGCACTGTTTGAACTGGAATAGTGACTGATATTTTAAGAAAGATGAATGCTTGATTTCACTGCATGATGTGGTGTATGTCTGCAGTTGATTTCTCCTCTTTTCTCTTTGGTGTTTCTTTGGACCTCTGGTGAAAGCCCCCCATCTGCCCTTGTTCTTAGGAACTGCGTATTTTTATTGCAAGAACATTTGTACTGCTGTAAAAATACAGGTGATTGAGAAGAAAGGGCAGGGCTATAAACTAGGAGAGGTTTTCAGTGTGAAAAATGATGAAGAGGTCCTCTAAAGTTGACTGGACATGTTATGCAGGTGAGAGAAAGTGAAAAGAATGTAAGGGGAGGTAGAAGCCATCAAAAAGAAGGAGGAGAACAGAGGGCAGCTTTGTGATTTTGATGAATTGGGGTTCACATAACAGAGACTGCAGGATGTTTGTGTTCTGGACACATGCTGGTGGCAGTGGCTTGTGCTGAACTGTACGTGCTCAAAGACTGCTTCCAAGTATTTGCTGTACTTCTATTGTTCTGGACTTGAAGACCGTGACTAATTGTTTCTGTGGATAAGCTGGCTGTACAACATGAGTTATCTCAAGTTTAAGTTGTCCTGGTTGCATGAGGAGAAAGTAATTTTTTTTTTTAAATTCTGGCATGTTGATGTATATACTGACTGATAGTGGAATCAGCCCTAAATGTTGTAATGAATGAATACAAAGGACAAACTGGTCTTTAAAATGTTTTTCACGGAGTGTTGACATGACTTCAGCAGGACAAATTCCTGTAGTGCCTCTGTAGTGGAACATGAGGAGTAATAGATGTTTGGCTTCTTAACTTGTTTATACCTGAGAATCTTTGAGGCAGGAAAAGGTCTTTCTGGTATTCCCTGCAGGTACAGAGGCCCTATGGCCTCTGTACTTCTATCAGCAGGTCTTGTTTTATTTTGTTAGATAATTTTGGAGTTAGTTCATGTGCATGTAATTGTACGGAATTTTTGTCTCTTACTGTTAAATAAGTTTACCTATGGCCTTTGTTCAATAAAACTCCACACCTTAAATTTCTGATTGTTCTACTGAATAAAAACATTTAGTAATGGTGTCCCTTGCAATAGTTTCTGTGCTAACTTGAGGACAGAGGAAATTGAGTTCTACACCAACAGTTACATTCCCATTTCTCTCCCTTCTTTGCAACCACCTCATAGTTCTGTAGGCGTATGTAAACCACATTTTGTAATTTGCTAAGTGCCCTAAAGACTAACTCCTAAGTAGTCTTCAACACCGTGGTGGGTCATCAATACTAATAACAAGTCTGCGAAAAAAAACAGCTCAGGTAGTACCAGGAGAGGCCTTAAACATCTCCTGTACCCAGGTTTGGATATGGATAGCAGACTTGTCTGTATTTAATAAATGAAATGTCTGAATTCTGCGAAAAAAAGAATAGCATGGACTTTCATTCATGATACTGCATTTCATTCAAGGATTCTCTTTGCAGAGGGAATCCCAGAGATACTGAATATCCTTTGTTCAGTTGTCCTGTTTCTAGCTTGTTTTGCAACCTATACCTTTCCAATGATCTTGGTCCCCTTGGTATTTCCCGTTTTCAATGCTTAAATTTTTCAGTTGCTACTTCTGTTTGTTTTGAGAGGAGAAAGGCATACATGTAAAGCAGCAGCTGGAGAAGTAAAGGGCAAAATCTCTTTAGGAAGCTAGAAAATTACAAAATAATTCATACTGAAAGACTTAGTGGAAAATAATGGATATTTATTTTAGTATAGAATGTTAGATAAAGCTGCTGTACAGTCATTCTTTAGATTGTTGTGGGGTTTTTTTAAGCCACCTTCCATAAACAACAACTTTGTTTTACAGTAGCTGCTGCTGTATTATTGCTTAATCGTACTTATTTGTGGTAGATGCTCTTAAGCAGGAAGCTTGGGGGTTTTTCTCCATGCTCTCTGGTAAGCATGCCTCCTGTCTGGTTACGTGAAAGGGAATGAGTAGCTTAGACACTTTTCTTTTTGGCCTTGTTAATGACTAGAAAAGGTAATTGTGGTCAGTCATCAGAGAGGAAAAGCTTTCCTGAAGAGAGAGGTAAACAAAGTGCAAGTTGGATGCTGTGGTGTTAGTTTTTGCATGACTAGTTATGTGAGCGAGGCTGGTGTGCATACACTTCTGCTGCACCTCCAGAGGTGCTTCTGCAGAGCCAAGATCATGTGTCACAAGTTATTTCAAATGTAGCCTTTATGAACCCCTTAGTAAGACATTGCCTCAGACAAGCAAACTTAGCAAAATGCAATGCAGAAGGTGGTTTATGAATAAGTCTTTCTGTCATGAGAAATCCTGAATTTTGTCATTATTCCACAGATTAAAATTCAAGACATTGGCCTTGGCTTGGATGCTGACTTCCAAAAGAAATGAGTTATCATGTGGTTCTTACCTCTTTCTTAAAAATCGCAGCCTTTGCCTCAAGCAGAATGAAGATGTGCACAGTAGGAGTTAAACTGTGGTTGCATTTTATCTTACTCAGGTACTTATCTTCTGTTCTGTTTTGTGGTAATCTGGCAGAGTGGATCTGCATATGAACGTTGAGGTTAAGGTCTCTGGTGGTACTCTCTGACATGAAAATGTAAACAAACTATGCAGATAATAAAATACTTAAGTTACCTAAGTTTTGAACGTGTACCACCTGAGGGAAAGCAACTTAAGCATGTTTATTCCAGGGGGAAAAAACAATACATACGGGACACATTAGAATTGCTGCAGTCTCACTGAACTGACAAGAAGTCAGAGACTGGTGCAGTGGCTGTAAACTGTTGTGCTGATACATGAGTGGAAGGATACTGCCCAAATTCCAAGCAGTTAACCTTTATACTTCTCTTCTTACTGTACAGGGGATGCTGTATGGTGTCCTGTGGTGCTTCCTTGTGGGATAGAGAAATGTAGGGAAGGGGCAGAGACAATGAGCTTAAGGCGCATTCACAGATCAGCAGTACAGACTCTCGCATAACAAGGGTAACATACGATACAACTGTACAGACCTGATGCTGAAATTCAGCTTTGAACAGGGGCCATTACTCGGTCTTTGTGTGAATTGTCCCTATACAAGACTTTAAAGCAATTGGATAATGCTAATTTGCCTCTTAAGCCATCTGTAGAAGCTGACACAGATAGCAAATCTTTTATGCTTCAGGCATGTGGAAGTGGTTTGTGATGCAAACATACTATCTGAAAGTGGAAATACAGCATGGCTTTTGTGAGTTCTTGTCTGTGTACCTTGATTATATCTCTGTTTGAATGTTGCAAATACCAGAAGTTTTACTTGCTTCAAAAACTAATCACAGAAAGCCTGATGAAAGAAAAATCCATTAAGGCTCTAGGGAAAGTGCCTTGTATCAGACTGCTGGGAACTGTGAGAGGAAGTTGCCCACTGCCCTAAACATTTGTTTCCTTTTTTTAACCCGTGCTAGGGCAATATTGGATTAGGTGGACCTTGGGATTTGGGGCAGCATAGCTGCTGTTGAAATGCATTTATATTTTTCATTCCCTTTTATATTTCAGTCAGACTTTTCCATAATTTTCGGTTTGCATAACTGGGTATGCAATGATTTATTTCTGCTTACAAATTTCAGCTCATGCCCTTGTCTCTGCAGTTGTATCCTGAATCTTTTCAGGAAAGGACTGTGCTGTTCTGAGTCTAGAGATCATGAAGAAAGGTACAGGGCTAGGAGAGTGCTCCAAAACTTTTTCAGTGTAAGGATTCCTTGTTGTTGTGAATGAGGAACATGTGCATACTTCACTGGTCAGATTTGTATGAATGCAGTTGCACCAGCCAGGTATAGGGCAGAATGAGTGTCTTGCATTTCCAGTTTAGCCAGAAGACCCACAGAAGGGAGGAAACTCATGGGTCAGTAAAGGAGGGCTAAATTAGAGGTTAGCATATTCAAGTGTCTAGACAGCGAATACAGACATACTGCAAAATTCAGTCTGTCAGGGAGTGGAGAGTCTAGATTAAAAAGCCATTTCAAAGGCATGCTGCCTGAATGGGGTAATCATGTGCTCAGACTTTTTCAGCACATAAGCATAAGCTGAGTGAGGGAAGAGATCAAAAAAGGACACAAATATTGACACAGAGTCTGTAGCAGCTTAGACTGGAATGGAACTCGATAAATTAAAAATAGCTGGTTGTTCACACTTGTGTTTCCCAGAAATGGCCACAGCCACATCTGGTTTTTACCATCCATTTTGTGATACTTGAACAACTCACAGAAATGTTACCTCCTTCCTCCTGCTGTGTAGACATTGTTACACAGTCCTCCCAAACGGAGTTCATTCTTGCTCTCGGGCATGTCAACTGTGCATGTAAACTGGTCATCAGGAAGCCGAGCTTTAGTCTGGTGAAATACCCGGAGCTCCCTTAATCCGTTAGACTGTGTGCTTTTAGGGCACTGTATGCTTTCAGGGCAGTGTCGAGAGATGTCCCACCGGAACAGGATGCTGGGCACATCAGCAGAGGAGCTGACTCAAATCCCAGTCTAACTACCCTGTTGCATCCCATCTCCTTCCTTACAGAGCCAGAGGGCTTGTTGTCAGCTGACGGGCTCAGTTGTGTTTTTATGCCCTTTAGGCACGGTATTTCACACAACTGTAGTGTTGTGCATAATGACAGTTTGGGGGAAGTTCTCGGAATCCACCTACATGCAGTGTTAGGGTCTGCACCACCACTGAAGTTCCTTTTCAGCCTTCCCAAGAACATGTTGTGTTCTGTTACGTTTGTCTACTACACTATTTCTTTTTTGGTGTGCTTTTTTTGTCATGGTCATTTCACTGCACTCAGTACATAGATAGACGTTGTCTTTGTGGCAAAGCTAAGTGGCCTGACAACTATTTGATGCATTCACACAGTATTTTGCAGGTAGAGGTGTCTCTTCTTCAAAACAGCTGGGGTCTTGTTTTCACGACCAAACAGGAACTCTTGAAAAATATCTAAATGTTGGTAGCATCTCTAACTGTTGTGTATTTGTCTTGGCAAGCCTAGAAGTCATCAGTCTTTTACAGTCATAATTAGACAGTAGGCTTCACTGGGACTGGAAACAATGGTAGGAGTCAGCTCTTTGTTTCTCTGTGCCTTTTTCTGTGCCTTGTTCCATCATTTTTAGCTATTGAAGACAAAATGCCATAGCCCATTCTTTTAATAGGATAGTTGATTTATAGTGTATGTTAAGGAAATTTCCCTGTCTGACCATCCAGGAGCCGCTCTGGCAGTCACACACCACCTGAGCAGGGACTGAGGCCCCTTTGCAGCTGCACACCCACATTTCCACAGTCATACCCAGGTTTCCCATCACAGAGTCTCAGACATCCTGATCCGTTAAATAATTTAATCTTGGCAAAATAACTAAATAACAAAATAACAGCTTGAGCTGGTGCCTCTGAGAAGGGACCCCAAACAAAGGGGCTTTTATACCCTTACAGTCTAAGCATTCAAAAGTCAAGGGGTTGTGCTGCTGTCTCTGAGTGTCCCTCCCCTGGCTGGGCCACAGGTCCCCAGGCCCTTTGTTATGCAAAGGGTCAGCAGTTCACGGCTTCTTGCTTGGTGCTCTGGCCACGCAAACTCTACCTGAACTGTAGCTGCACCCTGAGCTACCTGCACGGAATGGATTCCCCGAACAACACCATCAATATCCGTGCTTGTGATCTCTACAGAAGAAAGAGTAAGCAAAACTGACAGCCTTCTCTAAGTATAGCAGGCTGTTAAAAAAAACCATAACCCGGGGAAGCTTGAGATGCCTTGTGTATCACATGGGTATTTTTGAGACCTCTGAAAGCAGGGCAAGGAGCAAGGAGATTCCACAGCTTTTACAAGATTTGAAGGTGGAATAGTGAGTATCTTTGGTGAGCCAGGGAGGTAAGAGCAGACTGAGCAGGAAGGACAGTGGGAGTAGAGTTCATCTGGTTCTCATTCTGAACCAGTAATTTCAGTGGAAAAGCTGTATATATAGAATCAGTATTTGGAAACAGTTCTAAGTGTATCATTGTAGAAATTAATAGTTTGGTAACTTGACTCCCAAGTAGTATAAAGTTAATTTTATTCATATTTAAGATTCTGCCTATATAGGGCATGTGGAAGGGGACACAACTGTCTGCTGAGCATTTGTATTTTGAGATGTGTGTTTGTATTTGCAGTACTCATTCTGTACCACAGACACCCCCAACAAATTGAGACAGTGCTGGTGAGCTTGCTTCTGGGGTTTTTTTTGGCATGTCAAAATCTGACGTGTTTTAATGTCTATTTCTGAATGACGTATTTAATTCCAGAGCCTAATGCTCTACTCACCTGAGTGCATTTGTGCCTACTAATAAAGCACTAGTTTTCTGAGAAGTGAACCTCTACAGAACTTAATGATTGTGCTGGGGAAATAGGTTAATCAACATACCTGAATTTCGGCTCTTAGAATTAAATAGCTGATAGATATTTAAAGTATTTATTTAGAAGTATTTTTAAATGTTGTCTCTAGATTATAAAAAATACAAATTAAGGGAACAATCTGATTCTGTATGTTTCTTCACTCCTCCCCTCAGCCCTGGCCAAAAACGCCACCTAAAAGTACTTTTTCCTCCTTTAATTACCACATCGAACTATATCAATTGCTTTTTTTTTCTCAAATGCTGAACTGGACTCACTTCTGTGTTGAAATTTGTGAGGAATAATTAATTTATGAAATTTCTTGGGTTTAAGTACACTGCAGAATAGTTCATGGGAATTTTGAGCAACTGAATATCTTGAGTTTTTAGCGCATCTTTAACTACTTAAATTACATGGTGTTTGTTCTGTCATAAGCATCACCTTCTTGTTAATCAAAATGGTGTAAGTACCTTACTTGAATATACAACCTCTAGTCACTTTGGAGGCATCTGGTATTTATATTTTTAGTAAGGATTTGTGGTAGTGAGATGGAGATGTTGAAAGTAGGGATGAAGGTAATGTATGATTGAACTGAATTTGCTGTGGAGCTTAAAATATGGAGAGGAGAAAAATATTCCTGTTGCATGGCTGGAAACAGCTTTGCAGGGAGAGGAGTGGTGCAGGGTCTGGGTGGTGAGGCTGCACCTGTATGGCCAAAACCCTACACCCTCAAGTCTAGAAATTGCTGTTGTCTTGAGACTGCACTCTCTTCCATCCTCTGTGGGGTCACTGCAGTTTTGGGAGATGGTATTTGTTGATGGAAATGTCTTCTCTTCCTCCTGGGATCTGCTGAGTGTCTTTATGGGTTCAGGGCAGAGCAGACGGTCCCCAGTGAGTCCCTACTGCATCTTGTGTGACCAACTTGTGCAGATTTTGCTGGGCAGGTGCTGCAAGGTGGTGGTGACAGCAGTGGTGGCCTTGGCACAGAAACTTGTCCTGTTCCTGGGTTTTTCTGTTTTGTTCTCCCTCCATTGCCTGTGCTTCCTCCTTTGCCATTCCTATGTGCTTATGAACACAGGAAGAATAATTTTCTTTGTAATTTAGCACCTGGGAATCCTATCCCAGATAAACTTTAGCATTTCCAGGAAGTCATAGGTACTTCTCTTAAAAACATAATTAGTTTGTCTTTGTTTTCTCTGTCTCTAATTGGCACTTTCCATTCTAATAAACCAACACCCACAAACTGTGCAGCCACATGATCTTTTCAGTTAATACAAATCGTCATTTCCAGTCCAATAGACTCAGTTAATTGTGCAAACCTGCAACACACCCATAAAGTGGCTATCAGGTTTGTTATGCAACGATGACTCATGAAGGAAATGTGGAGTGTAATTAAATACAGTGATGCAAAGATAGTAGTATGAAGCCAAAATCAAAGTATAAGTGATAATCATCTGTATTAAATGTTTGTTTCTGCATGTTGTTTTCAGAAATTACTTAAATTATAAGTTATCTGGCTGCTGCACGCATGCCTAGCATATGTTTTGACAAGTTAAAAAGTGACCTGCAAACCTGTAAATAAGCTGAACCAAGTCTGCTATCAAAATAGTCTTTTGAGGAAGGAAAGGTATGTGGCTCAATCTCAGACTTGTCACGCAGGCACTTTCTAATTCTGGTGTGATCTCCCAAGTTTCCTGGTCTTGTTGGAAGCAATAGTTTCAAAGTAAAGCCTCCATGAAGTTTTTGCTATTAAATGATTTCTAGTAAAACAGGCCTATTCTCCAAGTTACTTTATTATTTCCACACTCTAGCAGGGAAAGATGCTGTCTGTGTACCAATGGAGAATTTTGGGCTGAGGCGGAGGACAGATTTTTTGCTGATGGGTTGATTTCCCTTAAATGCTCTTTTTATAACTTTGAAAATAAGCTTCACATACAGAAATGCTCACATGCAGGAGGGTGGCTGCAGAGTACTCTGCAATTATGTTATTTTTAGCTTTTCCCAAGCTGACTGCTGTATAAGAGAGCACTTTCTTGTCTAACACACACAACACTGTGCTAACCTCTGGCACAGTCGTGGTAAGTATGTTAAGAATTGTTTTTCTTGTCTGTCAGATGGTATTGTGTTCCAGTGCAGCAGCTGACAGCAGATCAGCAGCATTGTCTCCTAAATGCAGCTGGCTGACTCCCAAAAGACAGCCCACATCTCGGTGGAAAAGAAAGATAATCTAGAAATATGTGTAATGAAAGTAACATCCATTCAGGATCTTGTGCGTGTGTGTGAATATTGAAACAGTGCACTAATTGAAGTTCTGAGTTTCAGTCTTCTGTTTAGCTTTGGATCCAATGAAAGCCAAGAGATTTGTGTGTGGGAATGAATGTAACATGAAAAATGCCCTAATGGGTCAGACCAACAGTCCATCTAGGCCAGTAATTGAACTCCTTCAATAGCAAATTGAAGCAATAGCAATTGGGAGCAATAGCAAAGGCTGCTTTGAGGAAAGCTCACAAGCCTGGATGCTTTTGTGGTCCAGTCCTCCTGCAATTTCCCAGGGGCCATGGTGGTCCCTGCCTGGTCCTGTATTTTCTGATTACAGATCAGTTTTTCCATGCCTTTGGTCCCATTTTGAACCTGCTGAGTGCAGCCACCTCCACAGCTGCTGCTGGTAGCAGAATCTGTGGGTTTCTTGCTCACAGTGTAAAAAAGTGTTTTATATGCTCTAACCCAGTTTGCTGCTAGTTTCTGCTCCTACAGTTACAGGGTCTGGCAAATTACACATGGTGAGAGCTACATGTTCAGCTTGTTTATTGCCTTTATGAGTTTTGTTGACCTGGGTTGTAATCCTTCCAATCTCCTGTACCCTTTTTCTGCTCCTGATGGAAATCCCATCCCCCTCGGTCTCTCCTCATGAGCTCCTGTTCCTTTCATCATTGTAGTTACCTTTCTCTCTGCATTGCCCTTGTGCAGAGATCAGAGCCACTGTGTCCTTCTACTGTTTGTTGTCTGTTTTTGGCAGCTGCCTCATTTTGAACCACTGGTTGTGGAGGGCTCTTGGGCTAACTCACTGTTCTGAGTCATAACTGCCAGTTCTCAGCTCAGCATTGCATAGGCCTGGCTTATACTGATATTCCATAGATGCCTTAGTTTATGTTACCTGCACTGAAGCTCCTCTGCTTCCTAAAGCAAGCAGAGGCCATAGGAGTTACCTTCTCTGCACTGTAGAATAGTCCATGTAGCCAATGTATTGACTTTAAAACATTACGTTTCCATCGAGTTTATGTACATTGATAGTTTTGATGTATTTACACGGTTTTGCTCCTGCAGAAGTTTTTCTGGGAAATGGCAACAGCCACTGCTTGTTTGTGATCACTGTGTTATTAGTTGGAAGGAAAGAAAATTAATTCGTTTACTTTTTTAGTTCAACTCCGTCAAGTATAAAAGTGTACACTTGTGTTAGTGGGAGCAGCCATCTAATTACCCTAAGTACAGTGGGTTAAGATGCTGTTCCTTCTGCTGGACTGGGACACCAGCCCCACATGAGTGCTAAGCAGGAACATAGGCAGCAGATCTCAGCAGTCAGCAAGTCAGATGTTTTCAGGCTTCTCAGTTTTCTTTCTGGGCATTTTTCCAGGAGTTAGTGGAGGGTATGCTTTATGATTTAAGGCGTGGAGGTTCTTGATTCAGTTTGTAGAATGAGTTGGTTATGGGCTATTTTAAAACAAACACAGTCTAAGGAACACGTGGCTTTAAGCAGCGCGTGTTTCAGTAGAGTCACCAGCAAAGGTTGCCCCTTCAGGGCAGGGTGAGCTCATGGTGGCTGAGGGGCTGGTCCAGCATGTCTTTGTGTCCAAGAATGGAGGACAAGGAAGAGGGCTTGGAGCAGGAAGCCAACCCTCAGCCTATCATCTGTGACAGGTCACTAGAGCCAGCTGCTGAATCCCTAACAGACAACGGACAGAAGTCGAAGGTTCCTCTGCCCCGCAGAGGGCATTCTAACATGTTTTGCTTTCATGTTTACCGGTGGCTTCTGTTGGAAGCAGAACACAGGGATGGAGTTGAGTAAAGTGTTACGTGTTATATAAAACAAATCATGCTTTGAGTAAAATAAAATTTACAGTGGAATATTAGAACACATTGTCAGGGAGGGATAAACTGTTTTTTGACTGGGCAACTCCACTGTAGTGTGCTCGAGAAGAAGAATATTGGCAGTTGTCCCAGGGATAGTACCTTCCTTACCTGTTTGTTTGCCAAGTAATTGCTGTGTGATACCTGAATGTAGGGGATTGATCCTGGCTGGATGCCAGGCACCCACCAAAGCCTCTCTATCACTGCCCTCCACACCTGGACAGGGGAGAGAAAATATAACAAAGGGTTCATGAGTTGAGATAAGGACCGGGAGAGAGCACTCACAAAGTACTGTCTCAGGCAAAACAGGCTTGAATTAGAGATATTAACTGAATTTATTACTAACAAAATGAAGAGCAGGATAATGAGAAGTAAAATAAAACCCTAGAAACACTTTACTCCCACCCCTCCCTGCTTCTCAGCTCTGCCACCTCTCCCAGTGGTGCAAGGAGTCGGAGAATGGGGTTATGGTCAGTTCATGATTTATTTTCCCACTGCTCAGAGAGAGGGAGTCCTTCCTCTGCTACAAAATGGAGATGCCTAATAATATTCTATGCCTTAAAAGTTATATAAAAGAAGATACCAACAAGGTTGTTTGGCAAGCAAGCGGACAGGAAGAAATGTCACGAGCGTCATTATTTCTTGGTGTCAGAGTGAAAGGGTTGATTTGATAATTTGTCCTGATAGCTGAGTAACCCTGAGTCACTCAAAGTAAGACTTGACTGCTCAAGTGAGATTTAAGGTAGCTGGAATATCCCAGTCTGTAATCTTTTTTGTTGTTGTTGAAATCCTTTTCCCCTTGGGTGGGGAAGCAATCTGTCAGGATTTTCCTCATGCTACTATTCACCTGGAATTCCTTCAAGGATGGTTTACACAGCTGGACCACATCTGCCATCTGCCTGAAGTTCTGTAGAAGTTAGCACATGGCACAGGAGTTGTGATAGTTTTGTCTCACAGTAGAAGTAGTGGCTTCATCTGCACTGCTGTGTCTGGTGGTCTCCGGGGCAGGAGCTGTAGACAAGGTAGTTGCTATTTATCATGTCTGCTTATGAGAGACTTTTTGTGACACCCTGGGGAATGCTTTGGAAAGAGGAAGGAGAGACTCCAGTGGATGCAGTTACCTGCAGAGTGGGAAAGTTCTGGCCATTCTTCATCTTGCACTGAGAAATTCAAGCAGAAAAGGTGGCATGGGATCTTTCTTTGTATGCACCTGCAGGCCATCTTGTTGCTGAGAGGATTTAGTGAGTAAACTGATGAGAGGACAAGAGCAAGAAATCCCAGGACCATTTCTAAGCAAAAAGTGGGAAGATGTTTAAGGTGTGGGGGGTGGTGTGGTGAAAGTGAGAAGTCAAGGGTGAGCAAAAGGAATGAGTGGGCAAGGAGGAGTCAGATAAGAACAGGGATCTGAGTATATTTCTATGACAGCTAGGAAACCAAGGGAGGAAACTGTCAGAAGAAGAATTTCTGTGGTTGAAAAGACACATTTCTGTGGGTATGTGTAAGGGGGGGACTTCCTCACAGCGAAGCATTGGAACAGGTAGCTCAGAGGGGTTGTGCAGTCTCTGCCTGTGGAGGGTTTCAAGATCAGACTGAATCAAGCCCTGAGCAACTTGGTCTGACCTAATGGCTGGTGATCCTGCCTGGAGAAGGATGTTGGAATAGAGACCTCCTGAGGTCTCTCCCACTGTAAATTGTCATACAATCCAATGTATACTAAGCACAGGAAAAGAGAAAGCTTTAGAAGCACCATTGTCCAGCTTGCTCAAATTCTGTTTTTCCAGATGTGACCCTACCCAGAATACACGTGCATTGTTTGCTTTCATGATATTTAAAACCAACACAATGTTTAACTTTGGAAAAGTTGCCTTCTAAAAAACTCTAGCATGAGGAATTACATGTATTAGTGTAAGGACTTTTTATGGCAAATGAAGCCTTCTTAAAATTTCTTCCCGAATATGGGAAGAAAATGTTTTCTCGAATAAGGAGCTAAGGACAGAAACTCCCGAACAGCTGCTGTGTTTAAAGACAATGAGTTTCACAACTGCCAGACCCAGCTGCTGATGTGTCCCAGGAATTTGTTTGAACATTTAGTTTAACTTTTTTGGTTTTTTTCAGTCAGCTAGCTGTGGCATGGCTGAAGAAATGTTTATAAACACCTCACAATGGAGTTGCAGGATTCTCTGAAAATAAGTGTGCTCAAAGAATCTGGATTCTGTGTGTGTGTGTGTAATCCTACAGCCACCTATTCGGACAAATGGTAAGAAAAGGACATTGTTCACTTGGCTGTTCTTTGAGGTTGAGTCAGGAAGGGTGGAACAGAGCGAGCAGTTGGCCAAAGGTGAGGGTGCTGCTGAGTCCCTCCCCGACACAGGCTGGAGGCACTTGGCACAGCAGCCTCTGGCCCTGAGGCCTCTGGGGAGACTGAGCCCTTGCAAGACACAGCCTCTGACTCAGAGCTTGGAAGGGACTGCACTGATGGTAGTGGCTGCAGAGCAGTGCATTAGGCATGCTCAAATGGAAAGTCAAATAAAAAGCTGTATATGAAGTGATCTTTGTTGCTAAGATGTCAAAATAGCTGAAATACATTCTGGCATTTTGGGAGGGAAAAGGTTAAGCAAAGGTATTGCATGTAGTGTCACAGTTACAGCCTCACCTGGGCCTCTGGCCAACAAAGCCAGTATTTCAGGTTGGATAGGATTCAGAAGAGGCTACTCCTCTTAAGTATGTTAGATCTGGCTGCTGTCTCTGAGGAAACTAGGCTACAAAACAGAAATGAGAGAAAAGCTGAGCCAAGGTGTCACTTTCAGTGCTGCTTTTCTGTGGAAACTGGGAAAATGCAGTTGTACTTCGTCTGTGTTTAATTGAGTGAGAAAGATTTTGCTGTGTGGGTTCTTCAAGGCTGCTGCAAACTTGGCTTAGATGGCTTCAAGGGCACTGCCAGACTTCTGAGGACCCTCACTAACTCCTAGGAGTTGTATCAGAGGGGACAGTCCACAAGTGCTTGGTGTTGGTAGGAGTGATGTGCAGTCTGCCCACAGTCCTTTCCAGAGGATTACTCCAGTCTCAGAAAGACTGCCTGTGACTAGCAATTTTTACTTTTATTTGGCTAGGTTCTTGCAGTACTGTGTATTTAAAGCACCATTATAACTAACCCACAGAATTCCTGGAGAAATCTCCTTCAGAGCAGGTAAGCCCTTGTGGACCAGAGGGCAGCTTGCTGAGCCATATATCCCACCTGTATCCTGCCTGCACATGAGAGAGGCTGTTCTCTAAACCCCACATTAGAGAATTTAAGTACTGAAATCTCCACTTTTGATTGATCCTGTCTCACCAGTAGTCCCCTCCTGTGGTCACCTGTTTATTCTTCTTGCTGAAGGATTAATTTTCCCTAGTCATAAAACTGCTAGCTCAGATATTGGCCAAGGCTATGAAGTGGGGGCTGGACCTCTAAGAGGCTCTGGTGTAAGCAGCGTCGGTGATTTTTCCCCATCGAGAGAGGTACTGGAGCCAGGGGGATCACTGAGAGTGCAGTGTGTGTTGGCCTTTTCAGCTGAAAGTGACGGGGAATTGCACAAAGGAAATTCAATAACCAGGTTAGCTCTCTCTCTGTAGGGAAAGCTATTACCAGTAGGGCTCTTTCTTTTTTTTTTAATTTTTTTCATCCCTCTTTGAGGAAGTTGGTACTGGGACCGACCTCCCTTAGGCAAGACACAGAATTAGATGGATCCTTTTTTTTGGTCCAGAATATCTACTCCTATATTGCTACTAGCAATGGAGAGACTCCTTCTTTCTGTTCTTAAGCAATTACCACCATTATTCATTGTGGTGCTGTTAGGAAGTTAGAGCAGTTATTTGCATTGGGCTCAGCAAAAAGCTCCTGGAGTTGTCACAGCAGGCAGTTCAAGTTTCCTTTGCAGCTTTCCCTTGCTGTGATGAATGTGTTAACTTCAGGAATGTCCTCACCTCGTGGCCTCTTTTGTAGTTTGTCTTCCATAGAACCAATAAGACGATTTCCATTGCTCCAGCCTCTGCTTGCCAGATGTTTCCTATTGTACCAAAATATGTGCAGTGCTTGCCATGTGCAAACTTTTGTATGAGTGTGTTAATCAGAGGAAAGGAAAAATACCCTCTGTGGCTGATTCCTCTGCTTGGAATGCTGAGTGGGAAAGCTGGAATGCTTACTGAGCCACTAGTAGTTCTGGCAGCAAACCATTTCTGCTGCTTATTGAGCAAAGAGACCAAGGGAATGGAGAAGTTCTGTAAGGAACGGTCAGCGTGGGTTAATGAACATCTGTTTTGTTGAAAGTTGGCATGGCAGGGTGTACTTCTAATATTTGCCTTGTCCAGTGATTTCCAAAATGAGGTCATGCCCATATAGGACCAGCAGTGCAAAGATTCTGAGCTGATTTTTATGAAGCTGAAACACTGTCAGGATACCTGAATACTTAAGGATAAGGAAATGGAAGTCCCCAAAGCTGCTGCTGAAGAAGAGAAATAGATTCACACTAACATAAGGCAAAAATTGGAGATGCTCAGTGATGGAGAGCCTAGACTTGTCTGAGCAGGAGGCGATGCAAATGGCCCAGTGTGTACGGATCAGAGGAGAATTCATTGCTCAGCACTTTGCCTTTCTCCCTTGTTAGTCTGCTCCCACAGCCCTGTTGCAAACGCTGGATATCAGGGCTGTGCAGGAGCTGTAGATTCACTTGTGACTCAGAGGATGTTGGGAAGCACGGATATGTCAGCCAAGATGTCACTGCCTGTTTACAAAGAGCACATGCAGTTAGTGAGGGTGCTTTAGGCAGCAGTGTAAGAAACTGAGATTTTTACTCATTAATATTTGTTCTTTTTTCCTTTAAGCTTATTGACCACTCTGATGTAACTGTATAAATTGTAGAAGTTAGAGAAGCATTAACCCAGGTCTGCTGTCCAAATACACACAAACTCCCAGCTGCATAGATGACAACAGGTTCTTTTTCTTAATTGAACATGCTAATTCCTTTTAATTCCACCTCAGATTTAAGGGATTTGGGCCTGTGTTGTTGAGAAGGTAACACTCTGAGCTTACTGGAGCTGGTGAGTAAAACAGCACACCTTGCCCTGCATCCTGGTCTTGTCAGCTCCCAAGTATTTAGCTTTAAAATAAGTAAATGTGTTTTTATGTTAGAATTCAGCAAATACTAAGATGTTTTCTGCCAGGCAGCTTTTATGAAAGCTGTTTGCAATTTTGAGTTAAATTCTTAGTAATTCAAAGTCAAAAGTCTCTTGATGTTTGTATGGAGAAGAAAAGAGAGTGTTCTTGGGAGTTCTTTTCTTTCTGCTTTTTTCATAAGAGCTTCTTGCACAGGATTACCTCACATAAACTTGCCTGTTGGGACTGTTGTGGGACTGCTGCAGTTTTAGTCTTTTTTTTTTTGTCTTGATGATCCATGCAGATTTGTACAGTGTCAGAAAATGAGGAAGGGTGTCAAACATTTGCTTTTGTGCTTTGTGTAGAGAGATAAAGTTTAATGAAATCTATATTTTAACAGCTATAAATCTTTATGCCTGTCCATTGAGATCTACTGTCTGTAGTGACTGAAACAAATACCAGCTTGAAGAGTGCTGCATTAGCAAGAGGCAAACATCTATTCTAGCTGGCATTCTCTGTTTTAGAGATGTTAACTCTCTTATGCTCAACTCTTGAACCAGTTCTGTCTTTATTTAAAAAAAACACCAAACATCAAAGGTCATACCAAAACTGTCTTCACCTTTTCAGACCTTTCCAGTGATACATTCAACTAAATGTTGCCTGAATTCATTTTAGTCTGCAGTTAAATGCAACGTGTGTTCCTACCCTTTGTTTCTTGACACTATTTATGCCTTGCCTTCCTAGGCACTGCCAGATGTCTCTAGGCTGCATTTAGTGCTTATATTAAGTAAGTTAAAAGCTTTCAAAAGGTTGCTTTGGCAATTTCTGCAGGGAAAGATCTGTAAGAGACAATTTGGTGGATGTTTGGCCTTGACAAATAGCCAGATATTTGGAGTAGGTCTGGTGTTAATCTACAGTGCCTACTGCTTGAAGGATCAGCTTTCAGAAACATCTCTCAAGATGATAGGTTTTGAAGTTTGCCTTTTTCTGTCTAAGCTAGTGAAGACTGCATAACTGGAAAAATGCTGTTTGTGATTGCGTGGATTTCATGAGGAACTGGAAATCTGTGGACACAAAGCACCTACAGGAAGCATAAGGCTAGACTGCTTAGATACTCAGATTGTCTTCAGGTGAAGGTTAGCCGGATAAATATCCAAGGCAGAATGCACCTCTTTCATTGGATAGGTGTACGTAAACACAGAGGAGCACGGATCAGGAGCTCTGGTTGATTGGGGCACATGAATGAGTCACTGGCAGGATCTAGCAGGGATGTAGCCAGCATCAGAGATGCGCTCGTGTTCCGTGCCCAGTTTGGGAAACATTGGCTTGTCATGGAAGAACATGAGGAGGAGGGTAACACAAACCTGTAGGAGATGCCAAGTTTTTTTGTTCATGACTCACCAAGGCAGTACTTGCTGCTCCCTGACTAACACAGAGGTTATTCCAGAGCATTCAAAGAATATTGGAGGTTACTAGTTCAAAGTTTTTATGCATTACATCATTTTGTTGCAATGAGTGACTCATTTGGTCAGTTTAGTTGGTAAGTAGGCGGTGGTAAAAGGGAAGTGTTGGAGAGGGAACTCTAACAGAGTGTATCTGCCTTGGCTCAGCTGATGGTACAGTTTGCTCTCTGTCCTAATTGCTTCTTGATAAGATTTATCACCTTTCCCAGAGGCAGAATGAGGACAGCAGTACCTGCAGGCAGTCTATGAGTCTCAAACAAAACAAGTTGGGGGGTGTGTTTGGGGTGTGGTATTTATTTTGTAGGTTTAAAAAAAAAAAATCCATTATTTCCTGAAATACCATTTTACATGGCTTTGTGTATGGGAAGCAGTATTTTTTACCTGTAAAGCAGAATGCTGTTGGTTGTATGGAAAGGTAAAAGACCAACCTAGAAGAATTAGTCTTTAGGTGTAATACACACGTTCTGAGGCACATGTGTCCCTAAAAATCTCAATTTTTTGAGAGCAAAATAAGCATGGCATTGTCCAACAAAAACCATTAGCAGCAGTTGTAATGTCTTGTTTTCCCCTAGCTTTTTGTGAGTCTGTCAGTCAGTAGCACCAGGAACAGAATGTTGCCTGTTTTATTAAGGAACACTTGCATCATCAGGGACACAATAACCTGGATATATATTTGCTAAGAGATAGGATTCTCGTATCGGAAGGCATGCCTGAGAAAGTAGGAGAATGATACTCTGTTGTATTGCTCCAAATAAGTTATAGATATACTCACTTTCTTGTATATTCTAATTATCTACCATATAAATACTCAGAATGATGAAACTGAATGTTTACAGATTGTCAGTAAGACTTTAAAAGAAATATAAGCATATAAGTATATAATGCAGAATGCTTTTTTTTTTACCTTGGGCAGAGCTCTATATGTAGCATACAGGTCTCAGGTTTTGAGTTTGTCCTGCATTCCCACATAGGTGACAGCAGTCTGTAAACATGAACAAAACCTTCTTAAAAGGGTTTGGTTTTATTTATTTAATTTTAAGCTTGCCCACAATGATACTACCAGTATTTGAGTTGTGGCAAATCTCAAAGGATTCAAGACTCAGGACAGATAGATACCTCTCTTCCGTACTCCATGTGTTAAATCAAGAGGAGTACTCACTATTTTGAAGCAAAAAAAGACCTGCTTTCCTTTTAAGTTTCATCAGGACATAACTGAATTTGATCTCAACACGTATTCCAAATGGAAGATCTGTTTACTGTATTCTTGTGTGAATTACTTTGCATGTTTCTCTAGGTTACAATGAAAACATCTCTCAGCAAAGCAGCTGTAGTTTGGAACCTGCTGTATTGGGGGAATAGAATGTAACATCATATTCTTTCTAAAAGGGTTTATGCTGATGAGCTGGAATACATTTAACTGGCATGGTCTTTTCAGTCAGGAGTGCTGGACTTCACTGTTTGTAAAACCCACCAAAGTGACCATGACTTTTCACACATGGTGACATTTGTTGTGAATGAATCTATGTTAAACTTGCCCATCTTTGCTCATCCTGCTCCTGGCCCTGCACAGTAACTGCCCTGTGTTGTGCACAACTGCACTTGTTCAAGTGTCCTTGACACACTGCTGTGGGCACACGTTTTCATGTCACTTTTGGTGTTGTCTGGTCATGAAGTTATGGATGCTCTCAGCATCTGCAGCAAAAAGTTTCAATCTGGAAGGATTTGCAAGTAGAGAATGGTCGGTTTATCACTCGGAGGAATAGGTCAGTGGAGTTAGGCCTTTATGAAGAGACAGCGTAGAGAGAAGACTGACAGTCTAGGGTGTGTCTGTGGGTCACCTGTATTAGGGAAAAGTCAGGCAAATAGCTTCCTTCAGTAGGAATGTGGCGTTAGAACTATTTTAATGTGGATTAGAGGAACTGATTTGGTTTGAATTGATGTTACCAAGATGCTGTTAAGGAGCTGAAAGACCGTGGGCATTTAAGAGGACTTATCTCTACTTGCCCCAGGACCTATCACGCCTTTTGTTGTGTGCCCATTAACTGCAGTAGTCAAAGTCCCGGAACTCCTTGATTTGCAGTTTAGAAGGTGATTTTGAAAGCTACTTTCCCCTGAACGGTTTTCGGTTTTCGCTTTTGCCAGGCACAGGATCTGTCTCTCAATGTGGAGAGAAATGTTACAGCTGGAGCCCAAGGCTGATTCCTATACACTTACCTGTCTTTTGCACTCTGAAATCACTTCCTATGCATTTATCTGTCTTTTGCACTCTGAAATCACTCAGCACAAGCAAGATTCTCCTGTGGCAGTTTGCCCAATGACTACCTAGAAAATACCCTCTGTAGTAACACAGAAGAGTCAGTTGCTTATTGCTGAAGGATTTGAACAAAGGTAGTGTTTCCTTTTATGAGAGGAAAGCCCTCCCAGTTGCGAGAGTTGGGTGAAATGACTGGCATTTTTGGAGGAAGGGATATTGAAGGCTCTGTGGACAGTATTGAACACGAGCAAATTCACAGAAACACGCACACCGATCCTGCCTTTGTAGTAACAACTGTCATGAAACGTGAGACTCCGTGTTCACCTAAAGTGAAAACCTGTGTCCTGCTCTTACAATGAGCTGTAAGAATATCCTGAAATTTCCACTAAAACCTATGGCAAACACTAAGTCCAGTATTGATTTTCTTATTCCTCTCCTCTTCCTGTGTCAGTTGTGTGAATACAAATGCAATAACCCTCATAGTTAAGGACACAATCTTTGCTGCCTGATTTTCTCTTATTCAAGATTGCCAGGAACTGTGGGGAACAGTAGAGAAGTGTGCTGATTATTTAGGATGTAGAGATTTCAGTGAGAACAAGGACCAGTGCAGAGAAGCATCCTTGTTTGATGTGCAGCACAGATCAGATGCTGTGTCCAGATTAAGGAGCAGACACTTCAAGATCCTGCTTCTCCAGCCATCCGGGTCAGGTACCTAAAACAGAGCATGCTCTGTCTGCCTGCTGTGTCCATGCTCCTCTTCTTTCTATGGAAATGAAGCAGAGATGAAAAATGAATTGTTAGCACACGCCAAACTCTTACTTCAGTGTAATGTCAAGTCATGGCTGGAGCAAACGTGCACTGAGACTTAGCATATTACAGGTTCTGCTTAAACAGAGTTTAAAATAAGACTATCTTGTAGACAGCACAGGAAAGACAAAAGAGATTAATACTTGTGAAAAAGTTTTTGTGAATGTTTTGTCTTTTGCATGGTCTTGTCTTTATTGCCTAGATGTCTGAGCAGGAAAAGGGAATTCACTGTTAACATGATCGGGCATATTGCGTAAGCGTGAATATCGGGGAACAATTTGTGGCCTTTTCAATTGTTTGTTTTGTCTCTTTTTAACGTGGGAATGCCTGAATTATCTGCTTTCTCTTTAAAAGGACTTTTGGGCTTTTTCTTCCATTAACTAAGAGATTACAGTAGAGTGGAGTATAGGTAATTTTCTTTCAGCAAAGGTGATATCAAATCACTGTTAAGCACCCAGTGTGCTTGAAGAGTGGGAGACAAAACAGAGATTTGGTTTGGGTCATTCTCTGAGTTGATCTGAGTTTACTCCTTAACTTAGTTTATGGGAGACACGTTCCCAAAAGCCCAGTCTAACCAGACACAGTGATGCAGAGGTGGGCATTGTTGTTTCAAGGCTGTGATTTTTGATGAGCAAATATTTCTTGCCTAAAAGGAAGACAAAGCGTAACCTAAACATGAAGCACTTTCTTAGCAATTTTGCATTATGCTTTTGTCACTAGTACAGGAAGTGCCTGAGGGGAAGACAAGGCTTCTCCTGGACTTTCCTGTTTTGTGCTTCCTGTGGTCAACTTAAAATACAGTGCCAAATTATGTTTAGAAAGCTTTTAAAGAGGCAATGTTAGCATGAAATTACTTCGAATTTTACATGGGTAGTTGAGAATCACCCTCTACATTTGTGTTATTGCTACTTCAGTGAAAGTCCTGGCTTCTTCTTGGGAACAGGGAGTTTCATTGTAAAGAGCAAACTGATAACCATTATTGTTGGACAGAGCCCAAAAGCTTTAGTCCAAGGTTGTAGTTAGATCAAATAGGCAGTGCCCTCTGACACTTCTGCCAACCTGTTCCCAGAGTTGGCGTGGCATGGCTGTGAACTGGCAGCTTGCAGAGCTGGCCCTGCTGTTGGACCTGTGTGCTATGAAAGAAAAGCCCAGAGTGGGTAGAATTTCTGTTCTTGTGTACTACTTGTATATCCCTGCAGTTCTTCCTTTTGAGTTTCTGCAGGTGGTATGAGAATGTTTACCACAGCCCTGTACAGGCACAGAGCTCGCGGGACGGGCAGTGCAGAGTGAGGCACCAGATGCCTTTCTCAGGTAAAGGTGAGGGCAGCATGGGTGAACAGGCTCTGCTCTAGACCTGGCTGCACAGTCTGCAGAGTCACCTGGGAGTGCAGACCAAGCCAGTCTCGGTCTCTAGCACCGCACTGTGGTGTGCAGGACTCAGCATGTTGGAGCTACTCAAGCACTTCTCTTTCCTGCTCATTCACGGGGAGCCTAATGCTTTGGGCTATTGGTTGCTGCGAACCACAAATGCTAAGAGACAGCTTTTCTAGAATCTGTTTCGTGTCTGAAGAACTGATTGACAAGATGGTTGGTATTTTCTATGTCACAATGTGTGCTCCAGCTCACATTGCTTATTTTCAGTTCAGTTTGCCTTGAGCTGCAAACACACCTATTGAGAGTATGAAGGTACATTTCAAAGGCGTTGCTAATCTCTCAATGTAGCTGTAATTGTAGCAGCTGCTTTCTAAAACAGGCATTCTCTGGCAATTCATGCCAAAAAAGTAACCAGACTTGGCTGTTACAAACACCAGGGTTTTTTATCGATATGGTCACAGTTTACTGCCATCGTGCTGTGGTTACTAAAGATAAGTAAAAGCACACTACATATGATAGTGTTGTAGTATGAACCTAGATTCCACAAACTTCAGAATTTGGAGCACTACATTCTCCCTCTGGTTCCTAACCATCTTTTTACAACCTGAAAAATTAATTCAAAAGTAGTTTCACTCTGATTTTGTCGTAACGGGTGAATGGCCCCTTGATGGTTTTTGACAGATTAATAAAGCTTTGCCTTTCTGCTGATGAGAAATAATCCCCATATGAAAACTAGTACAGAACGTGTTTTGTAGTTGTGCCCATGTCCTTCTGGCCTCTTCCGGGAATGCATGAATAATAAAATTAACTTTTCAGCACACAGCATAACCATGATTGTGGAACAGCCTTTCATTTCCAGATTCCACCTACATACTATCCTGAGCCACTGCCTAAAAAGAAGAGGCATTAAAGACTGAGCAGGAATAAAACTCTAGGAAAAATGAAGTTTACTTTTCACTTGCTTAGAGTGTGCATTGCAGTATATGACTGTAGCATATGTCTAGAAATTATATCCTGTTTGGATGATATTCACTTTATAGCAGTACTTGGCATCCAGAAAGACGTTTAACACTGATATGCCTTTATTAGTACTCAGTTAAGTTTCTGAGGGGGGAAAAAATCAAACCAGAAAAAAAACCAAACTAAGGTGCCTGGAAGACCTTTACAGATCTCAGTGCCTTGGCTAACACAGAATTTAAACAGGAGCACCCACAGTGGTTTTTAGAACATACCAACATATGTTGGTATATACCAACCTAAGTGTTTTAAAAATGTTTTGCCATATTCATTCCTAGGTGTTACCAAATGGTAGATCATGTTCATCTTTGTAATCAATAGTTTTGAGTATTTATGCTTGTAATCATAACAGTGTGGGGGTTTATTTGCTGTGACAACATCAGCTAACTGTTGTTTGCATTCAGTTGTGTGGCAATAGGCTGTTGGAAATGTGTCCATCATGTATGTGTAAAAGTAAACATGGCCAGTGAAACTGTGTGTGTTTGTCCTCAGTACCCTGAGTCTCACCTCTCTCCTTCTTACAGTATCTTTTAAATCAGCTGACAACAGAGCTTGTGTCACAAAGTAATCAGTCTTAGAAATAGTTTTGGTCTTGTAGGAACCCTGACTGGAAAAGTCTGTGAGGTCCACGCAGATGGTCTGGAAAACGAGTCACTTGCTAGTTCTCTGACTCACACCCATAGATGAACAATTTTATAACTTTTAAATAGTTGTTTATGAATCATGTGGAGGGCTGTAAAGGAAGATGTATGGCACTCATTTTCATGCCAGTGCTTTTCTCTGACTCTGATAGGAATTTAGTGAATGGTAATCAAAGGAGAAGAGCACTTTCATGAACATCTGCAGGAGCACTGGGACCTCACAGAGAGTAGAAGTGGCACAAAACATGAAATTTCTTTGTTCTCTCCTTCTTGTTAGATTTTTTTGGCCTTGTGTTACCTTTTCATGTCAGTATTTATTTCCTTAATCATTGGACTGTTATTCACATCTTGATTGTTACACTTTGTCCATGATTTTACCTTGTAAGCCTTGTACACTTTCTTATGTCTCAACAGCAGTCTCAGCACAACAGAGTTGAGGTTGCATACCCAGGCTTTGGATCACAGCCTAAATTGCCATGCTGAGTCCTACAGAAAGATAAAGTGGTGCCCCTACCACCCTCTTCATTTTAATGGGGTCTGCACTGTGAGATGAACAGGAGATCTCTGTGCTCTACAGACGTTGGGTGGTTTTTTTAGGCTCTTCTCAAAATATATTTGATGTTCTGTGCTGCTGCTCCTTCATGCTCTCAAATTTCCCTTCTGAGAAGGTTCAAAAGATGAGGGGCAGTGTCCTAATAGCTCATTTCTCTCTGACGTTCTCCTACTTTTGCCCACTTGTTTGCGTGAGAGCATGAGTCACTACCCTTTATTTGGTATCATCAGTAATGATTCAGCTCTGAAAAGCTGGATTTACAGTCAGCCAAATGAAACACACAAGTACGTGTAAGTTTGTAAAGCAGAGGGCTTGTCCTTGTGGTTTTTAGAATAAAATATGCTGGTATGTTCTAAAAACCACTGTGGGTGTTCCTGTTTAAATTCTCTTTTAGCCAAGAGACTGAGATACATGGAATTCTTGAGTAACATGGCAGATACCCAATGTTCCAAGGAATCCTGCTGACAAATTTTTTATTGTGTTACGGTCTTTTCTGAGTAATTGTGAAGAAAAATGAAATCTCTTTCACTTTGTACATGATCCAATGAACAAAATTCTAAATCTGCTTTCATTATTTCTGTGACCTGAGGTCAGTCCTTCTTTTACATAATATGAATTTATGAATGCAGTACAGTAATGGCCCTTTCACATCTCAGTTTCGAAATGTAACATGGAGTAATTTGGTGGAATTAGAACGGAGTAATCTTGCAGTAATATTGTTAAACCACTCTGTATCATATCACCCATTTGCAAGTTTTCAGTGGTGGTGTTTCAGTCTTCAAACATAGCTTAAAATGCTGTTTGACCAGGATAGTATGTGATATAAGATAGTTTGTAAAGGAAATTACTTTCTTTGCTTATGTACTAGTATTGACTTGGGAATGAAAATCCTACTTTCTTGACAAAATATATCCATAGTCATACGTGAACTTGAAGATTATTTGAAGACTTCTGACCACTTTGAAGTGAAGAGCCTGGTCCGGCTCATCAGATCTGATCTGTAAAAACCTGATCTTTTCCTGTGTCCTAGAGAAGTCAGGACTTTACTGGTATGGGTTACTGGGAATGACAAAGTTCTTATCCAGTGATGAGGATGGTACTTGTAGCCAGAATATTGGTCCCAGGAATGTTCCCATCAGCTTTATGAGGAAGAGTTTTGAGTCATGTCCAGGGATTTTCTGTGCATCACTGAGATTTATGGCTGACTGTTTATAGACTGGACAGTTTTTGAGAAATCTGTGCTTCTCCAGTCAGGTCCTGCTGCCACCTTACGTCAATGATAGATTTTTTAGCTTCTGTAGTGAGTCTGGGAATCAGATACATGCTTGCCCTCTCAGAAGGGTGTGCAGGTTGCTCTTCAGTTTGCATGGGGCTCACATGCTTTTAACCAGGTACAGAAAAAGTACTGCTTAATTTGTGTAAGCAGCTCCAAAGGTGGAAGGTTTGGATAATTCACATCTGCTCAGTCAGCTGTGGTTGTGATTTTTGTTGTCCCCTGTCATCTCCAAACTCCTGCCCACACTCCCAGTTTGGGATTCTCCAGTGTATGCTGGAAATGATATGAGATTGTGGTTTTGATGTTATGGTCTTTCAGAAAGATGAGATCTCCCGGACTCTGCAGGCACAGCAGTCTCTTCAGGTCCTAGAGTTATTGTTTAATCAGTGAACTTCATGTTTGGCTCAGGAAGAGACAAAGCAGGAAGGATTTGCCTGTTCAAATACAGACTTCTGCTTTGGAGCTGGTTATCTCGGTCTCCTCGACAGCCAGTGGAAAGGAACAGGTGTTGCTGGGATGTGACTCATCCCATCCAAGGCAGTGTCCCAACAACCATCTGGCCACTCAGACCATCATGAGCAGTGTGGTACCGGTTTCATCAGAGCATGACTTATTCATACCAGGAGTAAATAATCCACGTTTCCTTTACAAGCTCAGAGCGTCTTTGCCATTAGTTGAGAATTACATTATGTTTATTTGACCCGTGCATATTTCTCTTCACAATAACAGTTCAACTACTATTGTGACAGGTTTTCATTGTCTAATCTTTGTTCCTTGTGTTAATTGAACAGAGAAAGAAATATGCACAGGTTAAGAAAGATGTTGGCTATCTTTAATGGAATAGATGTCCAAGTGTCTGTCCACGTGCATTTATACTTCATCAACGGAGAGTGAAACTGCAGGTTTTCCATTCATAACAAGTCAAGAATAACAGTCTCATTCCTGTTAAACAGTTGTTCTTTTTTTACCCTTGTGCTGGCAAATGCAGCTTCTGGAGGACTCTGAATTTGAATAGGGTCTCCACTATTTCAAGCCAAGAGAAGTTTTGTGTCACAGGAAACTGCGCACTTATGGCTCTATCTGTGCTGTAGCTCTCATTTTCAAGTGTGCCAAAAAGGATGGTATTCATGGGTAGTCTCAAGAGATTAATCTTTCTCTGTTAGCCAGTCTTGGTGAACGAATCCTGGCAATATTCCTCTTTCAGGATCTTTACAGAATACTTTGACATCTAATGTTTCTTTTAGAATATGAAACCAGACTGGTAGAATTGCTGGAGTGTTAATTTACTACCTGTTGTCTGTCTCCTGGAGGAAGAGGAAAAAAACTGGAAAGCAGTAGTCTCCCACTGGAATCTTGGCTTGAGGTGAATAGATGAATGACAACATCTTTGTTCTGCAGTAGGGCCTGTCTGACCTTTCCTTTCCTGTTAAGTTGTGAAACAACAAAGTAAACATTTAACTGAATGTGGCAGCTTGAGACAACTGGCCCTATTGTAGAAGGAACGCCAGTCCCTTTACTCTGCATAAATTCTCTTTGCTGGCAATGCTAATAGAGCTGCAGTGGAAGAAAGCCAGGCCTTTCTTTGGGCAAGACCCAAGTGTAAGCAGAAATACAAGTAGTGTGTGGCTTGGTCCCTGGAAGGATTCTGGATGCAGCAGCGCTGCTGAGGATCACCCATGAACAGAGCACTTTTAAAAGTATTTTGTTTGTAACATAGGAAATCAACTTGCAATACTGAAGTTTTCAAAGTCCTGCCATGAGGGTTGTTGGGCATGGTTGGATATGATTTCTTTACTAACAGAACAATGCCAGAATGGAATTGCTGAGATGTATTCCTTCTACAAAGAGGAATCGTTTCCAAACTTGTTTCCTTGATCTCATGGCACTATCATGACATTGCATTCCCAGCTGAGGTGGGCTTCTGAGCATAAATAAACCCACGAGTTCTAAAATGCTGTAAATTTACCTTAATGTTCATCTAACTCACATGGACGTAGGCAGTTCCCTTGTTCCAGGCTTAACAGTTCATACCAGCCTTCAACTGTGCTTGTGATGATTTGTCACAATGTTGGAGTCTGCATATTCTCCTGAGGAAGACCTTGCTAATACGTATGCACTACCCCTGTCCTTGCCTATTTCCAGTCCATGAGAACATTTTTGTCCTGCCTTTCTACTGTACATGTAGAAAATAAACCTTGCAAGTAGAAAGGGACAGCCTGGAAATACATTTATTTTAACGGTGGTTCTGCCTGTCTGAAAAATCTGCTGCCCTGCTCTGTTTTTCTTTAAGCAGAAAAGTGCTTTTTTCTTTTAGAGCAGAGTGGTGAATGAATTGCTTTTAAACAGATTAGGTGTCAGTAAGGATGGTACCTCTTTAATGGACATTTAGTGCACTTGTATTTATAAGGAGTTTTGCTTTCTCCTCTCAGCTATACTAGAATGCAGATGCCTGTTTTTTCTGACTTCCTGTAATTGATTTGATTGACTGAATCATATGTGCATTTGGAATATACTTGCTTTCAGAGAATACTGGTCTTGTGCAAAAAAAAAAATAGGCAGTGTATCAGCTGCACAAAGATCTGCCTTGTATCGATCCCTTGGCCCCCAGAGAGCCTTTTCTTCCCTACAGCACCTGAATATTCTCAGTCTATTCAATCAGAAAGTTGTGGGGTACCTCTGTCATATATGCAGAATTAAAATATTTCAGGGAAAATGTCAAAAGAGCAACAAAATACGTGGTATATACACAGCTGAGCACTGAGCCCTGCCATTTTGTGAATAGGAAAGTCTTAGTTGTTTTGGACTCCCTTCCTGGATCCACTTTCTTTTTTTCTGGGACTGTGGTCTGGACAGTTTTCACAAGGGTGTATTTCCCAAGCTGTTTTCTAGAGGGACTTTCATCACACCTTTTGATTTGCCAAGCCCCTACCCTGGGAAGGCAATCTTGCCCCTTCTCTGTGAGAAAAATTAAGGGTGTTAGAACTGATGCTTCCCCAGTTTTTCAGACACGTTGCTCCTCTGTTTATTCTTTCTGCATGGCCCAATGTAAATGTGTTCCTTTTGGTCACAGAAAAAATTGTTTATAAAAAATTTTTATATTCCAATATTTGTTAAATTGCTGTACCTTTGAGTTCATAACATCATTGTACATCAGCTCTTTGCCAGCTGGCCACCTACAAGCTTCCTAGGAGATGTCTTGGGCATTTCCTAAAATTTTCATGACGTAGACCTGTCATAGTTCTCACGTCTTCTGTTTTCTGGGGCTCCATTTGAATGAGGATGGACTTCAAGAGCTGGATTTGTTGGATTGTAACTCAATGAGGTTTTTTGTTAGGTATTTTAAAGTGGGCTGTGCACAATTATTATAGTGTGTAGAAACCACAATACCTGTTCTCCTCTGTGGCTTAAAATGGACCACAATCTTGTTTAAAGAGAAAAGGAGTTTAAACAGCTGAACCATTTGAGGTGTCCAATTTTTAACAGTGAGTGTTACAGCCTAAGGCTGGCCTTTCTGAAAGCACAGACAGGACACAGCCACTCCTGTGTGTTTTTCTTCTTTGTGAAAAGCAAGGTGATTAATTGTAATATCAAGTACAATATTGATCAGGACGCGGCATGGAAATACTATCTTGCCTTTGCTTGTGTAGGTGAAGGATTATGGGGAAGTTGGTATTGCCAGTTAATGCCTAAATACTGCACCTTACAATCTTCCTTTCCTAATTGCTCTTATTTTTGGGTAACTTTCTAAACAGAGAATGTTTTACAAAGTCAGGAAAAGAAAAAGAAACTAGTAAATTTGCTTTAGGGGCTGTAGTGTAAGAGACGAGTCATTTTACATGGAGATAGTGGAAAAGCCTCGTCCTTTTGTGTCCTTGGGGAAGTAGGCTCTTTGCTGTTCATGCTAGGGGTTGCCTGAGTGCAGTGTGGCATTGTCTGTGTGCGACCCTTCTGTGTGTTCAGCACTGCAAGTCACGTTCAGTGGTTTTCCCTGATTCTTTCAGGGAGATCATCTCTCTGCTTTAGACTTTCGTCTCCAAAAGATTGCTTTAGCTTCTCAAAATGTAACGAAGACTGTGCAGATGGGAGGCTTAAAAACTATTGATTGTCTCCTTCCCTTGTGGGAAGGTTTATTGGTGTCCTCTTGGCAAGCAAAACACACACTTCTTCTTTTTTTAGAAGTAAAATTTATGATTCTTCTGGCCTGTTTAAATTCACTCAGTCCTTCTGGAGTCTGTCCAACCCTAAGTTTTCAACTTGGAACAAAACACAGGCGTTGGTCTGTTTAGCTCTATCTCAAGTATGGAAGTTTTAAATCTGGGTTGTTGTTTTCCTTAATAATGTTTTGCTTCTCTAAATAAGGAGCTTTGTAGGGCTGACTCCAGGCTGCTTTTTTTTTTTTTCTTAATGCACCATAGCATTAAAAAACTACTCATACACTGTCAGGATCTAAGATAGAATACATGTGTATATATATATATATGAAACAACCAGTGAAAAAACCCCATAAGCCTTTCCTTGAAGAAAAGTATATGAGGATGATTTGTCACTCGTGCTTCTTACTGTGAGGTGGTTGTTCAGTCATTTGAAATTTATCAACACTGCCTGGGTTTCTTCCTGAGAATTTTATCCAGCTCACACTTGCTCTTTGCCTTCAGAAGTGGCTGTGTAAAACTTTAGGTGTCTGTGGTGTCAGATCCCAGCAGAGTATCCCATTAGTCTTCTCCAGATTTAAATTCTAATGATTTTCTTTTTCAAGATCCACCTGTCCAACAAGTTTTGTTACTTAAAAAAGTCAGCTCTGTAGAAGATTGATGTGTGTGTAGCTTTTCAAGTGAAGGTGCAGAAACCTTGTGGAATCTCAAAACACTGAGGCAGGACAAGAGGCAGATAAAGGTCTGCGTAAGAACCTTGCACAGAGTTGCTGCAGGGGAGGGGGTTTGGGTCGCAGGACTGTGGAGAGGTGGGAAGGAAATGGCAGAGTCCTGTCCTGCACCTCTTCTCCTGGAGAGGACAGAAGGTATGTACAAACCCAGAAACTTCAGGTTAATTTTTTACTCCTGCCGTTTTCCCAGTCTTCAGCAATTCAGCCATCACTATGTACATCCAGCTTCTTGCCAGAAACAGCTGCTCCGTGCTGCCCCGAGGAGCTCTGCTCCACTTTTTGTGGAGCTCTGAACGAAGCCATTTCTTTGTTCTGTCTCCCGCAGTTGTACAAGAGAACAGCAATTTAAACACGCTACAGGAGGTTTTATGCAAGCCTAAAAAATGCCTTATGGACAAGAGTACTGTGCTGTTATTTCTTCAGTCGGTTTTACTGTCATGAAATTTTCAAAGCAGCTGCAGTCACAGAGGCTCAGGACGGACAGTATCCATCACACTGGATGGAACAAGACTTAAAACCAGATACAGACTAAAAAGTCCCTAACTGTTACTTAGGCTTCGAGGGAAACACTGAGGTTTTGGGAGTGGGCTTTATACTGGTCTTTTACTCTTCAGAGGTGTACATATATGTCAGTGCTACCTGGATTTTCATGAAATGAAATTATAGGATGCAAAGGGAGAAAGAAATGGGATGTTAGTTTCAATTTTCTCTTGTTAACAGGAGAAGATTTTTACTAGAAATGAGAACTCGGGTTGTGTGAAGTAAATTTTTTTCCTCAGTGAATAATGTTCCTTTGAATAAAAAGTCCTGAGTTCTCAGACCACCTATTTACCATTTCTGTATGTCCTAATATTTGCCTAATAATTAGCAATTAAGGTGCAATAGTTCTATTTAATTCCTGTGTTAAGAGCATTTCTTGGGAAAATAATTTTAATTTTTTTATCTTACTTTAAAGTAAGATATTTGAGTGTCAGAATCTTGTGTTCTTGTTTCTCAAAACTGCCTTTTAGATGGGTGTTTGAGTATTTGGTGAGGATGAGTACAATCCCATCTATGAAAATTTCTGGCAAATTAAGAAGTAATGTAGTCTTAGATATTCTTATTTTCATATACATTTTGGAAGACAGGGAGCTGTTGTGCAAGAATGCTCTGAATCGAACTTTGTCAAGTTTGTCTCTCCACACTTTTTGTCAGCTGGTTTCTGAGTAGGTGTGGTAGCTGGTGTGTTATTACACAGGAGTCTGTTGTGACAGGAAGTGGAGGAGAATTTTATTGACATGAGTTGAGGACAGAAGAGAACTGTAGATCAGGCAGGAGCCACAAAATCCACTTAAACTTGGGTTCCACTAATACAGCTCCTCCTGGAGCTGCTTTCTCTGACAGATCAGCAAACTCTGTTTTCTGTGAAAATGGCAGCATAACAAGCTGCATGATGTGTATTCAATATTTCCTCCTTGGTCAAAAGAGCATCCTTTTCCTGCAAAGGCAGACCAGGTAGAAGTCCGTTTACAAAATCAAAGTGACACAAGTGGAGCATTAGCAGAACAAAATTAGGTGGTCAGGAGAGATGCCCGCTCTTACTAGCTAGTTCTAGGACATGCCTCTCTCTCTGCAGCAAAAAAACCCCATAAAATTAGAAATAACTTGTGGTCAATGTGCTTCATGAGTTCAGTTTGCAAACACGCACACACAGAAGTAACGAGAGTGTGTCTCAGGGTCCCATCCAGTTGTGTCACTTTGAATGGCATTCATTCACATTCATTTGGCTCCAAACAATATCGTTTGATTCATGTTCATCCCAAGTGCAAAATTTTGGGATATATAAAATACCTTTGTTATTTCCATATGAAGTTGACGGCACCGAAGTGACACTGCAGTCAGCAGATCCCTTTTCATTATTGCCCCAGCATTTGACCAGCACTCTTACTGGATGTGCAGTGTGTGTTAATTAGCATTACTTTTAAAAATATTTGTAAGAAATATTGTCTCCCACCAGAAAAACAAGAATTGTTGCTCAGAAAGCCAGTAATCAAATATTTGTTTATTTTTGTGTAGGGCAAGTAGTCTCTTATTAGGATTATATGCTTATACATCTACAAAGATGCAGATCTAATCTATTTTATGATGAAAGATTAAACCCACAAATCCCATTTAATAGTGGATCTCTAGCAATAAGTAGCTATGCCATTTTATGGCTAATATCCAACATGAGAGTTAATAGCAAGGGCACACTTGTACCTGTTCCACAGTGAAGACTAACTTGAATATTGCCTGTAAGGCAGGAATCAAACACTCTGTGGGGAACACGGCTAAACATTCTTGGAATGGATAAATTGTGTTGCAGTGATTTTGCTAATTATTGATTAATTTATTTGCTTAGTTTCATAATAGGTGTCTTCAGACTAAAATAGCCACGTAAAATGTTTTATTGCAAATTCCTGATGGTCGGTTCTAGTTCCCTTACATTACAGTGTTTGTTTGTTACAAATAATATTGGTTTGAAATGGCATTTCTGAAATACATTTATTTGCTGGTTCTTATTAGAAAATATAACTCCACATTGGTATAGCTTTTGAGTTACACAGTTTATTCATAGTTTTGGGATCTGGAAATCTTGAGGGGTTTTTTTTTTGTTGTGCTGGTTCATTTGATTGTGTCTTCTGTGGATCCTGTTCCCCTGAATGTGCTGACAGTTTCAGTAGTTTATCCGTTTGATTTTACAGAAATAGGGCAGAAGGTGAAGCACTGAGGTGCTCTGTAAACTCTGAGTGACATGGTGGAAATCAACGCAGCTGAATAAACACCTGTTATCCAGCTTGTGAAAGCATGAGTCAGATGGGACTTGAAAGAGGATTTGCTGCTCTGGGACTATTCTCCAGTGGGTATTGTGCATATTGTCCAGTTTATGCATAGTTCAGGAGGCAGCAGTGGTAGAACCCAGAGGTTCTGTCAGTTATCCAGGGATCTGTGGTGGTAGCAGTTTAGTGGTAAGTTTATGTACAATATGTTCTGCTCACAACAGTGGCAGTCAGGAGCCATATTTGGTGGTTTCACTGATACTCAGAAGTAGAAACAAAATACAAGTTTTAGAGATTAATTCAACATGCCCAAACCCCCAAAACCTTCTGCACAAAACCAGACAAACCCAACACTTTAGTATGAAATATTAAAGCTGTGGCCTTAGTGTGAGAATACAGAAAAATAAGCAGTTACCACATTTGCTGGTATATTAGAAACATAGCAGTAGCAATAGATGAATAAGTTGTTATGAGCAGTTAATGTTAATAAATGTATTGGTATGTTAGCCTTTTGGTTTTGGAGAGTGAAGGGTTTCCTCTTAGAGGGGGTGGGCACAGGGCTATCTGTTTCTATGTCTTATAAACATGTTCCTTTTATTCTTCAGGCAAATACAGTAATACAGACTCTACTGAATGGAATTAAATTGACACAGGGTTTCCAGAGCAAGACAAAAATGTATGTGTTGTCTGGATTCAGTCCAAAGCATCTTTACTTCTGAACTGGCTTAGGCCAGAGAGACAGGATGTTCCACAGAGCAAAAACCATGTGATTAAAGAACATGAACAAACACAGAGTATATTATTAACAAAACACCAGACTGCATTTCTTGTTGGGTTTTCTGGCTGGTGACCCATGGAGTTGACTCAAAAAGTTAACAGAGAGACAAAGGTCCAGGCTGTTCTAACATAACTAATAATCACAAAAGATTCTCTGAAGCCTTCTCTCCTGTATGGTAGTCTTAAAGAGCTGTTCACACTGGTCCTGACAGTGGTAGAAATACACCCCGTGAGACTCTGTGCTCAGGAACATGTCCTGAGAGAGTATTACAGCATCTGCTGCAGAGGGGTTTTATCTTAATTCACCATTCTGTATATGTCTAGAATTAGGCTCCCTGTTGCCTCCAGGCTCATCATGCTGTCAACAGTATCTTCATTTCTCCCTTGTGTTCTGACTCACACGCCTGTCAGTGCCATCCTGTCTGTCCTACTTTGTGGCCTCTTCCACTTTCAGGATGTGGCTGAATCCTCCACATCCTGATCAGCAGCTGTCTAGGCCACGATCTGTGTGGGCAGACTTTGAGTCACTCTGTTTTGTGGTGAGGATGCATGTAATTGAGGCATGAGGTGAAGGGTATATGGTGTTTGAAGACTTGTGGAGCACTGGAATAGCAGCTGAAAAAGATTTTTGATCATAAGCAGGTAGATAAAATGGAGTAGTCTTGGCTGGTCATGTCTGCCCTTACAGAAGATAACTGAAACAAAAATATTTTTTTGCAGTTGTTGATAGCATTGGGAGGTTCTGCTCCTGGGCATTCACATGGCTTTGACCCCAGAAAACCTGGAGAGATCCATGAATCTTCACTGTGTAAGTATTTTACTGGCTGTACTTTCCTGAAGAATAAAAGGAACCTGTTTATAAGACGTAGATACAGATATCCCTGTGCCCCCTCTCCCCAAGAGGAAACCCTTCGCTCTCCAAAAGTTTCTTCAGGAAATTCAATCAGTGTTGGAGTGGCTGTCTCCCATCCTGTCCACATCCATGCCTTCTCCTGGGAGGCTGCACTTCTACTCTCCTCTGCTAGCAAAGGGCTGAGGTGCCAGTGAGCCTGTGAATGAGTGTGAATCCTGGTGGTCTTTTACAACATTCTCCTCTCTGGACAGTGTGTGGATCTTGGGAAAGGGCACATCAGGGCCATTTTCATTCACTTTTTACAGAAGATTACTTTATTATAAATGAGCTTATGTATTTGGCGTCTTCCTTCTCAGGGTTACACAAATATTATAGTTTTTTCCATTGGTATTTAACACTTTTAGCCAAATGGAGAGCTGTAGCTGCAGTTTAATTCCTCTTTAGTGTTCGAGGCTCATCATATTAAACATACATTTTAGCCAGGAGGGAAAGGAGCTGTGGAAGCAGTGGGTGTTAGATCCCTGACAGGCAAGGCGCTGCTGTTGAAGATGACAGCTTTTCCTGTACTGCCCAGAGCATCACTCAGGAACTGTCTCCTCCCTCGCAGAGAAGCCAGCTGCCTTCCCACCCCATCCCCACTGTTAGTCAGCAGATGCGCTCCGCTCTTCCGGATCCAAAGTAGAAGATATTGTTAACGCGCTTCCTCTCTCTGCTTTGTTAAGTAATTCTTCGTTGTTAATGCTGAAAGGGAGATTTTCCCGAGGCGCTCTGGGCAGGAGATTTGCTTTGAAAGCAAGGAGAGGGCTGTGGCGCAGCACGTCCCAGCGCTCGGGGGGACGGCCCGGGGTGCCCGCCGGGAGCGGGGGGTGCGAGCCTGAGTCACAAAGCTGCGGAACCGGGAGGGCCGGGCCGGCGGTGCTGCTCCCGCCTGAGTCACCCTGAGCCGGCAGCAGGGCAGCGGTGGCCGCTGCAGTCCGGAGTGAAAGCTCACAGCCGGCACACGGCTCCAAAAGCGGCTGTGCGCCTTTTACCGGCCTCTTGGGTCAGGAATGGTGTGGCCAGCAGGACCAGGGCAGTCCCCTGTACTAGGCACTGCTGAGGCTGCACCTCGAGTGCCGTGTCCAGTTCTGGGCCCCCAGTTCAGGGCAGATGTTGAGGTGCTGGAGCGTATCCACAGAAGGGCAACAAGGCTGGTGAGGGGTCTGGAACACAAGTCCTGTGAGGAGCGGCTGAGAGAGCCGGGGCTGTTTAGGCTGGAGAAGAGGAGGCTCAGGGGAGACCTCATCACTCTCTGCATCTCCCTGACAGGAGGGGGCAGCCAGGTGGGGGTCGGGCTCTGCTCCCAGGCGACAGCGACAGGACAAGAGGACACAGCCTTAAACTGTGTCGGGGGACATTTAGGCCGGACATTAGGAAGAAATTCTTCACAAAGGTTGATTGGGCATTGGAATGGCTGCCCGGGGAGGTGGGGGAGTCCCTGTCCCTGGAGGTTTAAGGACAGCCTGGATGTGGCACTCAGTGCCATGGTCTGGGTGACAAGGTGGTGCTGGGTCCTAGGTTGGCCTTGATGTTCTCAAAGGTCTTTTCCAACCTAGCTGATTCTGGGATTGTCTCTCTGAGAAACAGTATCCGATTGGAGGTAACTGGTAGTGCTCTGGTTTCCTGTGGCTTTCCTATTCATTTGTGTTGGGTCTGCGCAACTGCTTTATAAATGTGGAAATGTGCTTGAAAGCTGATGAGCTTCCAACGCAAAATAAAACCTAGAGTGCTTTTAGATCTCAAACACCAGAACTGTGGGGCTTTCTGTGAAGCTCTGGTTCAGCTTTGCATGTAATAGTGAAATTAAAACTTGGCACTTCTTTCAGGCTCATTTAGAGAAATTGTCCCTAGGTAATGTAACAATTAAAGGACCAAATTATCCTTCAGTGCTTGCATTCTTCAAAAAAAGGCAAATATTTTAGAATCCTGTAGCAGTCAAGAGGTACCAGTGAAGTCAGCTGGCCTAGAAATTATTTCATGTGTCCTTGGTATGAAAATGCATTGAAGTTTCACAACAAAAAGGCAAACATAACTTACTGTGACCTGTTTTCTAGCCTTGGGACAAGATTAAATTTGAACTGGTGACAGGTATCAGAGTATTTGCTTAAGCAAACAGAATAAAAGTTACGTTAGGTCTTTTGGAATGTTCAGTCACCCATTTCTGCATGATTTGCATGATAAAATCTCAAAGAATGGAATAGAAACACTTTTCATATGTAAAGTAACAATCATCAAGTTCTTCCAGAATGTTCTATCTTCATACTAAAATGTTCTGCAGATTTTTCCGTAAATTAGGTGGAGTAAAAAGGCAAATTTATAATCTTATAGGCAGTTTTCTGATGTATCCCAAACAGATTAAGCTACAATTGCATTTCCTTAATCCAAATGTTTTGAAAGCAAAATTCCTTTTACTTGGAGTTCTGTCACTATTGATGTCACAAGATTTTGTTTACTAGCAGAGAAGTTCTAGTCAGAGACCATAAGAAACTTTTTTTTGGGGTCTTTTTGTCTCTCCTTGCAAAGCTTCTCAATTTCTTAATGACACTCAAACTTATTCCTGTTTTTTAATAAAGTTTTCCATGATGCAGACTTAGAGTTATTTTAGCTATTTCTTGGCTATTGTTTCCAAATACTTGAGAGAGGTCTTAGTCCTGGATTGTCCTGTTTGTACTTCTAAAGATTAGTTTTTCTCTCTGACCTATGAAGCTTCCTTATTTTTCAATGACTTGCAGAAAATGAGCATTGGCAATGAGATCTTCAGATGTCTCATAGCGCTCCAGGATGCTGATTCAATAATATCCCACTTTCAGTACTATTTAAATATCACTGACTTTGTTTTAAGCTATGATATGATATATGGTATGATATGCATTGCCTTGCATTCCAAAAAAGAAATAACTATGAGAAATACCTACCTTTTCTGTATTACTGTTGACAGATTTTACCCTGTGAATGTCATAATGGGCAATCTGATTATTACATTTGTTTTCATAGATTGATGCATTTGTTTTTATACTAATGTACACTTCTGATTGTCTGCTGAAAGGCAGGGCGTTGTTTTGGTTTGAGTGTCTTTTCCAGTTCCTCACTGCCTCACTTCTGTTATCTATTTCCCAAGCTGGTTATGTATAGTTGCTGCTATTTTCAGCTTCTTTCTCGCTTTCATTAATCTTGAATTTCCAAGATTGTCATTATGACATTTGGAACAAATGTTTTCTAATTAAATTCACCTCTTTTGAACTGCCCTGATTTATAGGATCTGTCTAAGAAAAGACATATTCTAGATATAATTTATCATTGCTAGAGATGCACCTTTTCCTGACACAGATATTGTCAGCAGCTCAAGGTTTGGCTACAAACCTACTTAGTTTCTTGTTTTTCAGGTCAAAGTAACATCCAGTCAGGCCTTGCATGGCATGAGGCAGAAACAGGATTTTCTAGCATGGTGAGTACTTGTAGAATCAACAGGCTGATGATTTCTAATGACCAAGAATTCAGGAGACTCTGCATCCTAAATACGAACAAAAGGGGGTCAGTAATCTGCCAAGTAAATTCTGTTTCACCCCTACATGTTTTAGAGGTGGCTTCAGGGAGGAATTTAGGAAAGGCTCATTGTGGAATGACTTAATGTGAGCTCTCATGAGGATGGAAAGGAGCACTACCAGGGGGAAGTTCACAAATGGAGGTTGAAGGAGGTGTTTAAAATTATAATATGGGTAGGGATTTAATGATGGTGTTCATGAGAAGACCTTAAGTAGGGATCATGTAGCAGAGGATGTTTTTCCCTTTAGTACTCACTGATTTAAATTGTAAACTCTTTTCTCTTTCATTACTTTGTTAGATGTAGACATTTCCAGCCTCTTTTGCCTTTTTTTTTCTTCCAGAGAACATAAAGCAGAAGTGTCTCTTTACCAGGTTTTAGTTTGCTGCTTTTCCAGGCCATTTTCATTGAATGGTTCCAGGAATAGCTAGAAAAGGTCTTGCAAGGTGACAGAGTTCCTCTGTGTTATCTCCTTGGCCCAAGGCAGGATCTAATAACATTAACATACTCTCAAGCATCCTGGCAGACAATCTTAAAAGTCTCCAGTGATACAGACTCTCCTATATCCCTAAGAAATGTAAGACTATTTTTAATAGAAATTTTTGCCCACTAACTTATACATGAGAAATAATACAAATAAATAATTGAACATGATTTCATAAATTGTGCAGGAGCACTCAGGTTTTGACATGAGCAGCAGAGACACAGGTTTATGAACTTGCCTGCTGTGTTTATGACAGAAGGCACAGTTAAGTTATGTGTAGTCTGCTGCAATAGTGGCTACAGGCCGTTCATTCACGTTCATCGGAACCGAAGCCCTCTGAGGCATGGTCTGCTGATGCACAAGGATTACATCCACAGGCCTTCTGTCAGTCCCACTCTGCCCCAGGGTGGTCAAGAAGTGCCACTTTAGTGGCATCCTTTCCACTTGGTTCTTGGGTAAAGAAAAACAAGAGTATAATTTTAAGTGATGCAGCAGATGTTTCAAAGTCCTCCTCAAGGAGGAGAGTACCCTGCTGCCTAAATTAGGCATATTTTAGAAATGCAAAAAGAAAGGTCCAAGCTAGGTTTGAATTGGCTAAGAAAGTTTTGGATTTAAACCATGCTGGCGAGGCCTATGATACTGTCTTTTGACCAGAGTTTTATGGTCTTTTATTTGTCTCGTGCCTGTTCTGTCTCTAAAACTCGAGGAACAAGGAGCAGAGCAGGAGAGAAAACACAATTGGATTATGCACTTGGTTTGCTGCAGAGGAATCATTTACCTTTGCATTGCTTACTTGCCTCCTGTCTGGTTTACCATGACCTGCAAGGGAACATTCCTCTTCCACAGCCAAGGCATTCAGGCAGAGTTAATTGAGCAATTAAATTATCAGGTGATGGAAATAAAAAATCTCATCCGCATAGAAGGGTTTAGCAATCTGGCTCCTTTCAGTTTCTGACTTACTATTATGTAATGTGTGTGGTGCTACCCAGGTGCACTCTGTGCAAAACAAAGAGGGAAGCAGCTGTTCTGACTTATGCTTTAGAGGACATGACATCAATGACTTCTGTCAACGGACCACAGAAGAAGGTGACGGTCGGGGCTTCTGAGGAGACACCGTGATTGCGGACAGTCCATTTAATAGAACCTCCCTTCCCCAGCTCTCCTTTCTGGGGAGACTCCTACCAGGAGTTTGTAGCAGTGGTTGAGATAACAAACACATAATAAACCCTTTCTTTCCAGTTGGGTGTGTTCCACCTGTAAGTAGCCATGAAGGGGTGAGCAAAGTTAGACAGTGTCCAAGTGCTGATGAGTTTATAGAGAGTGCAAAGGGAAACAAATTCCATTTTGGAGAAGAGTAACAAAGATAATGATTGTCTTGGTGAAGATCCAATCGGTGTGACAAGTAGAGGCAATCTAAGACGCATGTGTTTTCTGAGAATATTGATGGGATGTTTGGCTGTGCCAGCTGTCCAGCTTGGCAATTCTGGGAGTGATACATGTAATAAAAGCACATCAGAATTCTAGAATCCCCTTGCTGTACAGAGCTACCAGTATACAGACTGTAGTTTTAGCTACAAAACTGATAATGGTAAAAACCGCACCTGTCCACAGCATCTTCATGTTTCTGCCCTTTTGAAATTCTCAAGGGAAATTAGTTCTGAGGAGAGATCCAGACTCAGTGTTGTCCAGTATGCTTTACAGCTGAGGGAGAGACTAGCCCTGGTCATCTCTTCTCTTGAGGAAAATGTATGCACAAAGTTCCCAGGACAAATATGAGTTTTTCAGAGCTAGAAAAGATCAATTGATGCAATAAGCTACCAAGGGAAGCAGTAGACATGCATGGGTCTGTGCAATCATGTGTTAGTCAAACAGGAAAAGAAAGCATGTATGGAAGATGCTTGTGCTCTTTGAGAGCTCGGCAAGCTCTGCTAGTCCTATGCCCAAAGAGATGATAATTTTACTGATGAACTGAGTAACTGTGTACCTGCAAAGATCACTTATTTCTCATGGGACAAGGAAAAAAAAGAAAAAGGTAGGGAAGTCAAACTAACAGCAAGCCTGTTTTTATTATACCAGGCAAGAGATTAATTATATTACTTTGAGGTCTGACCTCTAATTTTGTATATTAAGGTCATGGCTCTTGTTGGAGAGATCAATTAATATATCAGAGTATCAGACTCAATGCAGAAATGCCATCCAAAAAGTGCCCGGGGCACCTTTGCTGCTGTTTATTTGCTGTAGCAGACAGTTAATCTGTTTGCTACCTGTTCTATTTCTCTTGCTCAAGAGCATTAGCAAATATTTATTTGACAGAATGTTCCGTTCCTCTCCTTTTTTTTTTTTTTTTTAACTTCCTCTGTCCTAAGAGAATGAAGGTAAATCCCAGAGCAACTCCAGGTTGGAAACATGTTGCAAGTTGGACTCTAATCAGAGCAATTTTGTTACTGCTGATGGGGGAAGAGTAGAAAACAACGGGCTGCCAAACAGGGAAAGGGCCTTTAACTAAAGGGTGAGAAATCAGAAGAGAGGAGATGATTACAGCACCTTGACTCACCTGAAAACACTCAACAAATTGCATGGCAAGGTGAATAGGTTACTTACACCACTAGAAGTAAAAGGCAGACTTGTGAGTAGCAGCAACCACTGTCCACTGTTGGAAACAGCACTGCTACCTGATCTACTACGGCTGACCTCCTGCTGTTTTAGTGGGAGGCTGGGCTTGAAGGATCTCACTCAAAAATATCCAAAGCCCCCAGTGCTAGTCCCAGAGGCATTGCTTTCCAGTAGACCAGTTAATTAATTTTCTTCTAATGCTGTTCATTCAATGTGCACTGAAAGTGTGGCACATGATACAAATCCCTATCATTCTTCTGTGTACATATGATGCCAAGCAAGTGGCAGCTACCAATGCTGGTTAGCACTTGAAAATGACAGAAATCCTGGTTGCTGCTGGCGGAAGGGGAGTGGGAAATGATAGGCTGGCAAATGACAGGCTAGCAAATGATTTGTCAGAAACAAGCATTCATATGATACATGGTGAGTACTGGAATGCCACTGTCAGAGGTGGACATTTAGGAGGGAAACAAAATAATGATAAGTTGTTAAACGCCCCCCATCCCTTTCACTATGCTCCAGGAAAAGGTAAATTTTACTCATGACCCAGCAAATGTTCTCAAATTTAGTTCCCGCTGGACAATTTGCTGAGCCATATACACTTGTCCAGTCAGAATGCCCCTTCTTGTTTCTGTGGTTTGTATTCTGGTGCGTTTGAGGATTGCTTTGGTGTTTTAGGCAGGCATAGGCCCTGAAAGAGACTGACAAGCTTTGAGAGCAGCGTGGGGATGTCCTTTTTCTGTTACTTCATCTCTGTCTTTTCTCTCCTTTCAGTGGATGCAAGAGGCAAGGAAGGCTGTCTGGCTTTGGGGCAATCCAGGAATATTCTGGTACCTGTCTGTATCTGTTCACACTGAGTGGCTGTCATGCATCCCAACATCTGTCTCCATAAGGTATCTGATTGTTTGGGATGGAATGTAGACATCTACATGTAGACATCCAGCTAGTCTCTACCTTGTTATTAGGTATTTTCAGGCAGAAAGAGGATGACAGCCCCTGCCTCTCCTGTCTGACAGGCACTCTGTATGGATGGAAGAGGCTAAATTAAAACCAGCAGAAGTGGACTTTCTGGTTTTTCTTGATAACTGGTGTAAAGGAGAGAAGGGAGCAGTCTGTGCACTGCAATTAACATCAGGTGCTATTGCAACTCATCCTGTAATGCGATATAGATACAATCTCAGCAGAAAATTGAACGCTGCGCTGAGTCAGAAGCAGAGCAATGCTGGGTTTTGAAGAAAGTAATTAGCCCCAGGGACCCAATGGTTTCTCATTTCCCCTGTGGCAAACACAGGGAAGTGGGGCAGTATTTCCTGTAGGCTTCCAAAGTCAATTTAGACAAGGTACAGAGCCAATTTATAAATCAAAGTTTTAATGAATACTTAGCAAGAGGCAGGCACACCTTCAGTCTTCCTGCAGTGTCCACCAAGTACCACTCAATGCCATTCTGCTTTTTTTGGTGAGCTCTGAGTGCCCCATCTTTGGGCGCTAAGCCAGCCCAAGCCCCTGCTAGAGAACACAGCCCACTGCAGCAGTGCTTTCATAGTGTGTGACAGATCTGTCAGGGTCACCATTCACCACCCTTGCCCATGGCCAGGTGCTGTGACCTGTGCTCATCTCACCACCTCTTCCTGTCAGCCCTTGGTACAGCAGTGGCCCAACCCTTCCTTGTGCTGCCCTGTACTTGGCCTTCACAAAAGCAATGATTTGAGGTTTTGCAGAACTCACTGATCATAAATTCTGCTTTCCTCCTCCAGCAGAAGATCAGAAGTATACAGAAATAAGACTCTTGGTAGCCAAGAAAATTTTAATCTTCCTAAAGACAGGACGTACTGGCTGAAAGCTGCAGCTAACAATTAATACAAGAAGCAAAGAATTGAGCTCTTCAGGTAACACAGCAGGGATGAGAGTAGTCTTTATTTATGCTCTGTCTTTAAATGAGAATTAAGTTTAGAGCTCAAATATATACAGCCTGTCCCTGCTCTAGGTGACTGCAAGTTCCACCATCCAGGATTCTTGCTTCTGCTTTCCTAACGTAGCACTTGTCACCTTTCAGCGGTTTGTCACATCCAGAATAAAATCTGCAAGGCCTCTGGGGCATAATCACATCCTTGTCTCTTGTGAAATGCATAGTCAATTTGAGGCACTGCAGTGAAATGAAATGCCATATTTCAGTGAGTTTGCCACACTGGTTTGTGTGTTCCTGCACCCCTTTCCCCGAAGCTGTACCCAGCAGCAACAGCCAATACCTTACGTGATTCATATCTTAGATGCCAGCAATTAATACTTTTGTTCAACATCTGTCCAGAAATGCATGGCCAATGTAGCCTACTCTGTGTGTTGCCTCAGAGGAGAGTTTTTACCCAGCCTTCTTTCATTCAGATGATGGACAAACAAAATATGATAAAGATCATAATCTGAAATATAATTATTTCCCTAGTTTTGTATCTTAAAATATTGGTTGCAGGAGTTTGCTTAGGAAGTAAATGCAAATCTCGTCGTTTGGACTCCTTAAACTGTCGTGGCCTTCTGATCCCAAGCACATTCTCAATCTTCCGGATTCTCTAAGTGCCCTCTAGTGACTAATTCTCTGAACTGTGTTGGGTTTTCTTTGTCGGTGAGAGACCAGCCATTGACGGGGTGGTTGGTGAGGGCAGGAGCTGGATAAATGTCCTCATATTATTCTGAGGGCAGCACTAGTTTATTCTGCAGAAGCAAATAGAAGTGTTTGTTGAGCAGTCTGCAGAAAGCTCCGGGCAGCAAAGGAGTGAATGTGTATGCACCGCTGTTGTGGAAATGGCTGAGCTGAAACATGAGTCAAATCAAGTACAAACCACTGGAAGAAAAACTATTTGGCTGTCACTGCACAACACTTGAATGGTTTAGGTGAAGAGTGGCATTAATGAAGTTTTCCTGACTATTAAAGACTCATGTTCATATCTCCTATATTAATTCACTATGTTGAATTTATTTTCTCAATGAATTGACAACTCCATTTTAATGCAAATAGGTCAGTGCTGTTAGCACTGCTTTTCATTTGCAGCAAAATGCTGGTTCTTATTCCTGGTGGTGCTTTAGGTATGGGTTTTTTGGTTGTGTTTTTCCTTTTCCTAAGTAAAAATTCAAGTGCCTTTTAAAATGCTTAATTGAATCCATTAATATAGCCAGTGTAGGAGTTCGGTTCAGGAACTGATTTATCTGGGCTATTAAAGTCATATGGCAATGTGCTGAGGGCCAGATATGGAGGTGGTGCGCAGACTGGCACATACAAGGTTTCTTTATGTTCTTACATTGTATTAACTGCCCCCCAACTTCTTTACGCCTACTCAGTTGGCAGGTAAGGGATGCTGGGGCGGTGTAATTTACGTGGTAAGCTCATCTTACCATACAAGCGTTAAGAACATATAATTGAAATGCACCTCACCTTGTTTGAACTTGCTTGTTTTCTTCTGTCCTACTCTGTATTTACACTGTGTTCAATACTATAGGCCATAGACCTTATTGGCATGACTGGGCATTGACAGAAATATAAATTTTCTTCTTCAACTGGTAGTGTAGATGTTGTGGAAAGCAGAGTTTCATTTGGATTTGAAATAAATACGATGGTCAAATTCCATAATATAAAATAACATAAATTTATTGAATGGCCGAAATATCGGAAACGCGATGCCACGATTGAAAAGTCACAGTACCAAGCCCGGGATTGGTACTGGGTGAACGAAAGTCTAGTCTCTATCGTACCAGACTTCCTTAGTTCACAACTGCTGCTTTTTGCAGCGGGTTTATATACTATGTTTCGTGCAGAGTTCGGAGTTTTGGAGAGTTAACTTCTATTCAACATGTTCATGAAGGAGTTCTATTCAAAGAACTAAGGTGGACAAAAGCTCGTCCTGTTTTTGATTAGTTTTTCATCACCGGGGAGCATTATCAGATGTTTCCTGATGTTCCATATCTGGGTTCTGATTCGGTCGTTAGCACATAGCCTGGGAGGAGTTCTCGCACATCTAGGTCGTTAGCAGGTGTCCTTGGGAGGAGTTCTCGCCGATATGGGTGCTGTCTGGTGTTTCATGCTTGTGTTCTTGGGATGCAAACTTCTTCCCGGCAGAGTTGATGTTCTCCTTTTTGGACAGGAGTTGTTCTTTTTCGATGTAAAGTGACCGTTCGGTGGGTGTGGTATTGCGTTCAGCCCGAGTCCGTCCTCCATTCGAGTGCAAATGTTAAACGGGGCCGAGACTACACCCAGCTCAAGGCGGGCTCCGGGGCTTTGAAATGTAAATGTCCCCTCGGCAAAGAAAGCACGATTCCCGGAATCGCGCTCGGCTGTCTCAAGAACTCTCCCCCCCCCCACAGGACCCAGTATACAGTTTAATATCATGATATTTCATATCTGAGCATGAATTAACCGATTCATTTATAACAGATTTAACAATGGAGCAACAGCAGTCATATGCCTGGACAGGGAGTACAGGGATGTACAGGGAGAGTTCAAGGGAAAAAGGCAAGCTAGGATTGGCTCTAGAAATGATCTGGAAAAGTGGACTGTGGAAGGAGTAGGTTGGGATTTAGAGGACCTGTATGATGAACACCTGTATTCATCTATGTAACTCCAGTGGTAACCAGCAATAGGACACGAGGTCATGGAATGAAGCTGAGTCAGAGGAAATTCAGATTGGACATGAGGAGAAGGTTCTTCACTGAGAGCATGGTCGGCCTCCCAGGAAAGTCATCATGGCACCAAGCCTGCCAGAGTTCAAGCAATGTCTTGTTATATGGTTTAGTTTTAGGTGGACCTGTGATGAGCAGGGAGTTGGACTTGATCATCATTATGGGTCAGTTCCAGCTTGAGATATTCCATTATTCTAACTCTAGCAATTTTTGTCATTAGCTGAACTAATTTTAAATAAGTGTGAAACTGTCATGAACTTGCCATTGAAGAAAGGTCTTGGTCCCCGATTTGCAAACTTACAGGTGGTCAAGGGTTGATCTTGTTATAAATGAATCGGTTA
>VXAZ01004834.1:0-12318 GCA_013399875.1 Gymnorhina tibicen
AACAAAGACTCAGCAGACAAAAAACTTGAAGAATTAATGTTTCTTTTGCTAATAAAATTATGAGAAGGCCCCTATAATTTGCTGCCTATAATCTTAACACAGATGTGTCAGAAAATTAAAAATATAGACATTATAGATCCTTATGACATAGGAAAATGGCAACAGCTTTGTCTAGGATGTTGAAAATTTAGGTGTGGGTATAGCTTGGGCACCCATGTAAAAAAATTCATATTTATATCCTAAAATAGGTGACCAGCTGCAATCTGAAAGAACTTAGAATAAGGCTAAGCAGGTTTGTCATGCACTGAAACATAGAGCTGAAAGCACAGTGCAATAATGAACAGGGCCTTACTGTAACATAGGCAAGAGGTATGCTGTATTATTTCTAACAGCTGCCAAGCTGTGGTCTTAAGATATTAAAGCAAAGCTGGCTATTTATCTTAAGAATGTATTTATTAGATTATCACCATCTAATGGGATTTGACAGCACCGACAAGAGCTCATCTAGGCTTACAAATGAAAAGATCTGAAAATTCCAGAATTCAAAGATAGTCTTTCCTCCAATTTACCATTTCTATGCTTTGTTGGTGTGCAAAAGTGATCTGAAACCTCTGGACAGATTTTAAAATTTGCCCATGTCTTAATACACTGCAGTCTTCAAATTTACACAGAGCTGCAGTTCTCCTGGTTTTTCTCAAGTGTCACTCATCTAATTTAGCACGACAGCTGAAAAATGATGTCAGATGTGTTACAGTTCAGTTTAAAAAACATCCTCTACCTGGTATCTCTGCAGTGATTGTCTTGCTGCTCCCTGAAACCTCTTCATCATCATCTGATGAGCTCGTGCTTGAATCACACGTCAGGTCACTGTCGCTGGTACTGCTGTCCTGCAGCAGGTTGTACTTCTTGCGAGCAGCTGCTTCCCGCTTCTGTCTCAAGAGCCGGATTCTTTCTTTGTGCTTTTGACTTCGATGACCTTTTACCTTGGTAGCTCGACCATTCTGCTTATCACTAGACTGTCGGTTTTTCTTGGCAGCCATTGTTGAAGTTTCACTTTCAGACCTGGATCTCCTGGATTTCCTCCCAACTGCAGCCCCAGACACCACAGAAGGGTCTCCCTCTACAGCAGCTTCAGCTTGACAGGGCTTATTCTCTTCTGCAGAAGACGTGTCTGAGTCAGCCAAATGCCCGCTGGAGGAAGGGGAAAGCATGCAGTGATTAGAAGAGTCACTCTCATAAACTCGACGACCTGTTGGCTTATCACTCTCTGTAGATGCCAGCTGAGACTCTGAAGAGTCCCGCCTCAGTTCCATCAGTAAGCAAGGCATTGAAGAAAGCACCGCTGAGTCTGCTGCAGCTTGCACGTTGTCTTTCTGAGTTTGTGTCTCGAGTTCTATAGGCCCGTCTTCATCAGGAGCAGTTTCCTGCTTTTCAGAAGTCTTTGGTGGAACTTCTGAATCAACAAGTTCTGCTTTTCCCACTGTCTCCATCTTCATTTCAGAACACCAAGGTCCTCCTGGTCTCAAAGCATGGAGCACGTGGTCTGGAAGACTGGGTGAACTAGATAAGGTCTTCAGCAATACAGCAGCCTAAACAAGAACAGAAGAGGAAGAATAATTTACCCAAATAACTCAGTCCTGCTCTTCACAGTATTACCTAAACAACACATTGCTTTCAGTTACAGACAGTATGGTTCATAGAATCCTAGAATGGTTTGGGTTGGAAGGGACCTTCAAGGTCATCTCATTCCAAACCCCCTGCCATGGACAGGGACACCTTCCACTAGACCAAGTTGCTCAAAGTCCCATCCAACCTGGCCTTGAACACTTCCAGGGATAGGGCAGCCACAACTTTTCTGGGAAACCTGTTCCAGTGCCTCGCCACCATCACAGTAAGGAATTTCTTCCTAATAACTAATCTAAACCTCTCCTCTTTCAGTTTAAAGCCATCACCCTATGCCAAACAGCAAAATCTCTAAATAACTAAAAACTAATCAATCCAAATAATTAGACCTCTATCAGAAAAAACTAATCTGCATCCAAACAAATGTAGAAATCCAAACTCTCTCTGGACCTCTCAAATGCTGTCTTTTGGACTTGTTCATATCCTCCCCAAGACAGCATACATTCTTTTTTATTTTCTCATGTGTCACACATACCCATGCACTTAAAACAACAGAAGTGTGACCAGCACTCATTTAACTGAACTCAAGACAGTTGACTCAGCTCTATGTGAATGTGTGTGCACAATGCTCTAGAGCAGATTTTTCATAACACTAAGACATCTCCACAGGGATACTGTGTAATTTATATAGTGCTCCTTTGAAAATTCTGCCCTAAAGCTGACTCACTGGCATACAATTCTACCTAAGGCATATCTCTGGGAGTGGAGCTGGTTCTTTATCAGATGATTCATAAATCAGGCCTGCTAGCAATCCTAAAGAATAGGACCCTTTGGAACAACATCGTAAAAGAATTGCAGAGTAAAACAAAAGAAGAAAATATTAAATTAATGCTATGTTTCAACTGGTTTTGCATAAATAAAGGTTAAAAATAGGCTGCTCCTACAGAGTGCTCAACAGGCTGCATATACAAATTATCCAAGACTGAATAAAAATTACAAGCACATGCATTAAAACAAAGCTTTGCAGAACATGCTTTGCAACCTTGAAAAGCAACATTTTTAATTGTAAATAAGAAGCAATACTTTACATTTAAATACAGGTTTTTGCATTGCAATGCTTAATGCATGTATTCTGTTCAAATGAAAGATAACTACCAGCTATGGGTTAGTTCATAAGTTTGCACACAGGCTTCCAGAAACATTCACCCATTCACCAGCTGTGCTGGAATCACATAATGGAAAAAAAAAAAAGAAAATAAAAATCACAGTCCTAGTAAAAATAAATTCATTAGCACACAGATAAAAGCACACAGGGTTGGCTGTACTTAGCCTTCTAAAAATCTCATTTCTTTTCCACAGTGAAACCATATTTCTCAAGTGTGCAGCAATTTAAAGACTACAAGGCTCTCTACTCTCAAAATCAGAGGGGGCATATCTTTATTACTATCTGTTCCTAAAAATTTAAGCGACTCACACTTAGATTTTTCATTATTCTATCAACAAAACCAGTGGCAGAAATCAACGCTAGGAGAGCCATACTTTGTTTCTTTTTCTCTCTGCTATATATTAGTTTGCAGAAGATCACACTACAGAGGATCATCATAAGGATGCACCATGTTTTTCTAACATTTTAACAAATTTTCCCACTTTAACTATCCATTTCTGTTACTCAAAGGAAATGTATTCTGTGCTTCCTCTGCTGGTTCACGCTGTTCTATATAAATAGACCTCCTCTTTTCAAGAAATGTTTATCTATTGTTCTACCGTGGTCAATAAAGTAATGCTCACAAAAAAGCCACATTTTAAATTGCTTGAGCATAACGGTAATAAATTAATCATACTTCTCAGATTAAGAACATTTATCTGAAATATCCTGAAAGTAATCAAATACTGAATTATTCATTAATAACTCCAGTTAGTAGATCAGGACAACTGCAATGTAACTTCAAAGTAGTAAAGCTATCTCAGTACTGCAGTATTCATTTGAGAAGGTCTTGTGCTGTCTCCCAAAAAAATCAAAGCTAGTCCAGCATGGACAGGCACAAATGTACCTTGCTATTGCTGTTATTTGGAAATATTGAAGCAGAAATGAGTGCCATGAGGCACAGGCTGCAGTTACAAGAGCCCTTAAGTTCATCTCAAAGTTCACTGACACTGTAAAGAGACAGAACTGCCTACCTGCTGGGGCAGTGAGCCCCCATCAACTCCTTTTGTAATTCAACTTCACAGAAGAAAGCTGTGCACCTTGGCTAGTTGACCGAATGAGATCAGTCAGGGTCCAGAAGGACAGCAAGGTGAGCATCATGCCCAACAGACAGCAGCCACAGGCCTGGAGCAAGGGAGAGCATTGGAGATTCACCTGATCTTGCAAAACAGCACTCCAAAATTGCACAACCCTTGACATGACTCTCAGCAGATAAGAGAGCTGTTTTGTCAGGTTCTCTGTAATGTTCCTTTCCAGTAACAGTGCTGCCTACTTAACTGACACCACAATCACCCCGGCTGTCTTATGGGCACTTCTGTAGCTCACACAGCGACTCACCAGCATCTCTCCATCTCTTACAGCTAAGAGCTCAAAGCACTGAACTAGAAGTGGTATGGACTTATGACAGCCATTTAGTGAAGATGAGCTACAAGATATTAAGTCACTACAGTTTGTAAATTTTTTATGATCAGACCTTTTTATGCATATAAACACAGGAAATAAACAAAGTCAACTCTCAGGTATTTTAAAGCTTAAAATACTTTCATTCAATACCAATTAATGTCTTTGCTTTAAGCCAGTATCTTCCTGGCATGGAGCAGTAACTTACTCATTTTATGGTGTGTGATTTAAGTCCAGCTAGCAACTGAGCACCATGCAGCCACTTGCTCACCCCCCCCCCCCCACCCCAGTAGAACAGGGAGGAGAATCCAAAGTAAAACTTGTAGGTTGAGATAAGAAAAGTTTAATAATTGCAACAATGTAAAATATAAAAATAATAATAGCAAATAAAAAAGAGAGAAAACCCGAGAAAAACAAGTGATGCACAATACAGTTACCACCCACTGACTGATGCCAAACCCCATCCCCAAACTGCAATTAGACCTCTTTGGGGTAACTCCCCCCAGTTTATATACCGGGCATGACATTCTATGGTGTGGAATCTCTCTTTGGCCAGTTCAGGTCACCTGTCCCAGCTATGCTCCCTCCCAGCTTTTTGTGCACCCCCTCACTGGCAGAGCATGAGATGCTGAAAAGTCCTTGACTTGGGTAAGCACTACTCAGCAACAACCAAACCATCAGTGTGTTATCAACATTATTCTCATACTGAATCCAAAACACGGCACTGTAACAGCTACTGAGAAGAAATTAACTTTATCGCTGCTGAAACCAGGACATATGGTCTGGCCAACAGAGAGATTAGGTGACATGCCCAAATTCTACAGAAAGGCTGGAAAGGAGCTGTAAGCCAACCAAACCTTCACCTCAAGTCATTTTCTCATCCACAAGCCACTAATATTATTCGTTTATTTAATTATTAAGCTCATAGAATAAAATCTAAATATTGCAACATGGATTTGCAGTAGGCTTACTACTGAAAAATAAATGGTATCAATACACTAAAGGCAAAGTCACATTGCATTCAAATTATGAAAATTTGACAGTAAGATACCAGCTGCTGTTGGGATGCTCTTGCCACCAAACCCTTGATCTTTTCTGACCAGTAATAAGAAGTACCAATTGATTTCAGCATCCACTATATTGCTAACAATCAATACCACAATCTTTACATGTCCAAAGTGCTCCTAAAGAAGAAAGCACTTATGACAGTGGTCTCGGGACTCAGTAAGCAAGTACAGCTTCACTAGAAGCAACATGCTACCTTCTCACCAAGAAAGCTCACCTGTACCCCTGAACTATACTCAAGAGCACAGCTAGCTCAAGATATCTAACCTTTGAGTCTATATCTTTACAAATCCTAACATTCTCCTCCTTAGTTGAGCTTTCCTAAGAAACTAATGCAACAATGTCATGGTTTCACCTCAGCCATCAACCAAGCCCCACACAGCCGCTCTCTCTCTCACGGGACTGGGGAGAGGATCAGAAGGGTAAAAGCTAGAAAACTCCTGGGTTGAGATAAAGACAGTTTAATAGGGAAACTAAAAGCCACGCACACAAGCAAAGCAAAACAAGCAATTAATTCACTGCTTCCCATGAGCAGGCAGTGTTCAGCCATCTCCAGGAGAGCAGGGCCCCGTCACGCATAAGAGTCACTTGGGAAGACAAATGCCATCACTCCAAGTGTTCCCCCCTTCCTCCCTCTTCCCCCCACTTTATATACTGAGCATGATGTCATGTGGTCTGGAATATCCCTTTGGTCACTTAGGGTCACTAGTCCCAGCTGTGTCTCCTCACAACCTCCCATGCACCCCCAGCCCCCTTGCCAGCATGGCAGTACGATAAGTAGAAAAGGCCTTGGCTCTGTGTAAGCCCTGCTCAGCAATAACAAAAACATCTCTATATTATCAACCCTGTATTCAGCACAAATACAGAACACAGCCCCATACCAGCCACTGTGAAAAAAATTAACTCTACCCCAGCTAAAACCAGCACAAACAAAAAAGATGAAATTCTTGTAGGACGCCACAGCCATAGACAAATGTCTGTGAGCACTGGAAGAATAATAGGGACTGTGGCACAGTCTGTCATGGAAGGAGAAGGAAGCCTGGTAGAGAAAAAGGACAGTGCAGGAGAGGGTTAATTTAGAATAAGCTTTTGACAAACCACAGGTGAAAAAATAGTATGAAGCAAACACAAGTTGGTTCAACAAATGATCAAAAGCTACTTTTTGTATTAAAAAAAAAAAACAGAACTGACTGGGCCAAAAGCCAGTTGTATGTACGTTACGAATAATGCCTCTAACATGGGTTTTACTATCAGATACTTTCTACAGTATTTACTCCCAGTTGGCAGAGGTGAAAAAAATTCAACCTCTACTTCAAGAAGATAACAGACAGACCAGGAAAGAGACATTTCTTTCCCATGACATACAGAAGACTTTGCATATATTTGACTACAGAAATTAAATCACAGTATGTAGAGGATACCAAGCTACCAGCTACAAGAAGAGCAAAAGAAAATTAAAAGGTAGTTTTCAGCAGTATCATGCAAGTACTGATAGGAGGAAAAACCCCCAAACAAACAAAGCAAAAAAACCAAACAAAAAAAACACAACCAAAAAACCACTTACTTATCCTTAAATAAAAGCACCAATTACCCCAAAATTACTTTTTGCATTATTGGTCTTGATTTAGGAAAAAGTGGCTCAGCTGGCAGAGCGTTTTCAAGAATAAAAGTAATAATTAGCAACAGGAGACATAAACAATATTATACAACTTCCCCAGAAAAAGGGGAGATAAAAGAAAAAAGAGCATCAAGTCTGGAGTATTAATTCAATCCCATTCCATTAATTCAACAGTCTTATTATTGCTGTAGCTTGATGAGTTCCATACAAACAGTGTAATCCACTACAGGTGTTAAAAAAGCAGAAAAAACATTTATGTCTTGTAAAACAAAAAAAAGGAAATCAAGTGTCTGTTATTAATCCAACTTTAAATTGAGGTGAGGTCTATAGTTAATTATTTAGGGCTTATGAAATTAACTCTGGCAAGATACTCAATGTATTTCCCTACCTTAGTTTTATGCCATTCAACAATTTCTGGATTTTCTTTATTACAGTGAGTGGATCCAAAGCCTGTGAATTGCCTTTAAGATGACTTATTAATAACAGTAAGTGGAAACATGGAAAACAAAACTTCACCTTTAAGGCTTTCTAAAAACAATACTCAAAGAAATATTTTTTTATAACTCCTCACAGATTCTGCATAGTGCTGATCAAAAGGTGTGTCTTGGTTTGAGACAAATTGGGAGGAACGTCCAAAATGAATGTGCTCTGATAGAAGGCAGGTTACAGCCACCCCTCCCCCATCAGGTTCAGAAGGAATTTTCCTGGGAGGAAAGTGAAAAAAACTATTTATTTAACAAGCAAAGTGCATGCAGGCATGGGAAAAAAAAAAATAATGTCAAATAATAAAACCTCTTGTTGTTGAGAGAACCTGGTAAAATTCAAAGTCCTTTGTGGTGTGGCTCTCTCCTCTCCAGAGCTGGGGTTTGGCATGAGCCCCTCCGGGCTGCAGTGTAGGGCCTCCCGGATGATGTTCTGGTGTTGCTGAACAGTCCAGAAGAGAAGAGGAAGAAGCCAAAGTCCCAGGGCTCCGTGCTTTAGCTAATGAACAAGAAGCTAGCTAAAAAACAAGAGAATGCCACTCTCTTCCCTGCTGCAGAGAGCCGAGAGCTGAGGAGCGAGCGACTTATCTGTGTTTTGAACACAGTGCCAAAGGAATTTCACCGCCTTCCTCTCCCCTCTCTCTCGGGTCTGCCTTAAAGACACAGAAAGGCACAGGATTCATGTCTGGACATAGAGCAGACGATAGGGAATACAGTATCATACAGTCACCCCAAGACAAGGTCTTACCAGCTCTGGAGGAACCACAGCTATTGACAACTCAAATTGCATTTATCAGTAATTCAGCTCATGGGCACTGCTACCCATAAGCCCATTCTTTCCCACAATGACAACTTCATTTTCAAAAGACATCTTATTAAACATGAGGAGGCCTCAGGCTACCAGCATTTTATCCAACTTCATTAGGAGACAGCCTCTAAACTTCCCTTATCTTACATTTATTTCCAACCACAAGTGCATGGAATTCATAAACAGCTTCCTGTACTACTCTTTACCAACATTTTCCCCTAAAATTTTTCTTTTGCCAGATTACTTAGAACTGCCTCTGGCCAGAGCTGGCATTCCAAGAGAGCAAGAATCGGGAGTGTGCTGAAGAGTCAGGAGATTTACCAGCTGATAAGAAAGCCACAGTACAAGAGAACAGCACTGTCTTAACCTTACCTGGCTATCATGTCAAGTTGCTCCTTTTTACTTCAGAAAGTTTGACAGTACTATTACACAGTAATACAGTACAGTCTGCTCTCCTCACATCCAGAGTTGAGGTTTTGCTGGCACTTTTCCTCCTGGCAACAGAGATTTTAAACTCGATTGCTTTGTGGTCACTGTGGTCAAGATGGCCACCAATCTACCAGTTCACTCACAAGACCAAGTTATATCAATGAGATCTTGGTATATAACTTGGTCTTGTTACAACAAGATACAGTTGTATCCACTTATCTCCCTAACATTTAGTGTTCAAAGCCCCTCACGATTCTCCATATTTACTCTTTGTTCATTCAATCTTATTTTACCTCATTAATCCCCACCTCCTCCACACTGTCAGCTGCCAGTGTGATCTGCTCATTTGTGAAATGCACACAAACATCCTTCCTATCTCTCTTTTATCAGTTAGAGCAGGGCTTAGTTTCTGTGTGTTGTGATCACTCTATCAACCTTTCTCAACTGCCTTGTGGTTGGCTTCAGGTTCCTTACCTTTTCCCCTCCCTTCACAGCACCCAGTTTAATGTATCCACTCATTTCCCAGGTTGTTTGTGCACTTTAATTTCTACCAGGCAGGCAGACTGCATGCACTTATCGAGCGGAAGCATAAATGCCCCAGCTGTACTGCAATACACATCATACGCTTGAATGCATAAGACTACAGGCACTTTCCTCTTCCTGATTTCTCAGGAATCTCATTGCACCTCTTCATATCAACCAGCAATTAGGCTAAAGAGCAAACAGAAATAGCCGACCAATTATAATTAAAAAATAAAGTGCTTAAAAATGAGTCAGAACTGTTATCCTCATACTTGGACATAAATACCAGCTGTCCAAACTCACGTACTATCTTCCATTACCCCCACAGTCCCTCCTCCTAATTCCCTACACAGAATACCAGTGTTACTGGTATATCTGAACCACAAAAAGCACTATTTTATTAGCCTTTAGCAGCCACATAATCACCCCCTTTGGAGCTTCTTTTGCCAGCATCAAACTATGCTAGATCACTAGAGGTAAGAAAGATTCAGAAAATTATGCTTAAAAATTATTGCTGTCAGACAGCTGAGTTCTCCACACTTCATCTCACTGTTCTGGTATCATACATGGGGGGTGGGGGGGGCAGATTTTTGGACTTAGAAAACACATAACAAGTAACTTAATGACTCCTTAGAGCTTGTTACAAACCTATTTGCTCTACAAAAGCAATGTTACCCTCTTCCAGGGCAACAGGAGAAGCTGCACTGTTGTGACTGCCTGATTTTCAGCTCTTATATCATAGAAATGGTCATTACAGGTGTTAACTAAGGCAGGAGAACCACAAGATGAAGACCTCAAGAGTACCATACTCAGTTTCCATCTCAAGGTCAAACATTACATTTTTAATAGACTTAAGCAACATAGGATACTTTAAGAGAAACATTTTAAATTTAATGTTTGTTTGCTGTTCTAAGGGGAGAGCTATTACTGTTTGGACTTAAAACTTTAGCTTGAAAACTGAAAATAGGCTAGCCCTTGCCTATAAGTGAAACTATTATTTGGTCTTATGGTCTTGACAAGTAACAGAGGAGACTTAAAACCAAATAAAATCTTTGGGAGTGGGAATTAAGAGAAATTTTACATTTTTTAAGAGATGCTCAAAAGTTCAAAGATTTACTACTCATTCATTTTTAAAAGCCAGAATTACTTGACAGTGAAAAACCCAAACCACAATACCAAAGAGAACTGACTTATGCCATTGAATCTCTATAGACAAGATTTTTTTCCAGCCTTTGAAACAGTTAGGTACTTTGTGCTGGTTTAAAGTGTGTAACTAGTTACAACCAAGACCTTGTTTAACTAAATTATTACAGTTATGGTTTCACAAAGGTACCTACAAACTTTAGGACAAGTTGCCTTGTTCTGCTATTAACAAAGACAAAAAAACAATTAAAAATAAAGGCAAAGAAAGTTTCAATATTGGAATTGGGGAAATAGTTAAATTATTCCAAGTCTCCTCAGACTGCCTTTTTCCTTCTAAAAAGAAAAAAGTAGCACAGTTAAATTCTACATTCTCCACGGATGACTGTGTTGCTCAAAGCCACAACTGCAAGCTAGCTATTAGGAGCTCAAGGGAAACTCAGGCTAGATAAGCAACGAACAATTTGGAACTTTTTCCACATAAAATATAGCTTCCCACAAGGTAAAAAAAGAAGCAGTTTACACCCCTGGTTTTTCTCCAAACAGCTAACAGGATCTCATGGCACTTTACAGATGTCCCAGGAAAGACTAAGTGGCCAAAGCTTCTTCCAGGAGCTGTGGTGAGGCTTTCATCCGCTGACTCCAGGCAAGGTTAGAGCTGAAAAGCGGCGGCTAGGCTGGACCCCGCGGTCCCAGTACTGGGCCGGGCCGTGATGGAGATGACTATTACCGAGGCGGTCAGTACTGAAACCTCCCAGCAGACTCCCACGTTTCCCTGAAAAGCCCTCGGCCGGCGCGGATGATACACGGCGCAGGCCTTCTCGACCCTGATGGGACCGGGCCCCCAAAGTGTGCCCTCCCGCCTCCGCCAGCCCCGGGGGAGGGTGGGGGGAGCGCAAGGCCAGTATCCGCCTCTCTCGTGGCGCCTCGCCGTCNTCCGCCTCTCTCGGGGCGCCTCGCCGTCTCCCGCCCACGTGCAGCCGGGCTAACGGCAACGGCTCCGGCGCCCCCGCGGCTGAGGCAAGGCGCCACGGCCCCACCGGAGCGCGCAGTGGGCGAGTCCCGGCCGCGCCGGCCCCACTCACCTAGACACCGCAAGGCCCCTCCTAGCCTCCACCCGGGGGGGTAGCAGCTGGGGCATGGGCGGCCGGAAGGAGCTGGGTCTCAGCCGCGCGTACGCTACTCCGCGCCCCCAACGCCAGAGAGAATGTCACCGGAGGCCGCAGGGCTCTGCACGTGCGTCACTTCCTTTTTCCGCCACAGCCGGAACAACTGAGCGCCGCGCACAGCGGCCGCCGCGCCCGCCAGCGCCACCCCACGGCGCAGAGCGGCCGAGGCCCCGTCCCCTCCCTCCCCTACCCTCAAGCCCTAAGGGGAGTGGAGGGTGGGGGTTCGCCAGTGGCGAAGTAGTGTGTAAAGCAAGCACAGTAGTCGGAGCCGACTCATCAAAGGAAAAGAGCAGAGGAGGAAGAAGAAGGAAACAAGAAGAAAGAAACGTCTTTCCCTGGCGCAGGGGCCGGGCGACGAAGAGGGCTGAGCTCGGGAGAGACGCAGGTGAAGGTGGCAGGATCCCGGCACCGCAAACGCTCTCCCCGGTCTCTTGTCCAACGCTCCTTCTTCCTCCAGCACTGATCCTGCCTCTGCACTCTCTGAGATCAGAGACCCGGGGACTGGGCGGGGGAAGGTGGTGTGCCATTAGGGCGGCATTGTAATGCATACATTAAATACCCTTCTGATGTTTCTTAATCAGGGTATTTAGCTTTGCATCCCTGGGGTATATTGAAGAAGGGGTGGTCAATAGCTAACTCATGTAAGCACAGTTAACTATTAGGATGATGTCATGATGATTTTTTGCTTTTTCATATACCCCTCTCATATACTCCTCTCATATACCCTTTTATACAGCTTTGCATGTATCCTCAGTACTTTTAGCCCACATACTTGTAATTCCCCAAGCTTGATAACTAGCTTAGACCCAAAGTTCTGTTAAGCTAAGAGACTAAACATCTGTCTTGGGGTGACTTTA
>VXAZ01004835.1:0-20964 GCA_013399875.1 Gymnorhina tibicen
AGCGAACTAACACATAAAAACCTTCTGTTATTAAAGAAAGAATTCCATTTCATGCTGGATGTGTGTGTGGCTGCATTTCTCCGTCCCTGGTGCAACAGCAACAAGGGTCAGGGTATCCTTAACACAAAGCTTTACAGGCTGAGGGCAGATAGTCTGCTGAGTAATTTTCCACCCTAGGTAATGCCATGGGGCCTGCTGCTGCACCTTCTCAGATGCAACGACAGCCAGCTGCTTGAAGTGCCTGAACAACAGCCACCTGTATGGAACACAAAACAGAGTGGTCTTTAGCTGCAAGTAAAATATCGTCCATGTAGTAGTATATGGTTGCCTCAGGAAATTGGTGGAATGTCTTGGGGTGATTTTATGATGTTGTACAGGTTGCAGAGTAAGATCCACCACTCTGGCATATGGCTGGGCTGTTGCACATTCCTTGTAGCAAAACTGTCTGGTGATACCTTTTCATTGGCTCTGCACGGTTCAGGGTGGGAATTGAAAAAGCAAAACGGGGTGCATCATCAGGGTGCAATGGGATGGTAAAGAAGCAGTCTTTTAAGTCTATGACAATGAGGGGCCAGTCGAGCGGTATCATTGCAGGAGAGGGAAGTCCAGGTTGCAAGGCACCCATCAGCTCAGTGACTGCATTTACTGCTTGCAAATCATGCAACAGTCTCCATTTACCACTTTTCTTGCAAATGCAGAATACAGGAGTGTTCCAAGGGCTAGAGGATGACTGTATGTGTCCGAGAGACAGCTGTTCATCCACAAGCTGCTGTAAGTTCTGTAGCCGTTCTTGATGTAGGGGCCATTGAGAGACCCAGACAGGGTCATCAGTCCTCCACGTGAGTTTACATCTGTTCAGTATTTGTGTTCAGAACACCTGTTCAATGGCCCATATGAAAAAAGGGTTTGACAAGAGTCAGTGTTTATGCTCACAGTGGTTCCAAACTGTCCCAGGACATCACGTCCCCATAACGTACACGGCACTGGAGCAATGAATGGTGCGATGCGGGCAGTCTGCCCATCGGGGCCAAGAACAAGTCAAAGGTGAGCACTTTGGCGAGGGCATTGAAGCCCTCCTACCCCAACCTGAGTCGAGGCAGGGTCAACCGTGGGCCAATCGCTGGGCCAGTCCTTGCTTCTCATAATGGAAACATCAGCCCCAGTATTAACAAGTCCTTTGAATTCCTTACCATCAGTCGTGCAGACCATGGTCAGCTGACCTGCTGTGATAGCACTTGCCCAAAACATTTGAGGCTGGCCAGTGCTTCCAAAGCCAGCAGTGCCAAGCTTACCTTTGCAGCCTGGGGTCAGGCTGCAAAATGGAACAAGCTTCACGAATCGCTGGCCCATGGGTATAAAGCAAGGTGGCACGGGTGTCCAGAGCATAATCTGTATTTCACCTTCAAAGTCGGAGTCGATAACACCAGGTAACACAAAGAGTCCTAGCTTAGTGGTAGAAGAATGTCCGATTAGTAAAGCATGCATATTACTGCCAATAGGTCCCCATCCCCCTGTGGGGACTAAATGAACCAAGGTGGTCTCCAGACCGAGAACCAAACTAGGTACTGGGTCACCGAGAGTATCATCTTCATCATGTCTTTCCAGTCAGCAGGAGTGACGACATAGGCAGAACTTAATGTCTGTATGTATGCAATGACTTGTTCAGAAGATGGACCAGTGTCTTGTGCGAGTCTGCGCAACTCTGTCATAGCAGAGTACTCTAAATCTTTATAGGCTGGAGGCCTGGCCTGGTCCTAGACAACTGGGTTCGTGGCTAGAAAAGGGTGGACCTGGGTGTGAGGTGAGTACACCTGTATTGCCTGAGCATTAGGATCAGGATAGCTATTTAAAGTAACTGTCTCCGGAGGGGTTACCATAGCGACAGAGCTGGCCGGCAGCTTCTGGGATGAGCTAGGTGGGGGGGGGGCTTCGCCCGGGGGTGCAAGCAGGGGACGGGTAGCTGCAGCATTCCAGAGGCCCTGTACGGGCAGGGGACTAGTCGGAGAGGCCTTGACGGTCACAGCGGCTGTAGGGGCCACAGTGAGAGACGTCCAGGGGGCCAGTCGGCTGTGGTGGCTGGCAAAAGCGGCGCAGCCGTGGGGGGGGCATATGCTGAGGGGGCAGGTGGCAAAAAAGATACCGCGGGATAAGTCGGCAGCGCAAAGGCGATGGGAGGAGTGGGTGGTGCAAAGGCAGTGGCAGAGGTGGGCGGTGCAGAGGACGTGGGAGAGGTGGGCAGTGCAGGGGCGGGAGTAGGAGGGCTAGGCAGCACAGAGGCTGTGGGAGGAGTAGGCAGCACAGAGGCAGGGTTGGGCAGGGCGATGGTGGGGAGGGCGGGCGGTGAGGGAGCTCTAGTGATGCCTAGAAACTAGGTGACTACCTAGAAACAGACTAGACAAAGAGTAAGGGAATAAAGGTAGGCATTTATTTGAAAGGCCTTCAAAGGTACACCCTGGGGAGCTAGAGGCTACTTCCAAAATGGACCCCAAGATGGACCACAAGTCACGAGTTCTTCACACTTTTATAGGTTTGGTCCATGTGCATATCAGCATAAATTCACCAATTAAAACTTTAGCTAATGATGTAATTTCTTCAATTTCTCCACCTCTCTTGTGGCCATAGTTTACACCTTTAGGCCTAGGACAGTCTGAGTGTCCTTGAACAGCAAGCTCAGAGAAGCTTTGTTGTGTCTATCTAGCCTAAGAGAGCAGCTAACGAGCTACAAGAAACTTCAGAGTTACACACTAGGCAATACAGAATTTGAAAAATATAAAAGTTAAAACCTAAGGCATCATTCGGACCCGGGAGACCTTGGAATGCGGGGGAGCTGTTATGCAGGAATGCCTCACCCTGGGAAGTTGCTGCTGAGGAAAGCAGCTGTTTGGGGGAGGAAACAGGTTCCCAGGGGAGCAGAGAAGCTGATCCTGCATTAGTTTCTGTGAGAGTTGCTATTATAATTCCCCAAGTCACTAAATGCCTAGACGCACATGCATCACCCGCGCTCGCCAGACTAAAAAGTTTATATCCAACCCCTCGCCACGCATCTAGGTGATAAATGCTGGCTGATGGAAAATCTTTGACATGCGTACAGATCCAATCTAGCAAAGTAAGCAATTTAGCATCGGGAATGTCTCTGTTGTGCCGTCGTAAAAGCTGCCGTAAGTGCTCTAGGGTCTGTTTCTGCTCAAGCAATAGCTTGTTACCCATGATAAAAACTGCAGCTCACCTTCAATAGATGGATGCGTGCGCTGGAATGTGATAAGGTGAAGCTGAGAGTTTGCTCGGGGTATGCAAGTGTGCCGCCCAAAATCGCCGCCAGAGTTCAGAGTTCGCCTTCGGATTTCACTGCTGGAGCTCGCCTTCGGAATTCACTCGGGATGCGCTACCTGGAGCCACTGCCGGGGTCCTGTGCCAAGGCTTGGGTGCTGCCTGGGAGTGCTGCAGGGGGTCCGCGGGATCCAGTGTAGATCGCGGTCTGGGGTTGCTCCTGGGGCCCGGGGACTTCGGTCCCGGGCGAGGTCTGCTCTTCGCCGTAGGTCAGTCTTCAGCATTCGGGCATCAGTTGTAGCGATAAAGAGCAATGAAGGGTCCCCAAGCAGGTGCAAAGGAGGAATCTTTATTGCCAAAAACCCGGCCTTTTTATGCTGTTAGTCAGATATCAGTTTACATAGTTTTAAGGCACAACAAACCCAATTTAAGCAACCACCGAACACCATGGTGCAGGCATGAGGCATTCGCACAGCATGCCTCACTTCCTCTATTCTAGCTGAGTCACTCTCCCACAGTGCCTTTCTACTTAGCCTAAGTAACAGGCCAGAGACATGATTTTACCAGGCCTTCCCTTTACAAAGCTTTACCTGTCAGTCACAAAACGCCATCACTTCAAATGTTCCCCTCTTCCTTCTTTATCCCCCAGCTTTATATGCTGAGCATGATGTCACATGGCCTGGAATATCCCTTTGGTCTGTTGTGGTCACCTGCCTGGGCTGTGTCCCCTCCCAGCTTCCCATGCACCCCCAGCCTGGTCACTCAAGGGGGCAGAGTGAGAAACAGAGAAGGCCTTGACTCTGTAAGCACTGCTCAGCAATAAATAAAACATGGGTGTGTTATCAACACTGTTTTGGTCACAAATACAAAACACAGCACCATAGGGACTGCTATGTAGAAAATAACCTCCATACCAGCCAAACCACAGCAGCTCAGGGGGGATGGAGAATAGGGGGTTATGGACAGTTCATACCACTGTCTCTGCCACTCCTTCTTTCTCACACCTTTTCACTGATCCATCATTGGTCCTTCCCAGAGGCTTCAGAGGATAAGACTACTTCAGTGTGGGTCCTCCATGGGCTGTAGTTCCTGCAAGGAGCATGCTCCAGCATGGGCTCTCCACAGCCTGCAGCTTCCTTCAGAGCATATTCACATCTGTTCTGGCACAATCCTTTCCACTGACTGCAGGGGGACAACCTGCTTCATCATGGTCTTTTCCACACTGAAAAGTCCCTGGAGCACCTCCCTCTCCTTCACTTACCTTAGTGTCTGCAGGGTTGTTTGTCATGCTTTTTTTTCTTCTTCCTCTCTCAAAATGGCTGTGCAGTATATTTTGCAATTTCTTTAATATGTTATCACAGAGGTCATAGAATCATAGAATTGTTTATGTTGGAAAAGACATCTAAGATCATCAAGTCCAACCATTAACCCAGCACTGCCAACTCCACCACTAATCTATGTCCCCAAGTGCCACATCTACATGTCTTTTGAACACCTCCAGGGATGGTGACTCACCACTTCCCTGGGCAACCCATTCTAATGCTTGACAACCCTTTCAGTGAATAAATTTTTCCTAATATCCAATCTAAACCTCTCCTGGCACAACTTGAGACTGCTTTCTCTCATCCTATTGCTTGTTACTTGGGAGAAGAGACTGACACCCACCTGGCTGCAACCTCCTTTCAGGTAGCTGTAAAGAGTGTTAAGGTCTTCCCTGAGCCTCCTTTTCTCCAGGCTGAACAACCCCAGCTCCCTCAGCCACTCCTCATTGGACTTGTGCTCCAGACCCTTCACCAGCCTTGTTGCCCTTCTCTGGACACACTCCAGCACCTCAATGTTTTTCTTGCAGTGAGGGGCCCAAAACTGAACACACTATTCAAGGCGTGGCCTCACCAGTGCTGAGTACAGGGGGACAATTACTTCCTTAGTCCTGCTGGCCACACTATTTCTGATAGAAGCCAGGATGCCGTTGGCCTTCTTCCCGATTTGAGCACACTGCTGGGTCATGTTCAGCTGGCTGTTGACCAACACCTCCAGGTCCTTCTCTGCTGGGCCACTTTCCAGCCACTGTCTCCAGCCTAGAGCGCTGCAGGGGGTTGTTGTGACCCAAGTGCAGGACACTGCACTTCGCCTTATTGAACCTATTGAACCACTGGCCTTGGCCCATCAGTCCAGCCTGTCCAGATCCCTCTGCAGAGCCTTCCTGCCCTCCAGCAGATTGACATTCTGACACAACTTGGTCTTCTCTGTGAATTTACTGAGAGTACACTCAGTTCCGTCATCCACATCATCAATAAAGATATTAAATAGGATTGGCCCAAATACTGAGCCCTGGGGCAGCCCACTAGTGACTGGCCACCAGCTGGATGTAACTCCATTCACCACCACTCTCTGGGCCCAGCCATCCAAACAGTTTTTTACCCAGTGAACAGTACACCTGTCTAAGCCATGGGCTGCAGCTTCTCCAGGAGAATGCTGTGGGAGACAGTATCAATGGCTTTACAGAAGTCCAGGTGGACATATCCACAGCCTTTCCCTCATCCACTAGGTGGGTCACCTGGTCATAGAAGGAGATCAAGTTGGTCAAGTAGGACCTGCCTTTCCTAAAATCATTCTGGCTGCGCCTGGTCATCTGCTTGTTCTGTACACACCATGTGATGGCACTCAAAGAGAACTGCTCCATAACCTTCCCCAACACTGAGGTCAGACTGAGAGGCCTGCAGTTCCCTGGATCCTCCTTCTGACCCCTCCTGTAGATGGGCATTACACTGGCCAACCTCCAGTCAGCTGGGATCTCCTTGGATAACCAGGACTGATGACAAATGATGGAGAGTGTCTTGGTGAGCTCTTCTACCAGCTCCCTCAGTACCCTTGGGTGGATTCCATCCAGCCCCATAGACTTGTGTAAGTGGTATAGCAGGTTACTGACCATTTCCCCTTGAATTATGGGGGCTTCATTCTGTTCCCCATCCCTGTCTTCCAGCTCAGGGGGCTGGATACCTGGAGAACAACTGGTCTGTTAAAGACTGAGGCAAAGAAGGGAATAAGTACCTGAGCCTTTTCCTAATCCTTTGTCACTGTTTCCAATAGATAGAGATTCTCCTTAGCCCTCCTTTTGTTGCTGCTGTATTTATAGAAACATTTTTTATTGATTTTTACAGTAGTGGCCAGATTAAGTTCTAGCTGGGCTATGGCACTTCTAACTTTCTCCCTGCATAACCTCATGACATCTTTGTAGTCCTCCTGAGTGTCCTGTCCCTTCTTCCAGAGGTCATAAACTCTTTTTCTCCCTGAGTTCCTGTCAAAGCTCTCTGTTCATCCAGGCCAGTCTTCTTCCCCGACGACTTGTCTTTCAGTACATGGGGACGGCCTTCTCCTGTACCTTTAAGATTTACTTCTTGGAGCATGTTCAGCCTTCTTGGACTCCATTGCCCTTCAAAACTACTTCCCAAGGGACTGTCTCAACCAGTCTCCTAAACAGGTCAAAGTCTGCCCTCTATAAATCCAAGGTAGCAGTTCTGCTGACCTCCCCCCTCCTTTCATGATGCTGCCACCAGCTTTACTGATTGTCTCAGCTTTGGCCAGTGGTGGGTCTGTTTCAGAGGTGGCTGGAACTGATTCTGTCCAACATATGGGCAGCCTTATGTCTGTTATAGCATCGATCCCTCCAGCCCCTGTGCTACCAATATCTTGCCACATACAACCAATATACCTTTTAGAGATAGTTCACTAGTGAAGGCATGGGCATGACATTCTTTAAATTCACAAACACATGCACATCTAGAAATTCCCCAAGCACCAGCATGGCCCCTCTGTCTATACGAGTCACTCAACACTACTGGGACAGGCAGGTTCTTTTAAAGATTCATGGTAGAATGACAATTGGTCACAGGGCTGTAGTTATATTTAGAACTTTTGGGGAAATACAGACATTCAGCTTGCCCCCCCCTCCCCGAAACAGCCAGCATTAGGCACATGGACTCTGACCTGCAGGCCTGCTTCAGCCACTGGTGCTGAGCCACTCACTTTTCTCCTCAAGACTGGTCCCTCCCAGTAGCTGCTTTTTTGGGATGCACTTCATTCCTTCCCCAGTGGCTGGTGGCCAAGACCCTCACCTGCTCTATAACTGACATCATAGCCCAGGGGCACCTACAGCCCTGGTCTGACTCCTCCAGTAGCTGGCACCAAATCCACTTAGGTCTCCCCACTAGCTGACACTTAGCCCTTGCAACATGCATGCACATGGAATACAGAGAGTTTATGCAGAGAGTTAAGAAAGGATTTAATAAGAATATAGGACAGACTGCAGTGATCAGTCTCAGTCAGTATTGACCAGTGACATTTTAGATGTGACTCCTTGAGGGAAGAGCAACTGGCATCATCTACCTGGACTTGTGCAAAGCATCTGACACTGTCCCACACAACATCCTTGTCTCTAAACTGGAGAGACATGGATTTGACAGATGGACCACTCAGTGGATAAGGAATTGGCTGGATGGTTGCACTCAAATAGTTGTGGCCAATGGTTCAATGTCCAAGTAGAGACCAGTGATGAGTGGCATTCCTTAGGGATCAGTATTGGGACCGGCGCTGTTTAGCATCTTTGTTGGTGCCATGGACAATGGGGTTGAGTGCACCCTCAGCAAGTTTGCCAATGACACCAATATGAGTGGTGCAGTTGACATACAGGAGGGAAGGGATGCCATCCTGTGCCGGTTTGGGCCAAATTCAGGGAAACGTCCAAAAGGAACGTCTCCTCAAAGGAAGGCAGGTTACAGCCACCCCCTCCCCCACTAGGTTCGGGAAAAAAAAAAGATTTTTCCTCGGAGGAAAGTGAAGGAGAAAATAAAAACTATTTATTTAACAAACACACAGGAAAAGAATAATAATAATGCTAAATAACAAAACCTCTCGCTGAGGAGAGAAAACCTGAAAGATTTTAGAGTCCTGTGGGTGTGGTCTCTCGCCTCCTCCTCAGAGCTGGGTCGGCGTGGGCCCCCATCCGGGCCTAAGGTGGAAATTGTCCCAGTGTGTTCTGATGTTCTGATGTTCTGAACAAGTCCAGAAGAGAAGAAGGGAAAAGCCAAAGTCCCAGAAGAAAAGCCAACTTAACTCTCCGTCTCCCTCCGAAGAAACAGAGCCGAAAAGCTGGCTGAAAAGCAAGAAGAGTGCTTCCTCTGCCTGCCGCAGAAGTAGCTAATCTCTGTGTCCTTGAAGCACAAACTGTTTTGAAAAGTTCGCTCAGTTTTTTTTTCTCTGTCTCTTGCATCCAGTTTTAAAGGCATAGAAAGGCTCAGGAATCATGTCTGGGCATAAAGCGGTGATGGGGGATACAACAGCATAAAGTCACCCCAAGACACACCCATACAGACCTGGACAGGCTTGAGGAGTGGGCCTGTGTGAACTTCATGAAGTTCAACAAGGCTAAGTACAAGGTCCTGCACCTGGGTTGGGACAATCTCAAGCACAAGTAAAGGCTGGATGGAGAAAGGATTGAAAGCAACCCTGGAGAGAAGGACTTGGGGGTGCTGGTGAACAAGAAATTGGACATGACCTGGCAATGTGGGCTTGCAGCCCAGAAAGCCAACTGCATCCTGAGCTGCATCAAAAGAAATGTGGCCAGAAGGTCAAGGGAGGTGATTCTGCCCCTCCACTCTGGCTCTTGTGAGACCCCACCTGGAGCACTACATCCAGCTCTGGGGCCCCCAACACAAGAAAGACATTGACCTGTTGGAACAAGTCCAGAGGAGGGCCATGAAGATGATCAGAGAGCTGGAACACCTCTGCTATGAAGACAGGCTGAGAGAGTTGGGGCTGTTCAGCCTGGAGAAGAGAAGGCTCCAGGGAGACCTTATAGCACCTAAAGCGAGCCTACAAGAAGGCTGGAGAGAGACTTTTTACAAGAGCATGTAGTGACAGGACAAGGGCCAATGGTCTTAAGCTGAAAGACAATAGATTTAGATCAGATATTAGGAAGAAATTCTTTGCTGTGAGCATGGTGAGGCACTGCCTACTCCTGATTTTTTCCTTCCTGCTCCCTCTTCCCCTGCACATTCCCTCATCTGTTTGCACAGTTCCACCAACCTCCCCTTCAATATTCTGGACCCTCAGGTTTGCATCCTTATCAGTTGCAAAGTCCCAGTTTTCCTGCGGTTTCTTGATAGCCCATCAATTAGTGTAACTGACCAGGTTTGTTTCCATTATATTTGTCTGTCAGGTTTGTGTCTCTATGTTTTATTTATGGATTCCCTCTTTTCATCATTTGACAAAGTCCTTGATCAGATCATCTTAATGGAGTAAATATTCCCACACTCCATATACCCTTACCAATTAGTGTGACTGACCTGGTTTGGCCTCCCTTACTGTTTGTTGGTCAGGTTTGTGTCTCTGTGTATTTTCTTGTTTCTGGCTTCTTCCTTTTTCTTCCTTTTGCATTGAAAGGCTGTCCTGGGTTACAGTGTATTCTATTACCATGAGCTGTTGAGACCAGGTGTAGCAATGTTCCTTGCCTCCTCCCTCTGGACTAGCTTCTGTTAATGGGCCCAACAATGCCTTGCCACATGACTCATAGATAACTCGCACCTGGACTATCTCCTGTTAATGGGCCCATCAGTGCCTTGCCCCATGACTCACCATCCCATTGTGAGATGCTCCGCCCAGGGGGAAGGAACCAAGCATTCCCACCGGGATAAAATCTGGGGCCTGGAACAGCACAAGCAGCCTTACCTGCTGGGATCCCAGAGGACAAGATCTACACCACTGGACTTTCCGAGGAAGACCAGACCCTTCAACAGAACCATCACTCCAGGAGGACTGCAGTCACCATTTAATTGGACTGTTACCAACCCCCTGATCGTCAGGGGGTCAGGTTTGTGCTCTGACTTTGTCAGTGGGTTGTTCCTTTCTGTACTGTTGCATTTATCTTTTTTTTTTCCTATTAAATTGTATTTCTGACTTGGAGTCTCTCACTAGTTTGCTTTCAAACTAGTACAAAGGCCCTTAAAAGAACAGGATCTCTTTCCTTCCACATACTGTTATGTAGCTGTATACCAGGGACGAAGAAATGAAACCACTCGTGTCCAGCAAGAAAGTGAAGTATTTCATTAAATAAATCCCCACTTATATGTGTAATTACATAAGGAGATTGGTCAGTGATCACCCACCCCCTAGGGTGATTGGCTAAAGTCTTACAACACCCATTTCAATAACATTTCTCCAGTGTATCATAAACAGAACTCAGACAAACACCAGGTGTTCAGATAGTTATACAAAACCATCTTATTGTTTTCATAGCTTGCGTGAGAAAGGAAAGATTCACATAGAATATTGCAAGAAGCTGGAAAAACCTTTCTAACAGCCCTTTTTGTATCCACACTGTTACAATACCAGCACATGGTTCATGGATATGAACAGCAGAGAAAACCTGATGTTATTCCTCATTTCCACATGATCAAGATAATCAGTCCATTGAGCAGCTGGTCCCTAGACCCCTGGAAATTTTGAAAAACTTAAATTATACACCTACATATTTTAAAATGTAGTTAAATAAGTTGCCATAGAATGCTAGCTATAGCAAACATAATTACTTCAGTATCCTTCCTGCATTTCAACATCAGAATGAAATATAATCCTAGATTTGATGGGGTTTTCTAGTGCCATAATAGTATAACAGAAGATCTTGGTCCCCATGTCTTGTATCAACAGCTTACTTCCAGGCTATAATTATATAATTACAGTTAATAGACTGAAAATGTGCTTTGATGGGTTTTTTAAATGATGGCAATGATACACAGACAGAGAAAACGAGTTTCTCTTCTAATTTTACTTTTCAGTTTCCTTGACAATTAAAAAAAAATTCTTAGAAGCATAATTTGTGTGTTTGCTACAACCAGGGGAATTCTCCATTTTTTCATAGCATTAACCATGTATTTTGGGTTTTGTGGGGTTTGTTTGTTCGTTTGTTGCTTACTGTTTGCCAGATGTTTACCCTTCAGTTTATTTTCCTTGTCTGGGGAGTTATGTCTCTGGCTGCCTTTGACATCTGTACTTCAGTCTGATAGTCTGCTGGTTTCCCACTAGCTTTCTTGTGCAAGTAACATCAAGAAATGTCTTCTGTTGCATTACCATTTACTCACGCCTGTTGTATAATTTTCAGTAATTAATTGGTTTAAGTGATATTACCCTAGTTAAAATTCTGATCCAGCTCATATAGGATTCAGTGAAAATCTGGGTATCTTAAAACATTGCATAAACAACTGTTTCCTCATAGGTGGTTCTACATTTTGTGGCATTGCATCATTGTGTTTGATGGGTAAACTGGAGGAAGTTTTTACAGAAAAAGAACTGAACAGGATAAGAAGGTGGTGTATAATGAGACAACAAAATGGCTACCATGGACGACCTAACAAACCTGTAGACACCTGCTATTCCTTTTGGGTGGGAGCAACTTTGAAGGTAGTGTACAGAAAACCTACAGGATAATTATTGTTTTATTTCTTAAACTATCTTATTTGGAAGAATTACATAGTTGGTGCAAGTACAAGAATATGCAAAGATTGCTATAAAGGCTTTTTGTCCTGAAAAAATACAAGATAAGGAGGTTTAACAGATTAGTGCTATATTGCACTATTTATGTAAATAGACATATTTTAATATTTAAAAATATATTCAAGTTCATATATTATTGTCACATTCTTTTTTTCAGCTCTTGAATATATTCCAATACACAAATTTTGAGAGAAACCGAAATTACATCCTGTCAACTCAAGATCGTCTTGTTGGTGGATTTGCCAAGTGGCCAGATAGCCATCCAGGTAAATTTACTTTTCAAAACTATGGTGTCTTATAAGCTACAGATATATTCCAGCAGTCAAACACCTAAGAAGTGCAAGAGAGGTTTTTTCCCCCAGTCTCCCTCAGATAATGGAAAAAAATAAACCTAAAAATATGAGTTTTTCATGATTTAGAGGGAAAGGAATATAGGTTTTCCTTGTTCAGCATCAGAACAAGTGAGTTGCTGTCATTTAGACTATCACCAAAACAGTATTACTGTCTGTTTAGAGCTGGACAAGCTTTTCTATGTTTTTAAAGATTCTAATTAAAAATCACACTGTGCAGTGGGTATCTTTGTAAAGGGTCTGAGTAAAATATTTCAGAATGTTTATTTCCTTAAAAAATGAATCCTTTGTGCTTCTTCAGAAATCTTTGATGCATTTAAAAATACTCAACTCAAAGTTTAGATAGTTACATATTATGATTTACAGATTTTAATTACACATAGAAATTATACATCGTATATATTGTTGTCCACAAAAATCTGATTTGTTACCCAGTGTGCAACAAGGCAATAATTACACACTCAAGAGAGACATTGATTATTTATTTCAGAGTTGCACAAGCCTGGGTGCTTGGTGGTATTCCACAAATCAAGCACCCCAACTATCAAAACTTTTTACTATTTATACATTTTAGCAAACAAAGGAATTAGTGCTCATTGGCCACAAGTTGCATAGTTCTCTTATTAACTAGTATTCTATCTTCTATTGGTTAATGATTCTCTCGCTTCTCTTGCTAATTAGCCCACATGATCAGTCTTTCTCTTCTTTTGGGTCAGTGGGTTTCTTGGATCAGTGGTCTGTGGGTTGGTGGTCATGATCTCCCCCTGATGGAATTACTTTTAACCCAGTTGGAGCTGATTTCAGCACAATTGCTGAGTGGGCTTTATTAGTTTTTTCCTTATCTTGGGAGTTCTGCCAAATGTTCTTGTAGCCCGTAAGTTCTGCATTCTTTGTGCCCACTATCAGTGGTACATCCTTCTTCCCAAGCTTTGTTAAACTCCCCCTAGGTCTGAGATCATTGAAGCATGTCCAGCTCTAAACCTTAACAAGGGAATTCTACCAACAAGTAATTTATCTTTCTAATACATGGACATCACTTAGACATTGCTAGCTGCTCTCTGTTTCACGGATTAAATCTCCCTTCTTGTTGATTAGGCTTGAAAGCATACAAAGATCAAACATTAAAGAACATCCTCTCTTAAGAAAATTTTACATATTCCACATTTTGCAACAATATGAAATAGTTATTGGTTGAATTTTGGAAGTAGAAATTGACAATTTTAAAAGATGCTAGAATTCAAGGGAGATACTGTACAGATATGAAAGAAACTTTGGGCGAGTAGTAATGTTCAGTGGCATTTTGTACAGAGAAGAGAAACAGTCCATAAACTCACCAAACAGGATAAAAACATAGTTATAATAAAGGAGGAGACTGATCAGAATCTGCACAGAGATATTTCAGCGTGGCATGATTTCATTTTGAAGAACAGTTAACAATTTGTCAGACTGATAATACAGGACTGTAAAGCCCCGGTCCTTGCTGGGTGAGTTTATGTAAAAGGGTGTCGTGGTTTAGCACAGCTTGGTTTTTAGTTAAGGAGAAATCCACCAGCCACGGAAGTGATTTTTTTGCAAGTGACTTTTTTTCCAAGTGTTGTCTCTATGTTGTCAGTGAGAAAAGGAAGGAGAGGTGAGGGGAGAAGTGTTCTGAAGGTTTATTCTGACTCTTACTATTTTTTTCCTTTTAGTTCTGTTAATAAAGCTTTCCTTATATTCTTTAAAGTTTTGAGCCTGCTTTGCTTTCTCCTAATCCTTATCTCACAGAAGGAAAACAAGTAAGGTAATGGATTGCGAATAAAACCACTACAAAGGGGCTTAAGGTACTACTTTTCCCTGAGGTGGGCACATGGGAGAAACGCAACATTCTCAGAAGGTTAATAAAAACAAACTTTACCAGCAAACTATAGAAGATCAGGAATTTGGCAAAATTTAAAGCAAACATACAAAGCTTTTCACAAAGCATTGACTTAGTAAACTCTAACCCATCCAACCTTAAATTACTGATTTCAAGAAGAGGAAATTAGGAGAGAAAGAGAGAAAAAGAGAAAAGCAAGATATAGCTACCAGCTTGGATCCTAGTGTGGTTTCAGCTGCCATAAAATCCAAGGAAAATAGGTACACGACCATGTGCGTCTCAGGGCAATGGGTTTTATCTGCTCTGGCCTCCTGTGGCCAACAACCCCTCCAGGTGGGGCTTCTGGTCTGGCAGCTCTGGAGCTAGATTTGGGCTCCTGGGGTGGGGTGTGAGACATTGCTTCCAGTGTGCCAGTGACTAGCAGCCATTCTGGGCTGGACTAGAGGCTCCAGAGAGGTGTGGTGTGGAGCAGTGCATGTCCCACTTTTCACAGAACTTGCCCTGCCCCACCCCCCCCTTCAGTTGTTTTGAGCCAGTAATAATTTTCTCCAGTCTCTCACAAGGGCACATAACATGCTTTCTCCCCTGAAAACCAGTTTAGAATTCCTGATGAATAGATGAATTTGGTGTACATTATGTAGACCAATCAGTATCACTTCAAGGAAATATTGCCATTTTTCTTGATGAACTGTTTACTTATGAGGTTAGGAAGAAAACAGTATGTTTAAAACCCCAGTCATGTAAAAATTTCCTCAACCTCTCTTTTAAAATAGTTTGAGATAACATTTGAGGAAGGCAAGACTACTACTAAAGTTGTTTGCTTTGATTTGTATGGTGTTCCTGCCTGTACACTACTGTTTCCTATACAGACCTTCCTGTCTCTTAAATTTTTTTTGAGAACAAGGAACTTTTTAACTTGGATGCTCTGTCTGATCACAGAAATGGAAAAAGAAGATTGAACTAGAGTACTAATGATTAACTAGATTGTTGCTTTATGAATGTACAGAAATTTTACTGGTATGCCAGATTTTTTCTGTCTGACAATTTATAGTATATGTCTTATAAGATTGCATATCTTCTGGGAAAAACTTGTTTAGTATTTCCTTTGGTACTGTTTGCGTTGGGTTTGTATGGCCAGGTTTTGATACTGGGGGGGACTACAAGGGTGGCTTCTGCAAGAAGCTGCTAGAAGCTTCTTCCATGTTCAAGAAAGCCAATTCTAACTGGCTTCAGAACAGACCCACTGCTGGCCAAGGGGAATTTTAATGGTGTAGGATTTTTACAGAAAAAACAAATCAGTCTATACTTTTGTGATGGATGGGTTTATTGTGGCATTCTTTCCTCAGGCAGCTGGTGACATAAATCTGAGTTAATGTTTTGAAGAAAAATAGTAAAAAAGTTAATGCAGTTCTAATCTGAAGAATGACTGTAAATGCAGCATCATTTTTTTTTAATGGATCTGTACTTTCAATGCCATATATACACAGCTGAGCTTCCTACAAGATCTGAAAGCCAGGCTGACTTTTTGAATGCAATAAAGATTTCCCACTTTATTAATGTGAAGTGTGTGCAGCTCCATTGTTTTCAGAAGTCTACTGATGGTTAAATGTACACAGTCCTCTTGACTTCTGTGTAAATGCAAAATGTGAAGATAATGAGAGTGGTATGGATCATCTCACAGATGAGTTAATAGTTCTGTTGAGGTTGAATAAGGACAGAAATGATTCATTCTCCTTAAAGCATTTAGCTTTTGTAAGGCTGAGTATAGTAGCCTCAGTCTGGTTTTGTTGCAAAACTCAGATGTGACAGAATATGCCAGAGAAAGGGTGCAAAATAAGCATATAGGTGTTTTCATGGGGTTGTCAAATGCAGAAAAGGCTATCAGAAGTTTCCTGAAAAAAAGCAGTTAGATCTGCTATCTTATGCTAATGCTACTTATTACAAATATTAAAACCCCAAACATTGGGGTTCTACAGAGCTGGGGATTTTATTAGAATACATTCCTAAGTAATTTATTTTTTTCTGGATTTGAGTATAAATCATAATAATATTTAAATAAATTTAATTAAATTTATCTTAAACTACTAGATGTACTGCTGATGCATCTTACTTGAAATCTTTCAATGATATATAGTACAAAAGAATTGTAAACACATGAATTACAGGTGCCGTAAAAGAAAGATTAAAAGATCTTACATGATAAAAAGGGAGAGAATGAGAATGAGTGTGCACATTTACTAAATGTAAAAGACTGAAGTGAGACTTGCACTAGTAGAAGTATAAATTCATCTTGTATTTCTCTTTGTTTTTAAGACAGTGCTCAGTAGTTGTGAGATTGTGTACTGCCATGTATTTTCAGGCTGTTCATGAAACAAAACATTCGGACCTATATTTTCCAGCCTTGAAAAGCCTTGCATTTTTTATAGCTTTAAAGAGAGGAGTACACAGGGTGCATAGGTGCATTATGGCTACAGTGGAGTTGTGTATTAAGTTGATATGAATTTGCACAAGTGTAGAACTTCGTGGTTAAACTCACCAAATATACCTGTATAGATAATTAGGTTTGTATATGTATTTTAGTGAGTATTACTGCAGCTTTCCACAGGAGTTAATATACTATATTTCTTGAAGTTGAGCTTTCCCTGTTTGACATTGGCCAAGCCAATGGCTTGTATCAGTGTGGCCAACAGGACTACGTAAGAGATCATACCCCTGTACTCATCACTGGTAAGGCTGCACCTTGAGTACTGTGTTCAGTTTTGAGCCCCTCCCTACAAGAAAGACATTGAGGTGCTGGAGCATGTCCAGAGAAGGACAACATATCTACTGAATGTGGCTTTGTCTGTATGTTAATGCTGATAAGCAGAAGCCACCTTTCAGAGGAGGTGTCTGGCTAGCAAGACTCCAGCCATGTAACTTCTTGTAATATCATTTTAGTCAGACATGAAATTAGTGATACCTCCAAAAGCTTACCAAGTGTTGAGAATTTGAAAGAGTCACATTGCTACATCGTCTTTCCATCTTTAGGTGGTGATGTCTTGGGTGAATAATCCAACCTAATGGATTGCCCAACCCCTCTTCTTCCAAGCTTCCATAAAAGTACAGCTGCATGTCCTTTCCCCTTTTTGCACTAGATTTGGCATATATTGAACACTTCTGCAAACTAGTTTAATTCAGTAAAATGTCAGAAAGATGTTCAATTTTTCCTGTTTGGATTTGTTTTCTTCCATGTTTTCTGAATCATGGAGGGTGGTGAGCAAGCTCTGGTGCTGGTATAAGATAGGCAGCAGGAGAGCCGTGGGATGGGAAAATAAGAGCATCTCATCTCTGCTGATCAAGCTACTTCATGAATTCATATCCTTAGGGTATTTTCTCTGGAAGGAGGGAGATTAAGGAAAGTAATGATTTTTTTCATACTTCTAAACATGCTGTTTGGCTACTGGTGCTAATTTTGGTGTTTCAATAGTCAGCTGTCCACTAAGTAGCCAGGTATCCACCTGACCTTTCATTTGCAAAAAAAAAAGGCTTCATGTTGAGAGGAGGGGGGGAAAGATTTACCCTGTTGAAAGAAATGTATTTACAGCTGCACAGATGATTTTGCTGTTTGGCCTGAGAATTCAAAAGAAAATAAGTAGCGGGCAAGAATTGTTATAAAATAAAACAGACTCTAGTCTTAGAGTTTGCACGCTATCATTTCATGCTGGAGGGTTTGGGCAGAAATGTTTTTCTTGTTTCAAATCCTAAGTTTAAAATGTAGCATGTTTGTTTTCCTTGGTTATAATTATTCAGGGGGTTTGGAATCCAGGAACAGTTGGCTGTTACAGCCTGGCAGAAACATAATTTTCTTTTCCATTTTCTGTCTTGCTTTCAGATGCTTTACATGCCTATTTTGGGATTTGTGGCTTGTCATTAATTTGAGAAACTGGTATTTGCAAAGTTCATCCTGCCCTGAATATAAGCAAAAGAACCTCAGAGCACCTTCACCATCTCCATCAGATCTGGAAAACAAGGACTCTAAAACAGTATTTAGGTGGCACATAGATCTCTACATGAATGATTTAGGCTTTATTTTAGTCCTGATAGCATACTTGTATCCCAAGGTTAAAAGCCACGTATAACCAGTGTGCTCTTTCAAGTGCTGAAGTCATACAATCAGATTTGTGTTGCTGGCATCATTTTCATAGGTAATTGCCTCCAGTTATTCTGCACTGGGTAAAAAGGAAATATTTTGGATATATAGAAGTTTGTCACTACAGATAGCAAATAGATCTTCAAATGGCTTTACTTCTAATAAATACTGTAAGTCAATTTTTATTTTTTATTTTTAACATTCATCCATACTATGTCAAAATATATAATGGGAAAGTATTTTCAAAATTTGTTTACATATCATACAGTATAGCACAGAACCTTGAAGTATGACCTTAATGTTTAACACATTTTTGGGTAAAGAATGTCCCATATTAAGTCTCAGTTAAAAGTTACCCTTTATCATTTACTTGCAGATTCCATAAACTTTGTTTTTTCTAAAAGTAGATGCAAATAAAATTATTTTATTCAACTAGATTTTTAAAGTTGTGTGGCCTTACTAAATGGATTTCATAATTCTACTGAGTAGCTTCTACACAGATGCAGTAAATCATTAGCCAGACACAATGTTTTGGACTGAAATATTCTTTTCATGTGATATTAATGAGGGTGCAGTGTATTGATGTATAATGTTGAGATACTCAGCACAGAATAGCTGTGTGTGAAAGAAGCATCAGAACCTGTTTCAATATGTTAAATTATACAGCTATACTTTGATTTTTTAATATATTTTTCTTTTTCAGTGTGAAATAGTTCTGAGTTTCTTAATGCTTATGTGTTGTATTGGGTTTGCATGGCCTTGTTTTTGGTAGTGGGGGGACTATAAGGGGTGGCTTCTGTGAGAAGCTGCTAGAAGCTTCCTTCATGTCCAGCAGAGCCAATCCCTGGTGGTTCCAAAGAGGAAGGTGCCGCTGGCCAAGGCTGGGCCAATTAGAAATGGTGGTAATGCCTCTGTAATAACATATTTAAGAAGAAAGAAAAGAAAAGTTGTTGCACAGTTGACATTGTGGCCAGAGAAGAGCAAGGTGAGAACATGTGAGAGGAACAACTATGCAGACACTAAGGGCAGTGAAGAAGGAGGGGAAGGAGGTGCTCCAGGCACTGGACCCAAGATTCCTCTGCAGGCTGTGATGAAGACCATGGTGAAGCAGCTGTGCCCCTGCAGCTCACAGAGATCCACAGGGATGCAGAGATCTACCTGCAGCCTGTGGAGGAGCCCCATGCCAGAGCAGGTGGATGCCTGAGAGGAGGCTGTGACCTCATGGAAGGCCCGTGGAGAGAGGGGCCCTGCTCCCATGCTGGAGCAGCCTGNCATGCGGGAGCAGCCTGTCCTTGAAGGACTGCACCCCATGGAAGAGTGACTCACACTGCAGCAGTCTGGGGAGGACTGTTGCCTGTGGGAGGGACTCACATTAAAGCAGATCGCAGAGAGCTGTTGCTCATGGACTCACACTGGAGAAGTTCATGGAGAACTGTCTCCCATTGGAGGAACCCCACAGTGCAGCAGGCGAACGACTCCTCTCCCTGAGCAGCGGGAGAAGCCACGGGTGATAAACGGACCTTAACCTCCATTCCCTGTCTTCTTGTGCCGCTGGGGTAGGAGGTAGAGCTGGAAGGAGGAAGGGGTGGGGGGAAGGTGTTTTTAAGGGGCTATCCTGGTTTAAAAGGACAGGTGTCTGCCAAGGAAGGCGGGAACCTCCCTGGAATGCAAAAATATGACACCCTCCCTCCAAATTATTATAACCTTGAAATTATGGGGTTTTCAGGCAAAGATATGGGAAAAGGAATAACAGATCTTTACTAGGATATATATATATCAAGAAAGACAAACAACAACAACAGCAGCAGCAGCAGCAACAACAAAGGAAACAGAAAAGCCAGTAAACAGCTTTTTTTCCACCTGTCAAGCAATTTTCCCTTTGGTGTAGTTATCACCACAATCGGCAGGGGGCGCTGTTGGCTTGTGTTGAAGCAGGCTGCAGTGACTGCCCCGCAGCTCCAGGGGATGTTGTTGGCGCCTGGCTAGGCGATGGCTGCAGTGACTCTCTTACAACCGGCAGGGGGCACTGTTGGCTTCTTGTGAGGCAAAGGGGGTGCAGTGACACCCCTGCAACAGCACACAGTGCTGTTGGCTCAGGTGGCTCCAGAGGGCGACCGAAGCAAGCTCTGAGCCTCCCCAGGGGGTAATGGTGACCTTGGGGAAAGGGAGAAGGTGAAGGGGGGATATTTTGGTTTTCCCCTGGCTCTCATGTTTCCCGTGTGATGTCCTGGCGACAGCAACAGCAGCCAGGGCTCCAGTAAGCAGCCGGGAGGTGCTTCCTCCGGAGAGAGGGAGGAGGTGGGGGGCCCGACTTTCCCCTGAGGCACCCATGCAAATGGTGAGGGTCCCTCCCAGCAAGGTCAGGTGTTGAAAAGTCCCAGTCCAATGGCTGCTCTTGCAAGCGATGGTTCACCCACAGTAAGAAGCAGTGAAGGAAAGCTCAGCAGTAGCCGTGAGTCCCCTGGGTAGCAGGAGTCCAGCACCAGGCACCACAACTGTGTTTCCTCCGAGCTGGGCAAAGACTCCCCTACCCCCAGCTAAGAGACTGCCGAAACCATGCCACTTCCCCCCTCCCTCCCCCAACCATTCCAGTGGAAATGCCAAGACGCCCAGCCACATCTTTTGTCTCTTAAGTACCATCCATTCATTGTCTCCTGGGCAACAAATGGGAATAAAATTCCCTGAGAGAAAGAAAAAAAAAANCCATTCCAGTGGAAATGCCAAGACGCCCAGCCACATCTTTTGTCTCTTAAGTACCATCCATTCATTGTCTCCTGGGCAACAAATGGGAATAAAATTCCCTGAGAGAAAGAAAA
>VXAZ01004836.1:0-10625 GCA_013399875.1 Gymnorhina tibicen
CTGACCTCCTTGTTTTGCCTGTCTTGGAAGATGGGGATAGAAAGGATCTGTAGCTGGCAAATTTTGAGGATAAAATGGGGGAAGGTGCTGTAAAAAATCCCAGTCCTCACGATTTCTCTCTTCTTCCTCTTTTCCATTTCGTTTTTCTTACCACATAGATTCCTTCTGCTGCTGTTTGCCTTAACCATATTCCTGCACACTCCCCTTCAACCAATCCTTTCCCAGCACACCAACACAATCTGTCCCCTGGTGCTGAGATCCCTCCTTGACTTCTCTTATTGCCCCCCAGGCATCCATGTCCTTAATTACCTCTGGGAGAATGTGCAAACTCCCTCAGCATTCTCCCGAGGGACTCTTTGGAGGTGTTTCGGGATTGTCATCCCTTTTGCCAGGACGTGGCTTTCCCTTGCTGCCCTCCATGGGTACCCTGCCATGTTTACCCCCGAGGATCCCACTGTACTCGCTTGTTGTAGTCCCTGAGCCACCAGTTGGGATGGCTGGGGGACCAGGGAGCCCAGGAGCTCGGTGGTGGGTGAACTCAGAGATCTGACACCCCCCCACAAACTCCGTTGGTAGGGTTCCTCTCACCTGGTCCTGTGACCCTGTGTGAATGAGGTCCCCCTGGTTGGTCAGCAGCCAGACAGTCACTCTAACCCTGGGTCACACCCCATTGGCCCTCAGCTGTTGTTCCTCCCCTGTCTGTGCCCCTTGATAAGAACCTGCTGGGCTGAGGCCCGGCCTCTTGCTACCTGGCCATTTTGGGTGCTGGTCAGAAATAAACATTGGATTCCTTGGCAAGGGCTGCCTCTGGGCTCTTTGCTTCTGATACCGCTCGAGCTAGCAAGCTCTGTGTGAGCGTGGCTGCGTGCCTTCATCGCACAGTGAGAGAGAAGCTGCATGCGAGGTGCCCAGGCACCACCAAGAGTTCCTAAGCCTGGATCTCTTAGGGACAAGCTGAGGCTTCCTCCACCAGCCAAGACACACTGCGGCACTCACTGATGAGATTTTCAGTGCCCCGTTCCTGTGGACTCTTCACAGACCCCTCTGGTCCGTCACTTGTCTGTCTCCTGGACACTCTCGGGTATGCAATCAATCATCCGGTGCCAGCCGCCACCGAAGGGAGCTGATCACCCAAACTGGGTCAGGCACCTTCAGCTCCATTCGCCGCCCGCAGACCCTGGACAGTGGAAGGAATTCTGGAGAAGCCTTGACAGGAACCAGAGAGCGGATCAAGCTGACAGTTGTGTGGATCTTTTAGCCTTAGTTCAGTGAAAGCCCTGGGACAGATAAAAACTCAAGGCAAGAAAAAGAAGCACAGACGAAACAAAGCCCAAGGCAAGAACAAGAGGCAAACATGGGACGAACAGGATGCCATGACCTGAGCCCCTGGCACAAAAGGATGATTAGCCAGGACACCAACTGTTGCAAGAGGGAATCTGCAAGGACCTGATAGTGTTGCTATGGGAATAGGGGCAGGGGGGTTTGAGCCTATAGATTTGCCTGAGAGAGCTAAACTATAAAATGCTGGTAAGGGTTACAATAAACTGGCTTTGCCTGCTAACACCCAGCAGAGTCCATGCCTCTTCAGTCTTCGCAGAAGCCCCCAAGTTGTGTGGAAAAATTCACGTTGCCAGAGGTTTATGTTGAAAAATGAGACAGAGGAGTCTTGTAACTTTATTCATGAACCAAGGGAGAGGCCCTGGAGCATTTCCCATCGGGTCTTTCGAATTGTTGGAGGACGAAGCCTCCTTTTTATCCTAATATTCCCTGCTGCATCTCCCTCTCCCTTTGTCCCTGGCTGAGGTACTTGGAAGGTACAGACTTCGCCATTCACCTGCTACATGTCCCCTTCTAATGTGCACCGCCTTCTCCTTTGTATCTTTGTTCTTCTCCAGGGTCAGGAATTTAACATGGCCTTGGCTGAGCAGCGTTCCATGTCAATTAGTAACTTTCTTGTGAATGGTTACTATCTTGCTATCTCATCTATCAGTCTCTGGGTCTATCTAGCGGTCTGTTTGTAGAGAGACATTCCTCTTACTCCTTTCAGTAGCTCTCCCAGCCCCGGGAGCATTGCGCCCCTCATCCCGCAGGTGACCGGGGAGGGGGATCTTGCCACAGATATCTTCAGGGATCCATGAGAGGGCTTTTTTTGGTGCAGGTGTGGATATTTGGAGCTCGCCCAAAATATCTTGGGGAGAGGGGAGACTCTGTGGGTTTTTCTTTTTTTGGGAGGGATGTTTGGATCTTGCAGAACTCCAAAGCTGAGCTGCAAATGCCCCTTGGTGAATACTGGGTGGCCCCTAGGAGGGCTTTTTTTGGGGGGGTTCTGGTGGTGGCTGCCAGCCAAGCCCCAGTGGTGGGCAGGGGGATGCAGGAACCACTCCCCTCCACACTGGGAGCTTGTCTTCCTGGCTCAGGCTCCGGTACTGCATGGCGATTGGTGGTATGGGAAGGCGAGGGGGGAGCACCACATTTGGGGACCCCCAGGAGTCTGGGGATAGGGGAACACCCACACCCCCTGAGTGGGGAGAATGGAGATGGACAATACTGAGGGACCCCTGGCAGTCTGGAAAGTGGGGAGCCCTGGGATAGGGGTGACCCCTCGGATTCCCAGGGCCCCCAGCAGCCTTGAGAGGGTGGACCCCCAATACATGTGGGACCCCCAGCAGGCCAGACAGACGAAACTCCCAGAACCAAAAACTGGACATAGTGGAGAGGGATTACTTTGGGTTGAATCTTGGTGTTTTAGCGGCTCTGACAGATACAAGATGCCAGGTGACTTCTAGAGATGGACTTGGGCAGGAGGAACCCCCAACATAACGCTCTCACACATTGTTTTCTTTCTAAAACAGGATTAGTCATTCCCAAACCTTGGCCAGATGGAGGAGGAGGTTGAGAGGAAGAGGAAGATGCCCCGGAACACACAGGCAGGTGAGGAGGAAGTCAGTGCCCCTTTCCCCTCTCTCCTGCTCCATCTCCCAGCCCAGCATCGCCCCTGGCTGCAGGACAACTCCACTGCGATCGCCGTCCTGCCAGGGATGGACTCGGGGGAATCTCCTTCCCCTTCCCTCTGGCACGGAGGCAAATCCCAAATCCTCTCCTTGTCCTTCCTCCCCCAGGCACTGAGCTGCAGACAGAGACCAGGGAGGACAAACGCCTGCGGCAGAGCCTCGTGGAAGAGGCCGTTCTGAGCGACTCCACGGCACAGGAAGTGAACAGGGAGGAAAAGCCCCGGAGATCCCGCACAAGGAGGGGCTGCAAACCCAGCCCAGGGAGCTGCGAGGAGGAAAGACCCCCCATGAGCCAGGAAGGTGGCCAGAGATCCAGCCGGAGCTTGGAGCTGGTGGAGAAGCCTCACGGTGGGGAGAAGCCCCACAAGTGCTTGGAATGTGGGAAGAGCTTCTGCCAGAGCTCCATGCTCCACATACACCATCGAGTGCACACTGGAGAACGGCCCTACGAGTGCTTGGAATGTGGGAAGAGGTTCAGGCAAAGCCAGCACCTGACCCGCCACCAGAGGATCCACACTGGGGAAAAGCCCTATGAATGCTTTGAGTGTGGGAAGAGCTTCACTGATGGCTTCAGCCTCATCATGCACCAGCGTCTCCACACAGGGGAAAGGCCCTATGAGTGTGGAGAGTGTGGGAAGAGCTTCGTCCGGAGCTCCCACCTCCTCACCCACCAGCTTGTCCACTCTGGGGAGCGGCCCTATGAGTGCCCTGACTGTGGAAAGAGGTTCAAAGACTGCTACGACCTGAAGCACCACCAGAAGACCCACAGTGAGGAACGGCCCTACGAGTGTCCTGAGTGCGGGAAGAGGTTTCGGACCAGCTCCCATCTCCTCATGCATGAGCAAACACACACAGGGGAGAGGCCCTTCCGCTGCCCTGACTGCGGGAAGAGCTACAAACGCAACTCCCACCTTGTCATGCACCTGCGCACCCACACCGGGGAGAGGCCCTACAAGTGTTCCGAGTGTGGTAAGAGCTTCTCCTACAGCTCTGCCTTGACCTCACATGAACGGAGCCACTGGTAAGGGAAGCCCTGCAAGTGCCCTGACTGCATCACATTCATCCCCTCCTCCAACTTCATCGCCCATCAGAGTGACCCACGATGGGCAGAACCCCGGTGACCTCCATTCTGGGTGATCCATGTTTGGATCCAGTGTCTTGGGTTTGTGTGGCCAGGTTTTGGGAATGGGGGGCCTTCAGGGCTGGCTTCTGTGAGCAGCTTCCAGAAGCTTCCCCCGTGCCCAGCTCCTGTTCCGCCCTGCTCCTGTAGGCAAGGGCAGCTCAGGTTCAGGTTCATGGATCCCCTGGGGCAGATCAGAGTGAGACAACAGTGACTGATCTGTGTTTATAAATATATCTCCATGGGGTTTATTTCAGAACAGTTTGGTTTCTGTGTAAAGGGGGTTTGGAGCCGTTTTGGTTCCATCTCCAGGAATATTAAAAGCATAAAAGTAACACTTAGGAAAATGTATCAGGAAAAAGAATGAAAGTATAAGAGTAGAAAGATACACAGTCAGCAGCCCTGGATCCGGCAACAAAACTTTTGATTGTTCCAATGTCCCTGTCCTTGGTCCAAGTGATGGTTCCAGGCTGTATCCCTTGGGGGCCGGGGAAGGCCCAGAAACTCCAAGTTCTGTGGGTTAATGCAGGTTCAGGTTTGGGTGAACGCCCAGGTCCCTCCCCCGGGGGGAGTTTTGCACTGTCTGATGTCACAGTGTGGATCCCGGGGCACTTTGGGGGGCTCTGATGGTTCATGGCCCCTTCTAAGCCGTGGCCCTGCCCCTCCTGGCAGCGCAGCTGAGCCAGGTCTGGCTGTGGGAAGGGATGAAAACCTCCAGCCCTCTGTGTGGATGTGCCGGGCCTGCCCCGGGGGAGTGTCCAGAGCCGAGCCAGTTGTGTAAGGGAGGGCCCTGCCCTGGTCCAAAGCCCTGTCCCACCTGGCAGGATCTGCTTCTGATCGGCCTCTGCCCTTCCCTGGCTCCAGGCCCGGCTCGTCCCCTCCGGGGCTGGGCGTTCACCCCCTGTGCCCCCGGGCACTTCCTGTGCCTGTGGCCAGCAAAGGCCCCGCTGCTTTTGCCGGTGGCCAATGGTTTGAGCCATGAACCCGGAACATTTCAGTCCCTCACAGCTCTGCACCCCAAAAGTCGAGAGGGATCGAAGGTGCCTCAAAATGACTCTATCCCGCTGAAAATGGCTCGATTCCACCTCAAAACAACTCAATCCCCCCCTCCAAATTTTGGGATATCCCCGGTGCCCAAATTGCTCCCATTTGTAGATGTTCTTTCCACAAACCTCACACAGTTGTTGTCACCAAGGAAGTGACAGTGGGCTTTTCCCCAGAAATGGAACACACCTGTGTGGGAAAGCAACCCTCAGCACCCACAGCAGGTTGGGAGCTCAAGGGACCACCCCTCTCTGCCCCACAGCTGCCACAGCACTGGCTGCTTGGTGGGGAGGAACCCCCGCCATGAGACCCTCAGGGAGAGACAGGGGGATTGTGGACCCCCCTGATACAGGGGGCTCAGGGTTTTAGGGTTTTAAGGGTTAATTTCTGATCGGGGGTATTGCTAAGTTTTGCAGCTGCTTGCTAGACAATGTATATTGCTTGCTCAACACTTACTGCGCTTGCCAAGCAGAGAGGAAGGATGTAAAGGTGGAGGCAGGGCCATTGATGAGGGGAAGAAACCGTGACCAAAGATCCTGCTTTCAGACCCTGAAACCAGCTCGAACCAGCTCTGGGGTCTGGACTTGGGCCAGGGACTCAGAGAGTATGCAAAAGGAGGCAAGGTAAAAAGTTCAACCTGAGGAAGACTTCTTACTTCATCTGAGGAAGACCTTTACTTCATCTCGGAGACCCCGACTCACAACCACCAGGTGGCACTGCGCAGGCGCATTGAAATGCTAATTATAATATGAAGTGGGGAAAGGTAATAAATATGTATATGCATATTGTGAAACCTAATGCATATGTAATTTGTAACCAGATATATACTAAGCCGAGCGCTGCTGATGGTGTGCATGCCTTTGGGGAAGCTATCCCCTATGCACCTCAGCTGATTAAAACATACCTACTTTACAACTCTCGAGTTGTGGAGTCTCTTTCCATGCGTCACCCCCAGTGAGGTTCTGCCCCCCCCCAGAGCCCCAGGGAACAGCTCAAGAGATCAAATGATGGGGACATGAAGGTACTCCCATGGGAACCCCTTTCCCATTGTGCCCTCCTCTCCTTATACCTCTCTCAAACACCTTTCCCATCGTCCCCCTGCCCCTCCCCTGCTCGACCTCCTTGCCCACAGCTCTCAGCACCCAGAGCGGGCTGACACTGGAGGGGACACACGGGGGTCCCCATTCCCGATCCATCCCAGGGCCAGTTCTGCTCCCTCCAGTCTCAGGCCCCCTGTGGGGTCCCCCTGAGTACTTCCCCACTGCCCCTCAATAAATGGGACCCGGCCGAACTGGGAAGCTTTATTGGGAGCACTGGGAGCAGCCAGGCGGGGGCAGAGTGGCAGCGGGGCTGGGGGGGACACACGACCCCCCAAAATCAGTGTGGGGATGGAGTGGGGGGTCCCGGCCGGGCCCGAGTCCCTGGGGAGGGGCTGCGGCCGCCGGCGGCTCAGGAGCTCTGTGGGCAGAGCAAAGGGGGTGACACCGGGCTGGGGGCCCCGGGGGGAGCACACACGCTCCTGGGGAGGGGGCACACGACCCGCGGGACCCCCCCCCCCGCACCTTCTTGTGCAACACTGTTGCAGTTGTGCAAGCACACCAAACCTCATTCCCTCCGTTTTCCATCCCCAATCTTCTTCCAGCTCAAACTCCCTTCCAGTTACACCCACCACTTTCAGACTCCCTCCCAGTGTCCACCAAGACCTGTGTAACTGCATCCCAGTTCCCCCATTGTCCCTCAAACCTCTTGTCAGTCCTCTCACACTCCCCAAACCTCCCTCCCAGTTACCCCCAGGCTCCCACAAACTCCCTCCCAGTTACTCCCAGCACACCCCAATCCCCCTGCCAGCCCCCTCAGTCCCTCCCCCACTCCTCCTGGTGCTGTGGGGGCTGGGCCGTACCCCAGTGCCGGCTCAGGAGGTGCCCCAGGCTGATGTGCTTCACCTGGCAGGTGAAGGTGACCCTGCACTGCCCTGAGGGTTTCCTTCAGCACCAGGAGCTGGTAGGTCCAGTCTCAGCTGGGGAACACGTTGGTGTCCACCACATGCCCTGAGAGCTCCTGCTGGCCCTGGAACCACCTGAGCTGCACCTGTGCAGAGTAGAAATCCATCACGGAGCAGAGCAGGTGGCTGAGGCTGGGGAGAGCTGCCCCTGCGGCTGCGGGCAGCTGGTGGGCACAGCTGCTGGACAAGGCACGACTGGCGGCTTGGGGCTCAGCCAGATCTCTGCCCATCCCTTCTGGCACTGCACAGGAGCCAGGGAGCCCGAGTGAGCCGCCTGCGCAGCTTCAAAGCTCTGGCCGCAGAGTTGAACGGCCGCCGCCGCACAGTGAGTGTCTCTCTGCTGTGGGCTCTGTGCCTGAGCGCTGCCGCGCGCGCCCAGCCCCAGAGGCACGGCTGCTCACCTTCTCGCACCGCTTCTCTCTTGTGCAGGGGAGGCTATTGAGCGCCAGGAAGCTGGAGCGGCTGATTGAAGAGCTGCAAAAGGTGAGAAGGATTGCCTTTTCACCCACCGTGGCCTCTGGCTGTGCTAGGGTGCCAGGGAGCCTTGGCTAGTACAGTGACCTTGTGCACGGGCAAGCAGGTTCCTGGTGCCACTGGGCAAGCAGAGGCACTGGGGAGCCAGTGGCAGCGCCGGCACGTCCTTGCTGCTGCCACTGGCAGGAGTGCTGCTGGGCGGGCCAGAGAGGCCGGCGGGCCTGAGGCTGCCAGCTGAGTGCCACACTCAGGCTGCTGGGGCTGGCCGGCAGCTGGCCGCCGGCCCTTTGTGCTGCGGGGCTGCTCTGCAAGCGCACCTGGCTTCTTGCAGGCTGAGCCCAAGCAAGGACCTGCTCTGGCCCTGTCCGACTTAGCTGCTGCCCGGGTGAGTTTGGGAAGGAAAGGCAAGCTTCTGCTCTGGCCGAGCTGTGCTCACTTGTCCCCCAAGTGTGGCCATGCAGGTGTGGCACCCTGAGGGAGGACGTGGGCTGCTGCCCACAGCTTGGAGAAGGGCAGGGCCAGGGCTGGGGTGGCTTGTCCGAGCAGCACACCAGCTTTCAGGAGCCTCCGAGCCGCGGGCACGCTTGCGGCTGCCAGCTCCCTGCCCGGGGTGCCGCATGGCTCCACACGGCGCTTAAGGCAGGCAGGGCAGGCTGGGACAGGGCAGGCTGCGACAGCGCTGGCCTGGCGGTGGCCACTTGATTCGTTAAAAACTGGTATTCACAGACAAAAGACCCTCTAACTGATTAAAGTTAGAAAGTGGTATGTTTATTCAGGCACTGTCAGGCGGCATGGGAGTAGCCTCCTAAAGACATGCCAGCCAAGTACAAGGTTCTTTGCTCCCTATTTATTACTCAAAGTTTTACATCCTCTACATATGTATGACCCCAGCACCTCCCATTCCCTGCTCTGTATTAAAAAGAGATCATTAGTCCTTCATGCATGCGCAGTTTTTCTCTTGAATGGGGTCGGTGGTCTGGAATTGGGTCAGTGGTCTTGAAAGATGAAGTCAGGAAAGTCTTCCTCACAGTGACCTCTCTATCTTCTTACTGTTGGCAGGCCTTTGTGACCTTCTGGCGCAGCCCAAGATCTCCTACTTTTCATTAATTATTACAAAACCCAGGTGCTGTTTGCGGTTCTATTGGTTTCAATTTGTTTTGATGACAGTTCATTTATTCTATTTCCTTCTGTAAACAAAACTTAAAACAAGTATATAATGGCAAATAATATATCACCTAGGTCTAGCTTAGGCATCTAATAATCATTAACTTATCTTTTGTTTTTCTACCTTGCATCCTAATCAGTACAAATTGTTTCTAACCCTTAGCTAAAATTTTAACTTTTTAAAACCTTGACTCAGTTTTGTGTCCATAAAAACCACAAACCACCACCATTCCGCCCAAAAAACCCTCCCAGCACTTCCCCCTCTCAGAGCTCTCCACTTTGGGGTCCTGGGGGTCTCCTTTCCCTGTGCTCAACAGGGTCCCATGGCTCCTGGGGTTCCCCCCTCTCTGGGGTCCTGCTGAGAGATGATCCGGGGGCTTTTGTAGGTCCCACGGGTCCCTTCTCCCCTGATTCTCTGATCCTGACTTCCAGCAATCCCAGGGGTCCCCCCTTATCCACGCTCCCCCCCTCTCCAGGCTGCCAGGGGCCCAACAGCTCCGATATCGCCCCTCTCCCCTCACCCCACTCCGGGGCTCCCCGCGTTCCCCTCCACCGCTCTCCTGGGGTGGCCCCAACACTGATGTCCCCCTCCCACCCCGGCACCGGGAGGGAGCCTCCAAAATATCCGCCAAAGGGGCATTTGTGGTTCAGCTTTGGGGTCCCAAAGGATCCAAACATCCCCCGCCCCCAAAATGAAACCCTCCCAGGGACCCACAAAGAGATTTGGGGCTCCCTGCCGGAAGCTGCCAACTCCAAACACCCCCCAAGAAAAACGCCGCTCGGGGACCCCTCGAGAGATTTCGGGTGAGCTCCCCCTCCCCGCTCACCTGCGGGATGCTCCTGGCGCTGCAGCGGACACAGCGGGCAGCGACCACGAGCTTCCCCTGCTGCTCTTCCTGCTCCTTCTCTTCCTCTCTCCCTCCTCTTCCGGCTGCTCCTGCTCCCCTGCCTCCTCCTCCATCGCTTCTCCCACTCCTCCTCCCTCCTAATCCCGCCTCCTTCTGCTCTGCTCTCCGGCCCTTGTCCCGCTCCTTTCTCATCTTTTCTCCTCCTCCTCCTCCATCCCTTCTCCTGCGCCCCCCTTGGACCCCCCCTTTTCCCAACGACGTTAAATCTCTCGGGAGGAGCCGGGATGGATCTGGGGCAGATCGGGCTGGGGCAGCGCTGGGCTCTGGGCCGGGCCTGGGCTCTCCCCGTGCCCCCTCCCCAAACTCCCCTGGAGGAGGGCACTGCAGGCAATGGGGGGGCGCAGGTGGGGGCCGGGTGGGGAGTGCTGGGCGCTGTGGGTCTGCCTGGCAACTGGGGAGTCATCAGCGCCGCGCGCTCTGATTGGCTGAAGATTGTTCAGCGCCTTCTCTGATTGGCTTCTTTTTGCGGGGCTTTTTGGGAGCACTTTTTCTGTGGGAGTCGTTGTGGGCTGTGGAATTTAGGTGGGTCCCGACGCCTTTTGCGGTTCGCTGGGTTCCGTGTTGGGATTCAGGTGCCTCCCAAGGGCCTCCCACAGCGGGGTGTCTCGCAGGGGACACACGGGGGTCCCATTACTGATCCATCCCGGAGCCGGGTCTGCCCCCCTCCAATCACGGTCCCCCCTCGGGGTCCCCTCACTACCCCCCAATAAACGGGACCGGGGTGAACTGGGAAGCTTTATTGGGAACACTGGGAGCAGCCGGGCGGGGGCAGAGTGACAGCGGGGCTGGGGGGGACACACGACCCCCCCAAAATCAGCGCGGGAACGGAGCGGGGGGTCCCGGCCGGGCCCGAGGCCACGAGGAGAGGCTGCGGCCACTGGCAGCTCAGGAACTCTGTGGGC
>VXAZ01004837.1:0-61755 GCA_013399875.1 Gymnorhina tibicen
CGGCCCGGCCCGGCCGCCTCCGTCCCGCCCGCCGCGCTCAGGTGAGGCCGGGCCGCATCGCGCCTTCCCACAATGCCCCGAACGGGAACTCCCGGCGCCTCCTCCGCCGCTCCCCAGCTCCCGGGGGCGCCGCGGGGCAAGGGCAGGGCTCCACGCACGGCACCGCGGGGCAGGGCAGGGGCAGGGCTCCGCAGACCGACACCCCGGCAGCGAGGGTGCTGCCAGGCCGGGCGTGCCGAGCCCCCGCCCGCACGGGGTGACTCCACCTGCTGCCCTGTACGTGTGTGAACTTTCTCACCTCGGCATACCCGAGATTAATAAAACGCAGTTCATGCCATCCACTGGCTCGAGCTACTCCCCTGTCAGGCATTCATGCCCTAAGGACACGGGTAGATCTACAGGCATGATTGCTCTGCAGCCCATCTCCATCAAAATGGAACTCCCGATAGTTTAAATACCTTCAATGGCTGGGCTTTGCTCACCGGTGCTTTGTGATGGAGCTGGATGAGAGGGCAAGACATCAGCAAATCCCTGTAACCTGTGGCAAGGATTTGCTGATAAGCAGCTGGTGCCAAAAGAATGTGCAACATCCACACACTCAGCACTTGAATCAAAAGATCTAAATCCAGGCCTAAGGCTTCTCAAGCTTGTACCAGGAGTCCGATTCAGATGCAAAGTACCACATGAACATAAAATGAGAAGATTTAGCATGCTTAAGTCCCATGTTTGTAGTCTAAAGGAGAGACATCTCCCACAGCATAGCATGCATCAATTCAGGATCTGGATCCCAGCTGCTCAGGCAGGGAAGAGCTCTACCCTGCTCCTGAGTACAGTGATGCATGTGAGTCATCAGTGAGAAACGGAAAGAAATCCAAAGGGGCTTGGGGACTTCAGGGATTAGTGATATCAACGACAACCCCTCGTCAGCATCTGGCTTCAGAGAAGGGAGAGAGATCCCTGGCCAAAAGCAAGTGTGCATGTAGAGCTGAGAGGGTGGCTGGGCTGAAATCTGCTCCCAGCTGGAAATGCAAATTTGCAAGAACAGAGGGCAAATGCAGGTGTGTGCTCCTTATGCTCATTCAACAACGTGGAGGTAATTTCCACATTTCCCTAAGTGTCCATGACCCTACTCCCCTCAGCCCTCCCTAAGTTTTGTTTTAGTCTATACAGACACTGCTCCTGGAGTCCTTCACTGCTGCTTGCTCAGTTCTGGTTTCTGTGTGTTCCAGCCCCAGCCCGCCAAGCAGCACCTCACATACTGTGCTGTGATGCTGCCAGTGCACAACACACAAATTACAAGTCCCAGCTGCCCACACATCTCAGTGATACTTCATCTGCTCCTTTGCCCCTGGCCTCTGCCCTCCCCAAGCACATATCCCAGGCCCATAAAGCAGCACTATCTCCAGAGGGCAGGAACACCTCATCCTTTGTGCTGTGGGGTGCAGCACAGACTGTGCCGTGCTGCCCAACAGCACTGGCCTCACTGGTTTTATTGGGGCACCATCTTGCCTTCAGTGATACACACTGCCAAATACACTTAGTGCAATCAGAATCTGTTAAAGCAGACTGAAACCTTTTACCAGATTCTCTGAAAGATCCACACAAAGTGCCACAGACCCACACTGCCTCTCCCAGGAGATAAACATCTGCCTTCCCCACCACCATGTTCAGACCCCTGTCCCTTGCAGCCCCCAGCTCTACCTGCTCTGGCCTCTGCAGAACAACAGAGGGCTGACTGCACTTAAACCCCAAACACACCCTTGGTGAATGGGGAGTGTTCGCAGATAGCACTGCAGCTCTGGGAAAGCCAGGTCTCAGAGAACACTCAGAATTAGATTTGCTAACACACAAGAATGTGGACACCACAGTGCAGCTGTACTACAGATGTGAGGCATCAATACCTTCATCTCCAAAAGGAATTTAAAATGAAGAGATGAACATACCCCTCACTCCCTACGTGTGTAATTTACTCAGGTGATGGACAGTAATATTTTTTTGCTTAACAACCATTTCCCAATAATCTTACTTTTCTATGCAAAGACCTTACCTAATTAGGCCATAAACGCAGGAGAACTAGCCTGCTGCTTGTGTGTTTTGCAAGTAATCAGAAAAAAAGCAGCAGCAGCAGCAAACACAACAAGCATAGAGTGCACATTAACAGCAGTGGCCAAAGTCAACCCATTATGGCCAATCTTGGAAGTTGGCAGAGAGAAGCCCTACAGAAACAAGGCTGTAGGTATAGGGTCATGCCTAAATTAGATGTTTTCCAGCTCAGAAAGCCAGGTTGCACTTAATGACTGCCTAACTAGCTGTGGTAAGGACTTGGAATTCTCCCCTCCCTGCCTCTCTGCCACTAGCACTATGTACCTGCATAATTTTCTGATAAAGAAGATAACCATCAGTAGTTCCTAGCTGGGAAGTTTGAGCTATTAGTGTCATTCAGTAGTGGCAGCACGGGGGAGGCAGCTGGGGCACACAGTTGTGCCAGGTGAACCAATGGGGTGAACTCACGTGAGTAAAATGCCATAACATGAACTCCTTGCAGTGCCTCCCTTAGGCCCAGTTAGTTAACTTGAACATGAATGTTTGCAAAGTAATGCATATTTATTTCTCTAACTCAAAACTGCTGCAAAAGTCAGCTTCTTTTTTGGCTTCCATCTCTGCATGGAAGGAGTATGAACATTTTCTTTCTTAAGGGCTCTTTAAAATAGGCTTTTAAGAGAGGCAAGGAGCTTTTTACTGCTGCGGGATATTTTATCCTCTTTTCTGATATTCCACTCTCATAGCAGCCTGTCACATTCAGCAGAAGTAGGAAATGTTCACACCAAGAGTTACAGTGGATTCAGGGAGCCTTGTGTGCCTACACCTGATGTAAAAACTTCCCTAGTTCCTAATGTTATAAATGAATCGGTTAATTCATGCTCAGATATGAAATATCATACTGTTAAATTGTGTCTTGAATCCTGGTGGGGGGGGGGGTGTTCTTGGGCTCAGCCGAATGCAATTCCGGGAATCATGTATTTTTTCACCAAAGGGACATTTACATCTTAAAACTGCAGACCCGCCCTGAACAGGGTGTAGTCTCTGCCCGCTCAGCTTTTGCATTCGAATAGAGTATGAGTCCGGGCTGAACACAATNGTATCAGTTTTGGTGGGTCTGGGCATTATTTATGTGAAAAGAAGTCATTGCTAAAATGTCATGCCTAAACCTGCCACAGGGTTTGTTGAGCCCTCCTAATCTCTGCAAGCTATATGCACTTCAGAAGATAATCCTGAACCATGTAAGTAAAGCTATATATTCAGCAATGAATTACAATTGATTGGGAAGTTATAGTCCTGTCTATTTCAAGAGAAACAAATCCTGACAGTTTCAATTAAGAGGCACAAACTACTAAACTACTAAACTACTGTCTAAAGAACAGTAGGGAGTGAACAAAATCCAATATTCTCACTTCCTTCTAAACAAAACTGCACAACTTTTCCTTCTGAAAAAAACCCAAACCACCTTTTTATTGCAGAAAGAAGCCTCTTCACTGACACTGAGTACCACAACAAATGAGGCAGAACACTGAACACTTACTCTTGATTCTAGCCAGCAGATGCTTTGGTGTTGTTTTTCAGCACCTGAACTGAACTCACAGACTACTTCAGGTAAGTAGCCCTGTGCAAACCAAGGATTTGAGGCTGATGAACACTCACTCCACTTGGTGATTTTATAGGAAACCTGCTGTGCAGGTTTTTCACCACCTGATACTAGGTCTGTAGGGGAAAGAAAAAACTTTAAAAGCCCAATCTAAATTCAGCTGCAGGAGGTAGCTTTTAATTGCACTTTGTATCAATAGAAAAGCAACATAACACTTGCTCGTGGTTACTAGGCAGGGCTTGTACTTTCCCAGACTGCTTTTCCTATGTTCCCTTTTCCTTATTTGCTCACAAAGCCTGGATTCTCCACAATTTAAGTGCAGAACAAAACATATCACTAGAGCACATACCAAATTATGTATCTGTACCACGGATGTTGGTACCTTATCAGCAGAAACACGTTCAGTAAGTAGTCTCAACATTTAAGTAGTTTAAAGTATTAGAAAAGTATTAAAAACAGCAATCTCAAATCCTTATAACTAGTACTGAATGATAGGTGTACACAAGCACTTAAAGGGTGTCAAGTAGCATTTTATTTCATTTCCCAGCTGTATAAAATTAAAAGTAGGCCAAAAGGTAGATAGGCATTAACAAAAGTCACCGAGAACTTTTTCAATCCAAAGAAAACCTGTTCTTGTAGCCCTCTTGTGTTCAGTTGGATTAACAGCTATTACATCCACAGCATCCTTCCTTACCACCCCAAAATCACAGCTCTGCATGCCTTAACCACACTGCCAGTCAGTTCTTTGTCCTATACACCTTCACTCAATTCCTTTTATGGTTTTCCTCTTTCCATCCTGGTTGTAAAATCGAATCCCATTCAGGCCATGCTCCTGAAACAGCGGAATGCTCAGTTGGTATATTCATACCATAAAACGGAACTGCTGCTTTGGAGTAGGACCCCTCATTGCCTGTGAGCATGCTGATATTCCCAGCATTTCTTTTCCATGAAAGGACTGTAATGAGCACAATTCACAGCCTTGTTTCCCTCTTTAGTTAATTCCTAGTTGAAGTTTTAAATTGAGTGTCCCACAAACACCATTTCGACATGTGCAATTCTCTCACAGAAATCACCCTGATACTCTCCAAACCCTATAAGCACTATTGACAGTTGTGTTTATTCCACACCTTCCCTGCCAATCACCAAGTTATGGCTGCACTGCTATGGGTGCCTAATGGGATGGAGTCTTGTAACTGAGGATAAGGAAAGGGGTTGTTTCCTAAATGACACTCACCTTCCATATCTGCTGCCTTGGTCATCCTTCATTCAGCCACTGCAGGAGAGATCAGGAGGCTCGAGTGAGCAGGGCAGTTGTGCTTCAAGAGCTGCTATCAACTGTCTCAGAGAGCCAAACCCCAACATGGATGTGCTGCTGTGGACGAAACCTGGAGAAGGAGCCATAAACCGTGGAAGAAAGAAAGAGAAATGAATGAGAACAGAGAAGAGACAAAGGACAGCACTAGAACAGAAAACACGGCTTAGCAGCAGTGCCATCAAGGAGTACTGGCAAGCAGTGCCCACTCTTGATCAGCTGCATAGGTGCACTTGAGCTCATGAAAACTTAAGAGTTTTGATAGATACACACCTGTAGATTTTGAGAGCATCTGAAAACATGCTTCAGAAAGAAGACTCAATATAGATAGTGCGAGGCATGGTATCTTCTTTACTTGAAAGACAGCTAGAGTAGCAAAGCTAGGAGCAAGTTAAACCCTAATGTGTCTTTCCCTATAAACAAGGTAAAGAGGAGGAAAAACATGCACCTCAACAACCCATAATATCTTTGTGATACAAAGCAATTTGGGAATGAATGTACCAAATTTTCTGCAGACAAGCCATATGCTTCTGCTTCTCTGTGTGAGCAGATTATACACTAAAACTTGTCAGAGACCCTGGGTACAAATGTGAGTCAGACAGCAGGTAGTTACAGCAACTCTAAGCTGCTGATATGTCGGGGGGGAAAAGGGTCATGTATAGAAGCAGAAAGCAAAGTTTCTAATGACCCCATATATTTCAGTTTACTATTTGATATTTAATTTTATGAAAAAAGTTCTATAGCTTTTATTATTGATACTATTTTGATACTTCCATTGCCAGGGTAATAAAACCAGTAACAGTCTTTGCATCTGTTCAACAATTAGCTTTTGCATATTCAGAGTTGAGCAGCCTACACAGCTACCTAGAGCCCATGCCCTTACATGCTCCAAAGGAACAAAAAGCTTTGTAGGATCACTTGATAGCAGTCACTTAAGAGATCCTTGATCCTTGCCTTTTGTGAATGAGAGGCAGAGAAAGCCTTCAAAGGCCACACTGAAACTCCCTCTGATATGGTTAGTTGATGACAAAATAAGATTTTAAATGTTAAAATTAATCATTTTCTGCAGTTTGATCATGGCATTTCACAGTTAGTCAGCTCATTCAGCACTGAGGACTTGGTCAACAGAGATAACCTTAGAGAGCTTTCCTTCTGAACTCTGTAGTAGTGAATCTGATCAACAGAAAAATCTGTCCCTTTCCTGCATCTAATGTATTCTAAATCTCCTCAATGAGTAAAGTCAACACTACAGGTAATAAGACCTGCCACGCAGCTATCTGAAATTTAAATGAAGTTTTCAATATCAGGAATTGAGAAGTGATCAACTGTGCATTCTGAACTGTGCATTCTCAGTTAGAAAACCAATACATTTATTTTTGTTCTTTCACTACACGGACACCATTTGCAATTCTCCAGCATCTTCAACTTTAACTAGAGTTCATATGCCTTATTCAAAACCTAAGATGGTCTACATAGACATCTAAATAGGCTTTTCTGACTATAGATCAGCAACAGATTCATTTTTTCTGGTCAGTTTTTGTTGGAACTAGAAAACATGGGAATTTGCCTTGGGAAAGGTGCGAAGTTTGAGCTGTTCAAAATTAGACATATCATGTTAAAAAAAAATAAATATTATTATATACCACACAGGCTCTTCAGCCATCATTCAAAGGTGGCAAGTTTGTAAAACTCTTCCAGATTCCCTCTCTGGCTCCCAGATACCCCAAGGAAGCAGTGAGCTACACATATTCATCAACCAACATTCAGACATTCCAAGTGTTACAAAGCCAGCCAGTGCTGTATTTGAGCATGTGAAGGCTCTGAGCAACTGTGAAGGATAAGGATGCTTCCCAGTTTATCTCCATCCTTTCTCTATGAGACAGTATCATGAAACAAGTGCAACCACCTTGTGTGGCTGCAGTTTGTGTCCTCTGTATATATCATATTGTAGACTCTGCTCACCCCATCCAGCAAAATTAGCAATTCTTTGGCACTTCAGACAGGTCCAAGGTATCTCAGGAAAGGATCCTGTGGTACTCTGTAGATAAGAACCTTTGCAGAGCTCTGAAGGGGAGCCAGATGAACCAGAGAAGAGGTCTGTATGAGCTGGGACCACACAGCAGTTGCTCATCTCTCGGCTCACAGGTTCATTCTGGGCTGTTGACCTGCTGCAGCTCATTCAGTTCCAATACAGCACACCCGACAAGCTCTCCTAGGAACCTACAATTTGTACATGGGGCATGTAAAGGAAGAGCCAGAGCACAAAATGTGGATTGTGCTTTCAAAGGATGGAAAAAGAGATGGATCATCCAAATAGACTAAGTGAATATCAAGAAATATTTTATTGTACATGTAATCAAAATTTAAAAAACAGACAAGAAGGAGCAAAGAACAGATTTATCTAGAATCTCTTTAACTATGCAGGGTACAGAAATACAACTAGGAAAGAATTAGCACATACTAGTACCCTTTGCTCCCCTTCCCTGCCCCAATGGAAGAGGTTGCACAAGCGAGATCTGTAATGCTTCAAATCAAGGTTTCTCAGTAATTGCACACTTGAGCTGACACAGTTGAAAGTACGATCAGTTTCATGAGAGAGTGTGTGCCTTCAAAATAGTTGTTTATAAACAAATCTACTCTCTCTCTAGTGGTTTGTAAGCATTAATCATTCAACAGCAAGAGTATACTTAAAAGACTAATGATTTAGTGGCCATAGTTGTCATTATATCTGAACTGACACTATCTTTAAGTATATCAATTATAGAAAATAGATTCCTTAGGCAGTAGAGAATATATTATCTAGTGGCACAAACATAATGTAAAGAAGCAGAGGAAGTATTCACAGGGAAGGGAAGGGGGAGCTGTGTGCTGAGCAGGGGCACACTGAGTAATCAGAACTAAAAAAGCTGAGTTCTGGAGTGCTAACTGCAAGGGAGTTATACCTCAGCATCACGGGTGTAGGTTTCAGAATGTCTGGGTTGAAAAATATGTTACTCATTGCACATCTACATCAATCTCTGAGCTTAATTCAAACCCTAGATCCTCCTAACCTATTACAGTGGGATATTAAACAGTTCTAGCACTGTAACTCATGTTCTGCCTTACATGCTGCAAGGAAGAAGGCTTCTGTTCTCTTCGAGAATCAGATAGGAAGAAGTCTGAAAGTGAATGCAGAGCATTATCAGAGCTTATTCACCCCTGCAACACTTTCCTTCCTAGTTTAGAAGGGTGAAGGCCTCCAGAGCATAAAGCTGCAACTGCTCTTCTAGTGCAAGCTGATTTTCTCTCAACAGCTTAGAAATAAGCCTTCCCAAAAAACCTAAGCTATATAGCATGTAGCCAGAATTGAATCAAATCAGTGTGACAAGTGCTAAATCCTGGAATGAAGGCAAGACAAGTTCTGGGATCCCCACGAGAGATGGATTTGTTTATTCTTCAGTGGCCCAATAAGGCTAGCAAATTAAAAGACTTCGCAAAACTTCAGAGAAGGCCCACGGAAAAGCAGACAAAATAACATTAACTATCATATTCTGGATTCTAATGCCCTTTGGAGACTATCAGATTTTTGGCTTAAAATGCAAGTGAATCATGATGTATTAATGATCTTAATCTATTTCAGCCTACAGCATGGTCCAATGCAGATTATTAGTGTCAAGTTACACACCTAGGACTTGAATTCAGTAACACTCATAGCACCACTTGATTGTTGCTGTAAGTAAAGACAGTCTAACCCTCAACTCTTCTGCCAGAAAGAGCATATTACCTTTGATAATTGTGTAACACCACCTATTCCAGGCCAGCTGACCTACCCTTTTTTGTCCTCACAAATATTGCATCTGTTTTCAGATAAATCTGAACAGCTCCAAGCTTAAACTCTGTGACATGTCACCTTAGCTTCCAAAGTTACAAAATAAATTCTCTTTAGAGTATTCAGATGTAGGAGATTCACTCAACTGACAAACCAGTTTACTGATGGTATCTCACTAGTTATTTCCTTTGTGTGCCAACTGCACAGTCATAAAAGCCTCCCAGCTCTTCTTCATACTTCTCAGCTCTGAAACAGGAAAGGATCAATATAGACATCTCAGGATTAACAGACCTAGGTGCAGGGAAAAAAGCAGCTGTTCCGTACCTCAGTAATTATTGCTCAGGATTTATCTGTTTTAAGCAACATCAAGACAGTATTTGAATTTATGCTGTACTTTAGCAGAGACAGGTTCCCTAACATTAAAGAACATCAGCTTTTCCACAGAAAATATCTAGAATTTAACTGGCTATTTTTTCTTAACTGTTACTTGTAACAAGGCAGATTTATTTAGGTTCCCATTCCAACAACATTATAGTTGTCAAAGTACATGGCTCATACTTGTGGCCAGTCTTTAGAGTAGGTGGGCTGCATGTTTTCATAACTACAGAAGTTTATCAGCTATGCTAAAACACTACATAAAAAGCCCAGGATTGTTGGCAGACTCACCAGCTACCTACACAGAACAGCTGTTCCACAAAAGTGATTTCACTAACAACTGAACTTGAAGACAAACGCTACAAGAAAGCCAATAAAGGATCTTGTGTGATCCAAGGTTCTCTTATTATCTCATCTGAAAGAAGCAACCTTCCATTTTGAACTATCTCCTCCTTCCATAGGAATAACCAACATACCTTTTGGAGGCAATTTAGACAGTGACTGCTCAAAAACATTTCAACAGAACTGCATTTTGGAAGAGAGAATAAGTTATTTTACTATTTTCACAAATTGAATTTACTACACTCATTTTACTCTGGCAATGCTTTAGCTACAAGGTATCTGTACAAGATATATCAGCAGAGATAGCACATTGTTAACACTACATATGTAAACCGAGAGACAACAGGTCCTTCCATCCAGGTGTCATATTGCAGATAAACCGGTGATGTCAGTCCGAGAGGCTGCGGAACCACACTTCAGCACCACGGAGATTCCCGGGGAGCCCAACAGAAAAGCTGTGCTCTACAAGGGTGACTGTCCATCCTGGAACAGCAGCAGGAGGAGAATCAAGCAACCAGTGTTCGCAGTAATATTCTTGAGGAGGATTCCATTCATTCGGTGCATATTGCTGTACATAAGGTGCATAAACCTGCCACAGAGGAGATCAGCGGGAAGAGAAGCCAGTGGCAAGGCTGCAACCAACTACTGGCGTCATGTCCCAGATCTGGAAGAGAATATTGTGGAGAATTACACAGCTTTAGTGTCAGACTCACAGGTCTTTCTGCAAGAGGCATAGATGGAAACATAAAGACATTCCTGGACACAAGGTAACAATTCCTTTTCAACCAGTGCTTGAGGAAAATATCATAGAGTTATACCAGCCTTACAAACCAAAAGCCAAATTTGGGGCTCAAGAGTCTTCTTGCACTTCTCTGTAGGTCTGTTTTAAGAAGTGATGGAGTTTGTCACAAACATGCTTACAGCAACACAAGGACATGCTGGCACAGTCTCAGCTCAGGCATGCATGGTGAATGTAGAGCTGAAGCACAGCAAGATTCCATATCAGTCTGAGGTCACTGTCTCCTAACAAGGGCTTTCAGTGGCCATGCTCCCAGCCATGGAGCTCAGAGCAATGGAACCTGTACATTTCCTCAGGTCTGTGTCTTTAAGGCTGCTGGCAGATTCTGCTGCTGCCCATGCCTGCTGTGTTTGTTCAGAGACACAACAGTAACAGATCCAACAGCTGCACTCCATACAGTGGAGTTACAAGTCATTTCCTCATTCAGGTGCAGAGAAACAGCCTAGCAAATACAATTCCTTCTTCCCACAATAGACAGCTTGTAGCAATAGCTGCCAGAAAGAAAAAAAATTACAAAAATGAATTCTCTATTAAATATCTCTAAGAAATGCAGCAAAGAGATGCAGGAATACCTTCACAATCCGGTCACTCCCACAAGTCACCATTAGCCCTCTGGAGATGTCCATGGACATGTGTGAAATGTTGTGTTTTCCTTCATGAAAGGTTGCCAAGGAAGTACGGCTGCAAAAGAACAATTGAAATGAAAGCCAGCCATCAGATGAAGCTTCATGGCATCATTATAGTGATGCAAAATAAACTTAAAAGAAAATTAAGTTGCTCAAGTACTAATAAATCAATTCCAAGAGCTGCAGTGCCATATTAAAGGGGACAGAATTAAATTAGCAAGTCATGCTAAGGCACTCCTTGTGGAGTTATACAGGTGTGACATTTCCTGGCCTTCTGCAGCCTGACTGTTAATAATACTGGAGCAGAAGTGGGACACTGCATTAGCAAATACTTCTACTCCTGGTTAACAAAGTCAAGCTCAGCTACATTTTTCCCCTGCTGGCTATAGAAGACAACTAGGGCACCACATCTCATTTTCCAAAATAACTCAACCCCAAACAAACAAAAAGCCTCAACAACAAAAAATCCAACAACACAATAAAAAACCCCAAGCCGCCCCCCAGATTTTCCCATCTGATTACTCTGTTCATATCCAGAGAAAAGGGGTTCCTTCATTTCTAAATTTAATGAGATAGCAAATCATGTTTAACCCCATTTGCTTGCATGGGGAAAATCATGTTGAGCTCTGAAGAATATTACCTAAGAAATAGTTTTTAGAAAGTGTACATGAACTAATGCATATACATCCTGGCAGGTGAAATGCATTGTCTGGCACCCACTTAGCCATGTTAAGTGCAATCAATAGCTTTTAACTAAACTGAAATGTTAACACAAATATATTTCAAGTTTAGATCTGGGCTCCTGGAAAAGACGAACTAAAAAGGACAAAAATGTTGTAACTCCACATCTGATCCAAATGTGCTTGCAGAGCCAGATGGGGATCTCTGCCATCACAGTGCTTTCAGTCCCCAAGGCCTCTTAGCAGAGAGCCAGCTCAGTGTGTTTTGTAGCATTGTGCGTGGATGTGGAGCAAGCCCAAGGGTTTCTGCACACCAGCAGTGTTACTACAGTTTATTACTCCTTAATACTCACTCTTCATCCTTGATTGACTCAAAACAGGAATCACAGACACGGACCTGGAACTCAAATCCCATGATTGGGTAACTCGACCGTTTGGTGCTGCACTTGCCACACACTGCTTGCCCACATTTTCTGCAATGATGCTTCATGAAGGAAGAAGAAAACAAACGAATAAGTCACTATACTGTGTCACTTGACCATCGTACCAAGTGTCCACCAAACAACGAGAACAACAAAGCTTCTGTTTTGCAACTTGTTAGAAAGCAACCTGTTAGGAAATGCTCTGTTAATTCAACCAAAGACCAATGTCTCTGGAGTTCTGAACAGTTGTTTGCATCATTAATGGATTTATCTCCATATTCTCTGTGTACATCCTCTTCTCCTGCAAGCTCCTTCTGGGAGAAGGGGAAAAGAGGGTTGAACAAGCAACCCAGTTAAAAACAGTCTAAGGAAGGCAGAAACAGATGAATGTCTTGGTGCCTGTCCAGTCCCTTCTTAAAGAAAACTACCTGGAAAGCTTTCACATTCTGGTACAGTAAGAATAGGGCCATTACTGCTTCACTGGAGTGAGCATCTACATGCTCAGTTATGGGGCACTGTTTGCCATTTTACACAACACTTGAGGATTAGCTGCCCATAGTTCTAAAGCACAGAAATATTCAGAGAAATCCAAAAGAGTACACCTAGCACAGCTTGCTTTGACCTGTGACAGAAGTTTGATGCAACACTTTCAAAGAATTTGGAAATGTCTTAGCAGTGCCTAGAAGCTGTAACTTCTCAGTATAGCCTCACTTCAAAGCAGCAAAGATACCAAGAGTTGAAAAGATCTACCGGCCTCAGTTGTCTTCTGTTTACATTTTGCTCGTGCTGAAGTACAGCTAAGCACTGAAACCAGCCATCTCACCTGTCTCAACCCTATCGTCTTTGTGTCCCACATTTGCTTTATATTCCAGAAGAAAGGTTGTTCACACTTCTGACAGGAATCACTTTCTAGCCATTGAGGAGCCTACAAAAGAGCAGGAGATGCAAGCAATCAGAATTGTTTTCCCCTCATACAACAATCAAGGAATTTTGTTTTACGAACCCGAAGTAAAGTTTTACTTGGAAAGATGCCCTGGCTCAGTTCTGGACATTACAGTGGTAAATTGCCTAGAGCATAGTACATAGTAAGTTTAGCACAAAAACCCCAAACCCAAGAATACAGTTACTGGTTACCTACACACCTCCTACACTTTTTGAGCCTACAGTAATATGTTATGTTACTGCCTTAATAAGAAAACTCATTCAAACATGTAAGTTACTAAATGCTCTGCAGGCATTCAGAGACTGCTGCTCTGGCTGCCTGGATGACTTTTAAGGACCAGCGTAGTACAAATTGTAGAAACTACAACTGAGGCAGTAATCCCCTCTAAGAAAGGGGGTGTCCAGAAGTAAATTCTGTGAGTAACTATCTTTTCTACTTTCATGGGATTGCAGTTTGAAATAATTAGGAACTCATCTGCATTTTCCATCCTGCCCACATCTTTGTTAAGCATCCCTTTGCCCACCCACACACTTTTCCTGCCATAAATGGACTAGGCCAAATGAAAATAGAGCTTTTACACATTTCAGCTCTCTCAGATACTTTAACTGAACATCCCTGTAAGAGATAGAAAGAGAGGCATAATATTTTTAGTACACAGACTTGAATTTGAACATGTATATTCTATACAACTTTATCCATCTCATGAGGAAGTCTCCCTGAGACTTGACAGAAGGAAAGCTGGAACAACAAAGCATTTTTTCTTTTCAATTCACTTACATTGCTCACAGTAAGAAAACAAGAGCATTCTCAGTTGCACCATCATGGATATGAACTGATGCAGAAAGAAAGTGTATGGCCGGGTCAATTGCTGTGTACTGAGATATTTAAAAAAAAAAAGTCACCTGGCGACTGAACTGCATCTCAAAACCTGCTTCTCACTTCTTTACCTGCTTTACCACAAGTTGAGAACTTATTTCAAGACTGTTGAAGCACAGTCCCTTGATTTCTTTATTGCAAGAGTGTGACTGCTTTAGATTGTTCCAGCAGCAAAGGCCACAGCCATTCCAGTGAACCTGTCGTCTCTTTGAGATAAAACTCTAAGCAGTCCCAAGGATGTCCTGCACTTTTCCTGTCCTGGGAACCCATTTACTACAATGCAGCACGGACAGCCACTAGAACAGAGCAGGTTTCAATAATATCATTCAGCTTTAAAGTGTCAGACAACGTGAGGAAAGCAGCCTGCAGAACTAAGGAAAGCCACATTAGTCTCTTAAAAGGGGAAAAAAAAAATCTTTGACCTAGAACATGAACTTACCTCTTCTCGGCTGATATCCATGTTCCAAACAGCAATTCCCCCATCAGCTGAACAAGACACCAGCTGCCGTGTCAGCTGGATGTAGCAGATAGCCTGCACCTTGTCACTGCGAACAAAGCACACATTATTTACCCACAGGTATTTAAACAAAGCTTGGTTTCCCAGCAAACCCTGATTTATCCCTGTAAATAAAGCTACTGAGGAAGCCCAAAGCTGATTTCCAGTTTGCTAAGTCCACTAAGTAGAGCTCTGAGGATGAGTGAACAGATGCTGTCACTTGAGTGCTACCCTAGCATCAGGATGTTGCTGAGAATGTTCTTACAGGCCTGACCAGAATACCAGAGGTACATTTCCATGTTAACATTTGCTGGCAGTTAGCCCTGATGGTGAACTGAGTGTCAGCTGGCTCAGAGTGTGTGTGCAAATACTCTTCTATGTTGGCAAGGAGAGCCACTTATCAAAACAGAGACAACTGGACAAACAAAGAGAAATATTTGTTTCAAGATGCAGCTAAGAAGCAGACACAGGTTCCACTGTTGCTAACAAATCACAGTAAGTCAGTCTGTAGCTGCAAAGTAAAGTATGCATTTGCCAATAAGACAATTTAATCCTAAAGAAAGTCATGGCAAAACAAAAGTCTGCCCTAAGAAACTAAACAAAGAATCTGAGTAGTATCACACTGCTTTGCAACATCTATATTGAATTTAAAAGTCACTGGGCTTCTCAGAAGAACTTACTTTCCCATTCAATACAAAGAGAAACTAACTGTTACAAGTCTTCACCAAGACACATGAGGCAGCAGTAACAGCAGTATAAAGTCCTCCAGTCACTGACTTCAGTTACTTTTTTGTAACCAGGCCTCTACTATTAACTCCTTAGCCATAAAACTAAATCCTCAAGATTTAACAAGAGTTCTAGGGCTAAGGCTATCAGTTTTGGTCAAAGGTGGATGGAGGCATCTATGGAATTAGACAAGAGGAGAACGCACTATACAAGTATTTTTAAACATAAACAAGATCTCTACTACCACTGCATTTCTAAATAGAATATATCCTCAGTGGTGAACTGCCTGTCAGACTGAATTAGAGCCCTACATTTAAAAATGGCAGATAGCGTTCTGGCTCTAAAAATTAAGAGCTGATTAATACAGACAACTACCTCAACTTCAGAAGAGGGAAGACATGATACTTTCTGAAATTGAGAGATTATCCCTGTAATTTAGCCAGTTTATCACCTCACTGATAGAAAGAGAGAGAACAGGAACATAATGAAGCTTATTTTATATGGGTATATGAACATGCTTATACATAAAGGTTCTAGCCCTCCTCTCACAGGTAACTCAGTGCAGTATTTACAATACAGACACATGTTATTTTTACATAAAGGCCAAATCAGATGATTTAGGATTTTTACCCACCTCTTTCTCTAAACTACTTCTGTGTTACTTCTAAACCATAGTAATAAGAATGTATTAAACATGAACAAGAGAAAAGATTTATCAGTAAGGCTTTCCTAGTACTGATTATCCTTCTTCCCCCTCAAAGTCCTCAGGGTTCTGCAAAGAGTAATTTTCTCCATTATTCACAAGGACTCAAATATCTTGCCACGCTATTTAGTGTTCCTGGAACTGTGTGTTCATTACAGGACATGTATGAAAAATAAGACTCCATTACATACTGATGTCCTTGGAGCAGCAGCGTTCGCCCCTTCCTTCCACCAATATCCCACATGATAATGCTGTGGTCAGAGGCACCTGAGAAGAGCAGCCGTTGAACAGGATCCCACCACAGGGAAGTAATACTCCCTAGGAAAGAACATTCTGCAGTTAGATGTTAAGGGACTGGCTCCCCAACACAGTGATGCCCTCCTGGAGAATTAAAGTGAAACCTGAGGTACTGCCTTACTCCAGTAACATACTGAAAGCCTTAAGGCAAAGGAAGCATCCAACAGCAAGGTGCTGTCCTGACAGAGAGGCAAGGAGTATTGGACAACAGAACAGAATGTCCCTAAGAAGAGAGATATAGCATAAGCCAGAAAGTCTGAGTTCTGCCCCTTGTATTTAGGTAGGTGATTTCAAGAGTTGCCAGGCTGCTATGTGAGCTTTGGAAGATAGAAGTACTAACACTTGCCAAGCAGAAGCCAGTATCTACTGGTGCTTGGTCAGTGGTTGCAGGACAGCTCACAGAGTTCTCAGGTAAAGCAACTCCCTCACATAATCACTTACAACCTTAAAATAGCTGGACTAAGAAACAAAATGACAGTTTCACTGCTGTTAGCAAATCTGCCACTACTCACTGAATTACAAAACTACATTTCAGAAGACCCAGTGCAGCTGTGAATTAGTCAGGGATAGAAAGAAATGAGTCATCTGACAGTAGCAGCCTTATACTAAACCCATATGCATGGTAATGTAGCCAGGAGACTAAAGGAGTAATTTTGTTACTCATGCCATCTAGTTGTGAAGTTGAGACATTTTATTCCCTTGCACAGATCCTTCCCTTTAAAGAATCCTTCCATTGCTCAGTTGACATCAAAAGCCTTGTTAGTCTGAAACCAAGATGATGAATGGTAACTAGAGCCCAAATCAGTCCTTTCCAATGCTCTGGAGCAAGAGGGTTTTTTGCCTCTTTTAGGGCTACACTATTTTCAGACTGACCCATTTGGGAATAGCATGTGCACCAAAAAGGCATTAGCTTTGAGTATTATCTCAGCATTACACAGAGCAGGCTGTTATATTTGGTGAATTCTGGAAGCTGAGAACAAACTCTGAAACCATTTAAACTGCAAAGCAAACACTGTTTGCTTATGAAGTCACATTCAGCAAGAGCTAGAAAGCAAATGATGAAATCAGACTTTTGAAGTCTGTCAAACACAGCTGCACTCAAAGAACTAGATGCCATTTAAGTTTAGAGTTACCAGATCTTGAGAATATTACACAAATACTATGGAGGAATAAAGGTTGCACATAATCTGATTTGCTTAAAAAAAAAAAAAAAAGAAAAAGATGAAATAACTAGTATTATACCAGTTGAAGAAAAACCTGTTTCTGCCCCTGAAATCCTCTTTTACGCCAGCTCAATTCTTGTTTTAAAGATCACAGTCCCCATATGGAAATATATGAGCCAAAGTTGGCTGCTGTGGTGGACAGCACTGCTAAAGTTGGTGCTTGTAAGCTCATCACAACTCAAGAGATAGAACACACACAGTAAGAAAGTGCCACACAGACGTACTGCTTTTAGTCTAACAGCAACATTTCCCCAGGAGCTGCATTTGAACACAGACCAGTGCAACAGTACAGAGAGGCGAAGGAGTCTCTAGGGCCAAGAGAATTATTTTGCTCTAAACTGAAACAATCTGAAATTCTCCTTGAAAGCAGAAGAGACATTTATCACTTGAAAATCTCAACTTGCCTCCTGCATTCAAAACCAGCTGTATCATTTCACAGCCATCTGTAGATCAGGAGTCTACCCAGCTTTAACAAAGCCTACTCTATACTTACAGCTGTTATACAAGGCAGCCTTTTCCAGTGGGTCAGAGACTCATGACCCAGTAGTTCATCCCTACCCACATGCAAACTGTCAGCTGATTTGAAAGTTGCCAGTACCACGTGGGAAAAGGCATTGTCTTGTTTATTTTTCTCAGCATGTTATTAAGTTACCCACTATTCTGTGATTTGCATTCTTGCCTTACTCATTACAGCAGACAGTGGCTCCATATCATGTTATGGACCACTTGATTCTTCATTTAATATAAGGACTTCAGCTGTACTATACAGGACGAGACGTTCGCCTTAGACTAGGCAGTTTATTCAGTATTAAAGATAATAAAGCTTTTAAAGGTGGCCATCTAGTGGATAACTTGTGTTTAACTGAATGCATATGTTTACCTTTATTTTTCGTCTATAATAAAAATACCTGTAGGCATTTATGAGGCTAAGATTTCCCTTCAGCAAGAATGTGTTTGTTCTTTAACAGGAAGTCATGTACAACTTTGAACAGCTTGTGATAACCACTACCCTGGACTGGTTTTTCATCCAGTATCTACCCTTAAGAGGCAGATAAGCAACTGAACATCTCACCCCAGCTTACAAAGAGGTACCATATCTGGGACAAGTGGATTTAAGACAAAGAGTTACTTTACCTTCATGCCCTTTGAGGGTTGTGATAACTGAGCAGGTATTCTGCTCAAGCTTCAGAAGAGTGATCTGTCCAGAATAATCACCAACAAATGCATGCTGAGTTTCATGATCATATCTGAACATCCGTCAAGGAGAAGCTTCATTTGTTCAAACAGTATTTTACATGAGCGAAACAGTCAGCTATAGAGTCTAAAAAATTGGAAAAGAACATTTTAATATGCCAGATAAATATTTACATAATTACTTCTAGAGTGGTTAGAGAGTATAATAAACCTCTTTGACTCCTTCCTTCTCATCACACTTCCTTACATGTGCAAGTAAAATTGTACAGAAAATAAGTGAGGAGAGTTTTAGAAAGCCACTGGAGAAAGCCATGAGATAATCCATGCCCTAGTTTAAGGCAAGCCAAGCAGCTTTAGGCCATTTCTAGCAGATATTCACAGAACGCACTCATGCTTGTCTACAAGATGCCAAAACTCATCAGGCTACTTGTTGCAGTGCAGAGCTCTCTGCAACCATTAGGAGCACCTCACTGGACACTGGGTGGCATTCAGTCTTACCTACTATCTTCTCCAATAAACCCTTAGTTCTCTAGCATGTTAGCAGTTGATATCCCCAGGAGAGGAAAACCAAGATACAAGGATGCCGTCCCTCCACAGCAAGGTCACCTTACAGTGGAAATAGACGCCCAATGTTCTAGCTACTGCCAAGGTGAGACTGTCTCAGTTCTTGTCCTGTTCTCTGGACTTCCCAGTTTACCAGTGCAGGTCCCTGAGTGTGGTTTTGAAAACTGAACTGTATTTCAGAAAGGATTCTGTCAGTTAACACTGAGATAAAAGCCACACCACATCCTAACATGGGATCCATTAACAAGGTGGCACATTGGGCAAAAGCATTACACCTCGTAACAGTTCTGATACTCAGTTTTTGCCACGATGTAACTATGAACTCCAGAAACCAAAGCATAGCAAGCCAATGGAACTAGATAATTTGGTGCTTTTAGAAGACTTTTGCTATTCAGAATATAAGCAAGAGCTATGAAAGACCCATGCAGCTGACACCACATAACCCAAGAGCTGTGTATAAACTTAGGTGCCCTGCTGGAAACACACAAAAACACAAGCAGCAGCTAGAAAAGTAGCCTCTGGTATCCAACAGAAAAGGCTAACTTTAAAAAGACAGTCTACCAAAAAGCCCACCACCCTAAGTGAAAATGTAGAGGCTTTGCCATCTGATGACATTCCAAAATCTCTTAAGCCTTCAGGATCTTGAGATAAACAATTTGCTTTCAACAAATCCTCTAAGTCCCTGACTATGTGATCCTTTCTTCATCTTGGAAGTTCAGACTTGCCTTATCCCCACTAATCCAGTAAAGAATAGGCACTCTGCTGTGTTTTTCAGAAGCTTACATATAGGATCATTAACAAACAACTTCTAAGGAACCTCCTGATAGGGAGGCCAAGCACCTAGTACACATACCAGCAAGCTGGTTGTTCCAAACACAAGTCCAAAGGCCGATCAATTACAATGGATTTTCAAATGTCAAGTTCTTCAGTGGAAATTTATTTTTATATTGATATAAAAGGTCATATTCTTTTCTCCATTTTAATAATACTGTGCCATTATTTGCAATAGCATTAGCTATAGAACCCACTGAACTCAGTGAGGCTCAGACTGTTCACCAGACTGTGCTGTGAGCTGGTCTCCAACACACACACCAGCTTTAACCTATTCTGTGCTGCACTCGGCTGAGATGAGCTGCACATGGAATGTTTTGTGGGACACAACTCCCCTGCACTCTAAAAAAGAGCAGCAGTACAACAGTACAAACTTGACAATTCTTCAGTCAGTAAGGCAGGGTCTGCACAGATGGGAGACCTCAGAAGGCCAGACATGCAGCTGGCAACTGAGCTTTCCTCCCAGCTTCTTACCAGGACACAGGTATATAGCCACTCTGGAGAGGTCTTCATGTTTTCAAGCGATGTAGTTGACCTATTTCAGCTTTTGAATCTTGCTACTTCTAAACATTATTTCCATTAAACCTCATACAGCAACCAGTACCTTCAATTACTGTCCAGCTACATCGAAACTGCCACCATTAACAAGTGCTAAAAATAGTTTTAGAATTTCAAGTATGTAACTTGCTTTCAAAAGCTTTGATATGTGAACTACCTTTCAAGTTACTGGGTTTGTAAGTCTTTTCCATAGGGTAAAGAATGCCCTGAAGTACTTGCAGCTGAACGGACAACCAGAGTGTCGAAGCTGAAAATGCTGCAGTTAAATGGAGTTTGCAGAAAGCAAACTGCACACAGACAAATTACTACTGGTGTTTCAGTGTACCCCGTAGCTTAAAGATAGAAAAGATTAACTTGAGCAAAGACAGAAAAATTAAAGCAGTCCAAAGGGTTTTCATAATGTTTTATGCTCTAGAAGGACTCAAATACACACTGGCATCTGTTGAACAAAGTGACTTGCCCAGAAAGTCAACAGGCCAGGCTATAGATGCAGTCACTGCCACAAGATGCTATGGACGAACACCTCAAAATTAGGAATTAGTAGAGGCTGGGATTTCTGCAGCTCAAGGTCTCTTCTGCTATCTAATAACCACTAACAGAAATAAAGGTATTAAACTTATAATGAGAATAAGGGTTAGCAGACTTGCAAGAGATGTCATTCTAGTTTTTATACATGGAAAGTTGGGAACAAACTGAGGTAAAGGAAAAAAGTATTCTTCCAGCTTCAGGGTAGAAATCATTTTTCAAAGGATACTGTAGACATGAAGCCCAAGAGGTGAAGTAATGTCTCCCCAGCATGCTCCCACTCCTGGTGCACATCCAGCTGATACACTTGTCATGACCTGTGCTGATAAGCCACTCTGATGCCAGGCAGAAAGTAATAGCAGACACTCGATTCTGGTGAGCTGCGAGAAGAAAAAAGATTCCGGCTATTTTTCCCCAAAAATCAAAGTGCTGTGTACTTCCATTCTAATTCAGACAGAGGTTGAAGATGGTATCAAGGCAATGCCCCAGGGAGATCTTTTACCATTATATTATACTTGCATCTAGGCTGAATGAAAAGGTTCCCATAGTTCTGTTTAGGATTTGCCTTCTGAATAGCTCAAGTGAACCAAACCCATCAGTCAGCTGATGTAAGCCTTTCTCCCAGAAAGTGAGAAGCTGAGTTCAGCCCAGATACCCACGGTTAAGGAAGAGGCAAACCCTCAGCTTCCTCTAGTTAGCCCAGGACTTCTGGGGAGTAATACAACACATCTAAAAACTTGAATTGCTTTGCTAAATGCATCTTTTCCTAACCCAGAGAGCTATGCTCACATTCACATTTTTAAGCACCTGGAAGGATATCTAGTCCATGGCATTCAAACTGCTTCCTGTGACAGCAACCATATCTCACCCAGCTTTGTTGAGAATGCTGCCACTAAGCAAGAAGTTACACATGCTTTAGAAAGAAGTCTCCCCTGCCCCCAAGATGCAAGTACTTCCCTTGACTGAATTGTCAAATCATCTCCCTTAGGATAAAGGGAGGTTTTGTTGCTTTAGAACAAGGTCTTTTTCTCCCAAGCAAAAACATTGCTTCTATCGGTGTCAGGGAGTCACAAGACAAACTGCACTTTGTTTTGCTACATAATCTGCAGTCTTTAAGAGCTTCCTTCAGGCCTTTCACATTAATATTCCAATTTTAACCAACAATTGAGTTTTGTATTTCTTTAAAGGATGCGTAGACAAATACTGAAATCAGCATCTCTGTAAATATTAGAACAATCCCACAATCCCTGCTTCCCACATAATGGAAAAATAAGCTCTTTTTCATCCCTGTTGCTCTCCTAGGATGACAGAGAAGGTAAGGACTCTTACCTTGAGCTAGAAGTAACCAAGCCCAGTGATTACAAGAAGTAAGGACAGAAATTGCAAATACCAAAATGCACCTTTAGAAAGCTCTTACACCAACACTCACGTAGTACAACTACTCCAGCTGAAGAGCAAAATCTGAGCTCACTAGTTCTGGCTCATTACACTTGCAGGCTAATGACGTAGTGAACTTAATGGTAATGACTACAACTTGGACTCAGCTGTCTGACAGAACATCTTTCTTATGGCAGTTATCCCCAACTAAGTGACAACTATAAGGTCAGTCAGAGTTAAAGCATATGTGGACTTGATTAATCTGTGACTGTGTCCAGTTTCCCAAGCATTTTAGATGCCTTCCCTTCCCACAAATGTTAGTGTAGATAGTGGTTAACAGTTTACCTGGATAGGTCTTCACAAAGTTCATCTTATTAAAGTCCTCAGAAATATGAAACTCCTAAAAGCAAAGTGAAATTGTTAGAAGGTACCAGAGTGGCATAAGCAACACTGATACCCAAAAAGGAGTAGCAACCTCACAGACCAAAATTTGCATAGCAGTAGTATATCTCACAAAAAACAAGCAGCTTCTGAGGCTGGAGCAAAGCACACTGAAATACCAACTGTAAATTAAGGCTTTAAGTGACTGAATTTTCAACAGGGAACATCCTTTCAGAATTGAGTTTGCTGAAGGGAGGTTATAGGAAGAGATAAGATGTCATTTGTTCCCAGCAGGAGCAAACAAAACTGTATCTTGTAGTATTTAGGATTTGCCTGTTTTTGAGCTCACAATGGACAGGTTTAAGTGAGAGTGTTCTCTATTTGATCCATTAGACTTAAAGAAATTTTAAAAGTCTCAAAATTTCCAGTAGTTATCACTAGAATACTATGCAGTTCTTTGAAGGCCATTCATAGCAGTTATCTGTAGAATCACTCTTTATGATACTCAAGCAGTACCCTGGCTCCTTATGGGGCAGTTATTATTTTGACCTTATCTTCATAGAAAAAGGAAACCATTAAAGCAGCTGAGAGTCACAAGATTCCCCTCCTTTACCAAGGGGGGAAGAATAAAACCCAGTTTCTGTTCTGCCAAGTACATGCTCTCCAAGACAGGGATAGCAATTACAGCAAGAGTATAGAAAGAGAGAAGAAAGAATTCCCAGCCAGAAAAGAGATTAACCCAGCCTTCTACAATTTTAGAGCTAGTGTTGAAATTTCTTAATCATAAAAAGATCTGCAGCACACAAATCCAGAGATGTGTGCATGGCAGGATACAGACAGATCCATACTCCTGGCCAGGGGCAAACCAACTGCAGTTCACAACCCCTGTCAGAGCACCACCATAGCACTCTGCCCAGCTTACTGTACTCCCCTCAAAACAACTCCTTGGAGAAGTGTAATTGTTTGGGCCCACTGCTGCACTAATGGCTCAAGGGCTTTTTGAGGCTACCTGGCTCACAACTAGTCAGAAGAACCTTTGCTTTGCAGTCCTCCCATGTACATCTCAGCTGAACTGCCAAGAAGCTCAGCCATTTAGCAGTAGCTGCATTCCAAAATGAATGGAAAGAAAACAGACTATCAGTTGCCAGCAACACATGGACAGTCTGAGCAATTCTAACCTACGTTCGGAAGAAAAGTCACAACTTACCATGATAGCTCCATTATCCTGGCCAACAAATATCCGTCTGCTGTCATGATGATAAGCCATGGCAGAACATGGTGCTGTCAAAAAAAGAAAGTACATTACAGTTACTTAAATGGAGGTATTAGGATACACATGACTTTAATAAAAGTCAATTCTCTCACTCAGGACAAAAGCTGTTTAAGTAGCTTGACAGAAACTAGTCTGCATAGCTAGCATCCCTTGGAAAGACAGTTCAATTCCCACATGTGAAGTTGAAGACAGGAACATGACTACTGTAACTCAGATATACCAACAGGAACCATATGCAAACAGGATTTCCTGCCACAAGGTGCAACTCAGCAAGAGGAATTTTACACAGGCTGAAAGCTGAGCTAACAGCAACAGCTGGTTACACTTAAGAACTTGAGCTCACTACAATTATCTCAAAGAGAGCCCTGAAAGATAAAAATGCACACCTTGGAAAGCAGAGAGTATTCTTACATCTGAACTTTCAGTTAGTGATTAGAAAAGCTCACTTAATTGGCAGACAAATTATTTGCCATCATTTGAGGCACCTCCTGCTGCAGATCCACAATGATTTACCTGATGAAGGATATGGTTCTGACAGAACACTGCCACAGATCTCGCCCACTATGCAGCTAGTTTCAAATCAAAGTCTCAGCTAGATGCTGCAAAGCTCCCAAAATCAAGATCATTGAGGGAATCCAGACACTGGGGAAATGAGAAGGAGGTATTCCCACACACAGCACAGGTACAAAACCATACTATGCCTGGCCACCACTTACTATCTCCATATTGTACTTACATGCCATGGTGTGATAGATGCTGGGCCAGTATTGCCCACTGTCTCTCTTCAGCCATACTCGGATTGTTCTGTGTCATGGGAAGAGCAGGGAAAAGCCAGCTGTAAGTGCATCATCCCTTGCATCTGAACCACTTCTTTACTCATGTATCAGCTCCACTCCCCTAAGCTTTTGTGCTACTCCAATATAATACAGGAACGACGTAACAGAAATAACAGTACTCAAATACTACTCTAACATAACAAGAATATTAGCACTAAGAATAGGCACCCTTGGATCTGGAAAAGTTTTCTTCAAAACTATTTATACATGGAGTTTCAGTGACTGTGAAATGGAAATACTATTTCAGCTAACCTCAGAAATGGCTACAAATTGCATCCCTTTACTTCCTTTTTGGCTCTGGCTGATATAAGTCAAATTCAAATTGCAGAAACTTTCTATCTTTGGCACAGCAAACCACAGTTTGTTTATAGCAGATTAAGTGTCTGACATGTTTAAAAAAAAAACCAAATTGCAAACCATTTCATTATGGAAGTCCAAACTCTTTAATTTTTACAGCATCTCACCCTTCAGCGAGCTAGATATTGAACATTACTAACAGAAGCACCTCATCCTCTAGATCAGCACACTACTCACATATCAATCCCCAAATATTAAGAATCCATAGATGATAACATATCTAACTAGTATTATTTCCTCGAAGCCATGCCTCTAATCTCTCGTGTAGGAATGCAAAGTACAAGCAACATTAGTTGCTTCTCTGCCCTAAATGCGATCGGGATTGATGAGCCAGTCAAATGGAAACTGAAAAGCTGACAAGATGAGTTGGACAGCATGCTAAGATTCTTTATAAAAATGGCTGTAGTTTGCAACCTTCCAGAATCATCTCTTGGAAGGAAAGGATAAATGGTCTTGAGAATATTTAACATTATACTACTCTGATGACTGTCAAATCCTGGGAGGAGGGATATAAGAGTATCAGCAAGGAAGTGGAAAACTATTGTCAATTAAAAACATTGCTACAACAGACCCATTGAAAGGATTCTACATCAAGAAATTAAGAGCACACATGTAGACAGTGTTAAGGTTAATTTGTCCTCTTGAAATTTCCTCTCCAAACTATGGTTTGCCTTTTTGTTAATGTTTAAATCCAACTTCCTCATTCCTAAATGATCTGTAAATATACGTACCTGGAAACATTTGCCAAGAGGCTTCACTGAGATGTGCTGTTCTATTCACTGTTAGCTAATAAAAGTTCTGGTGTTTAGAATTTTTCTAGAAAAATACTAGGGGACTGATTTGCTAAACATCATGTAAGATCAACAGTAAAGAGTTTAACTAATAGAGCACAGGAGGGGACCAGTGTCTTGCACCACAACTAGAACTTTTCAGAACTTTTACTGTTGAATATACAACAGTAGCATTCTAATTTTGCAATCCATTTAAGGGCTTTTCTTTAAAAGACCATCCAAAATATAGCAGACAATGCCCACCCTTTTAGAAAACTTGAAATCACTAGAGCTGAGCATACATTGCCCCAAAACAATGATTTTCAACTTTTAAATCAAGTTACTTTTCCACCAGTTTAGGGGCATATTTACATTAGTCTAGTCCACTAAATGTTTTGCATTAAGCCTGTCTCTTAAAAGCTATCACTTCCCCTTTACAATAATCAACAGCCTGCCTTATGTCCGTAAGTCAGCACTTCAGAAGAGCAGTTGCTATTTCTTGGTAACACGGAATATGGGGAAAACAACGTTTCCAAGTCATTCTAATGATGCCAACCTAACAGCACAGGTTAGCACCTATGCACTTCTCTCATCTTTTTGACTTGCTTTTTAAAGCAGCTCCATCATATTCAAACTGTTCTGAACATCTCAGATAGTACCTTCCACCCTCACTAATTCAACTCTTTCACTTCTAGCAAAAGTCATGTAATTATTTTTTATTTTAAAAAATTACATGATAACAACTTATGATGATCAAGATCATGCATTGCTGATTTTTCAAAAGCAGACTTAGCTTCCTCTCAGTATCGTGGTTAATTATACTAAACTAGAGTATGGGAAGCAAAGATTTGTTTTTTCTAAGAAATTATTTCATGGGAATATAATTTCTGCATTGATCATCAACAATGCAGTCCCTCAGTGAAGTCAAGAGCCTAAGCAAATAGCTGCAAGTGTTAGCAAAATTAACTTCTGAAAGCTTCTTATTTTGGTTTAAGAAAGATTTAGACTGCGCTCGCCTCATGCTTGCAAAGATAAGCTGTCAGACAGCTTTACATCTAATTATATAAAACTCTGACTGAGCAAAATTTGAAGAGCTCATTTCACAGTAGTCAGCAAGTGACCTGTGCCAAAATGCCACTTCTCTTTGATTCTCTCTCCTACAGACCTGTTTTTGTGATGCATCTCCTTATGTTAGGACAAACTAATTTGTGAAATACTAGCTCTTAAAGGACTAGAGAAGTCCTCCAGTAATGCTGCTCCCATAACCGCCTTCTACCATTCAGCTGCTTTCTTATGACAACTGCCCTAGAGTCTTTAGCACTTTCCTCAGAACCTGGTCTTTATTTCATGGAGAATCCTGTGCTCAGTACCTGAGAAGAGCTGGCTACCACTCACTTCTCCTTAAGCATTCCCTACTAAGGGTCTAGAAAGACACAAGATTGTTTGACAGCAGTCTCAGTAAGGATGTAAAAATGCTGAAACTCATTAAGGAGCACCCAGAGATAGATACAGACTTTTAAAATTCTAGACTCAGGTCTCTGAGAGTGGCAGGAGGAAGCAAAACTTTTAAAAAAAGATTAAAAATTACTTCCAAACTTCCCTAACATTCAGTATTGAACCAGAAGCTGCTTTCAGCTGGGCAGCATGCACATATATAGAAGAGCAATTCAAAGGGGTTTTTGCATGAAGAAAGACACTCAAAAGCCATCTTCAAGCAACACTGACTATGGCCTTACAATTTCTAAGAGTTTTTACTGTCCTCAATCACTGTTTCATTTACAGAGTGAATAAGCACCCAACAGTGCTAGAGAAAAAACTTGGGGTTTGAGAGCAGAGACAATGCTATGTTCCACCAGTGTTTGTGCTTCTGCTACACATGCTGCCCTCTGAAAGCCAACAGCACAGGTGCCAGGGAGGGAGAAGTGATGAAAGACCAGCGGGCAAATCCCAACCTGTTACAATACCAGCACTGCTGCAGGTTACTACACAGCTACACCAGCCCTGATCGCAGCACTGCATCTTCCTAACTCCTTCAAACCACCAATAACTGCTTTCCTACCCAAAATCAATCACTGACAGTTGTTTTCTTAGCAACAACAGAATACTGTCTCTTTCTGGTAGTTAAACTAAATCAAAAATGTTTATACTGTTATTGACCTTGTTCCCAAAACAGCATTAGGAATCTGGTTTAATCACAGTGCAGTGGAAGCTCAAGGACACAATTGATAGTTTTTATCAAATTTCTGCTAAAACTAAAACATGTTTTGACCAATATTTAAGTTCCATAAGCAAAAAACAACAAAAGCTAATACTGTACTTTAAGCAGCTGCTGATGGGCACCAAACACCAGCACCAAAATGTGCCAGTGACTCCAGAGCTCCAGTTAGCCTGTAGTAAATCCATTACTTTCATCTTACATTTAGGGTCTTGTATACAGCTTATCATCCCTCAGCACTCCCAGCTGCAGCTGGGAAACACTCATCTTGCCTTAGCTATTTGTCTGCTGAGGGACACACTGCAACAATTCCCAACATTGTCTTGGAGCCAGGGTCAGACAAGATGCCAACAGGGACACAGAGTTAATCATCCTTTCTAGATAAGTTCTGAGAAAGCTTCACAGATGGCAAGTGTCCTGCTGAAAAATCCGATTGGGAAAATTAACTCTTTGTCTCCTGCAGGTACTCGTTTCCTTTTTCATCTTCAAAACTTAAAAAAAAAAAAATCCTAGAACTTTGTTGGCATTCACAGATCTACTACGAAACTTTTTGTATCCTCTGAAAAAGTAAAACCATTACTTTTCATTCTAGGAAATGAAAGAACGACAATGAGTAGTTCTAATGAGAGAATAATCTACAACATTCCCAGAGAATGTTTGTGCACCAATGTTTTCCTCACTACCCAACTTGTAAACACATTCCTCTGACTGGTTATTATGAAATACTTGACAGCCTTAGCTGCATTAAGACGTAATAAAAAATACTTTAGCCCTGCTCTTAGTGCACACAGCAGCTCTTTTGCTCCTTGTACTCTGCAGTTTGCTGCCAGTAGCATGATCAGTTATGCAGTATTAACACCTACACCCCACTTGTAGTGAACAAACAGGGGAGCACTGTTTGACAACATGTTAAACTGTAGGTGAAAGCTTTGATGTACTGTAGGAGGTAACCCAGATTAGAGGTAATACAGTACAACAGTTTCTGAAAGTTTAAAGATTTAAGTGATTTCTCACAGTAAAGCAGGTGACACAAAGTCAGCCACGAGTCCACAGACTCACTTGGAAATTACACACACCAAAGGGGGTGGTGGCCTCTGCTCTCCTTGCACAGGTCTGTATCTGACATCAAAACTTGCCCAGATAAAGATGCAGCTCCATCCTTGGCTCTTACAAGCAGTCTAAGCATGCAGACTGCTTAACCTTTGGCATTAGACTTTGAGTTTAAAAGTTGGCACTGTCTGTCACAGGCAAGCCTCTGCAAGCCTGTATCATGAAACTCTGTACAGGTTAAACTCTGATATGGACTCTTAAAAATCACTATTTCCTCTTCTCTCCTTCAGGAAGCCCACCAAAGCAAACTGAACACAAACAACAATCACACCTAAGTGTGGAATAAAAAGGAAGCTGCCCAGTCCCATCCAAAAGCTGTTATCCAACATGTACTGCACGAAGCCATCTCCATAGGAAGTGATGATGCGAACCAACTAGACAGCTGATCTGTTTGCACTTTTTGACCTAAAAATAAATGCCAGAAAACCCAGTTCAGATAACAGCCAGTTCAGCACTCATACCCTCCTGTTGCTCACAAGGTCAAGCTTTTCAAACAAAAATTCATGCAAATATTCATGCAAATTTAGTATTAAAAGTTTCATAGTATAACAGTAAAATTATCCCTGCACCAAGCTACACCTCAAAGAATGCACTTTCGTACTCTTACCATCCTCCTTCCAAACAGTGCCACAGTTTCTTAAGAAGCATCTCCTACCCCTCTTCACATTTAAGAGTCACTTTCCACATAGCACTGGTGAAATTCCATCTCTCGCTATACACTGCAGGCCCCTCACCACTCTCCTGGCCACAACCCTCTGTGCTACCTGCTTCCTCATTTCCACTTTCCTTTCATCTGAGTAATCTTAATGACATTACCAGCTTCTGTGGCAGGCGTTTCACATGCTATGCGAGCCAGTGCCGAGGACAAGGAACAGACTCTGAAGACACCTTCCCTTCCAAGCAGAAAGCACCGTGCTCAGCAGCTCGTCACCCGCTCTCCCCTCAGATCTGCCAACTCACTCCCTGAGCGGCTTCAGACAGAGGGAAGCAGGTTTGAGACGTGCACACCGACTGGAGCAGCTCGGGAAGCTCCAGCTCTCCCGACAGGCAGGGGAAGCAGTAAAACACTGCCAGTGTTTCAGCCAGCAGAGCGGAAGGCCGAGGGAAACATATTCCCTCACTCCTGGTTCTGCTCATAATCTCTGCAGGACCTATTTACACATAGGACAAGCTGTGCTTTTCCAGCTGCTCCGCAGGACAGCATGCATGGAGCACAGCAGCTTCTCCCCGCCGGTGGGAAAGTGTCAGCCCCGCGTCCCGCACAGGGCGGGCCGAGCCAATCCTCCCTCACAGCTGATGGCATCTTCCTTCCTGGGACCGCGGCTCCGCGGATTTCCTCACGGCTGCAGGCACGGAGTCCCTGGCGCCTCCTGGCAAAGGGACAGCGCACACACGGATTTCCCTCAGCAGCCCCCGCTGCCCCGGCTCCCACCTCAGCCCCAGCCCCGCGGCCCGGCCCTGCCCGGTAGCGAGCGGGCCCTGGGTCACCTGTCCTCGCCGGCCGTGATGACGCCGTCCTCTTTGGGGATGAGGAGCGCGGCGCTCACGGCGTCCTGGTGCCCCTCGACCTTGCTGAGCAGGACGGGCCGGCGGCTCTGCGGCCGCGAGTGAATCTCGGCAGCCATGGCCCGTAACACTGCGTGTAGCGGCGCCGCCCCGCCGGGCCGAGGTGTCCCGAGTAGCGGCGCAGCCCCACCGCGCGCCGATGCCGTCACGGGCGGGGGCGGGCCGCCGCCAGCCGTATTCTCTAGAATAGAAGGCCGGCGGGCCGTATTTCATAGAAGAGCGGAGAAGCCAATCTGGCGGTGGGGGCTCAAACACGGGTTTCTGTGGCGTGGGCCGCGGCCTGGCTGTGCTCTCCCGTGGGCTCTGTCCAGGAAAAGTTGCCGCCACTCCGGCTCAAGGAGCCCAGCTCGCTGCCCATCCCCGCTGGCACGGGGCCACCACAAGGCAGCAAAGGAAAGGCTGTTCCCCCTGGAGTACTTAACGGAGGGATATGGGCTGAGGAAGGATGTGTAGTCACAGGAAATAGATTAGCTCGTTTCTGTCTGTTAAAGCAGCTGTAATCCTTCATCCTATAAGTTCTTAAGCATCTGGATTGTGCTGTTATTTTCTCTGTGAACATTGCATGGGAATGTTGGCCACGTAGCTGGGTAACCAAGAGCAGAATTCCTCCCCTCGGTGCTCCATTTTTGGTCTCAGATCTGAACACCAGCGTTTGGATATAGCCAACACACACTGGGCTTAACTCTAACTCGGAGCTGGGTGAAGCTCTTTGTGTTCCAGATGTCCCAGAGAGAGCTGAGCCCGAAGAGAAGAGCTCCAAGCTGAGCTGCAGACAAACCTCCTGGAGCAGGAGGCTGGGGATTGTACCATTTGATAAGCTGTCACAGACCATGTCACACACCTGCAGCCAGGGAGGATGAATTAGGCTTCCCCACGATCCTGGGGCAGGGCAGCAGACAGCAATTATCTTTCCCCTGACCTGTCCTAAGAGAGGAATTTTTTAGCTGAGAAAGCCAGTAAGGGAGATTGGCTATGCAGCAAAGGAAACAGACACAGGAAGAATGGGTCCATCTCGAAGCTTTAAGGATACATGTGGTTAAATACGCTTTGTTTTGCCTCTGTTTTCCCCTGGTTCCTTATTTTTCCTCTGTATTTCCAGAGTGACTTGGTCACTGAGGACAAGAATATTACTTCAGGTCTGACCTAAAAAAATCATCCTAGTCGAGACGACAGGCACTGACCACTGAAGCGAAATACCTGGCACAGCTGGATCTAAAATCCTTCAAACACGATATTTCAGGCCTTGACCACATGCGCTGTGCAAGGTTTCCCTGTGCTTGCGAATAGCAATGCAGTGCTTGGCCCAGTGGACATAGCTGTAGTCAGAATGATAATTTGTGATCCAAGCAGACACCAAAAGGCACCTTGTTGCCCAATGCTCTGGTTATTATTCAGACTTGTACACACCTATTCCTCTGCTTTTTAAGCCTGACCTGCTTAGCTCCTGCCAGTTGTCAGAAGTGAGTCTGGCTCTCCGCCCAGAGAGGGGAAGACAGTGTTCTCCCCATACAGAGGCTTCACAGCAGGATTCCGAATGAACGTGCTGCTCTAGGATGGCATATCCACAGGGAAATGTTTTCAAGAACTACTACCCAAAAACTTTATTTGATGACTAGTGCTTATGAGTATTTTTTAACCTTCCTTTCTTATCACGAGACATTCCTTCTGGCCTCAGCATCTGCTACTCATCACCCTGCTGACCTTGGCTAGAGACGCGTGGTGGTATTTCGGCTTGGAGGTACATCCTTCTACCCGCTCCTTCGTCTCCTGGGCGGGGACGCCCGTCCGCAGGAGCCGGGGATGTGCAGATCCCCGGTGTTTTCCTGCTCCCGCACCGGGGCCCCGCCGCGCCCCCGGCTGAGGGACCGGCACCGGGCTGCGCCGTGCGCGTAGCGCCGCCAGGGGGCGCTGCGGCCGCGCAGGGCCCGCGGCTGAGGGACGGCTCCGCCAGACACCGGGACAGAAGGATGTGGAGACAGCAAGAGATGGGGAGAGGGGGACAGGGGGATATGGAGACAGGAGGATGTGGGGAAAGGGGTACAGGGGAAATGGGGATGGGGACAGAAAGATAGGGGGGAGGGGGGAGAGAGGGACAAGAAGATACAGGGAGATGGGGACGGGAACAGGACGATACGGGCACATGGGAAGATGGGGACTGGGAGATGCGGACAGCAGGAGATGGGGAGAGGGTGACAAGGGGACAGCGGGATACGGGAACAGGAAGATATGGGGCAGGGGGAGAGAGGGATGAGAAGAAGATACGGGGAGATGGGGACAGGGGGGAAGGAGGGCGTGGGGGTAGAGGGATATGGGGACAGGAGGACATGGGGAACCAACTGCTGAATCACCACCTTGTGCAGAGGCCAGCGAGGCAGGAAAGGCACCCCTCTGCTTGACCCTGGTGATTAGAGGACACTGTAAGGGCTACCAACAGAAAAAAACAAAACAAAAAAACAGAATAAAACTGTTCAAGTGCCATAATTTTGCCTCAGAATGGATTTAGAGGGCTTTGCGGGGATTTTCTTTGACCGTGTTTTTTTGTCATTGCTTTGGTTTGGGAGCTTTTGTAAGCCCAAGGTGGAGCATTGAGGGGGGCACTGCTTCTCAGAGGGACTCACAATGCCCTGTCCCTCCAAAGCCCCATTGCCGCTGGGGACAGCTGGCAGCCAGCCCCGTCCAGGGGCAAGAAGGGCCAGAGGTGACACAGGGCTGTGCTTCCCACAGGCACACAGCTGCTAGCAAAGCCTTGAACAGACCATTTGCTGTATCCTCACCTCAACTATTTCAGGAAGGGAGAAGAGCCCAGGTCAGTCACATACAGCAGAAGATGCAGCCCTGCCTTCCCCCTTCTCCACGACCTGTTCTGATCCCAAACCAGCCAGCACGCATTAGTCTAGAAGTGAAACAAATGCTGCCTGTGATCCAAGGAGACAAACCCAGCCCTTCTGTCTAGGACAGGGTGGCTCACAGCCAGTGTAATTAACTGATGGCCACAGGCTCCAGGTGCTCAGTGCCCCAAAGAAAAATCATCTGATTCACTCCCTCTATTGCACAAACACCCTTCAGGAGCTTATACACTTAATTACAGGGAACAAGGTGCATTAGGAGCCCAGATCCAGTATTCAAGGGAGATGCCATGGACTTAGCAACCCAAAAAGCTTGGGAAGATAATCCTTGGATCAGGGTTGATTGTGCACTGGCAGCATGTTGGAATGGAAATGACACTGTGTTAATGCACAATGCATGGCACATGCATCCCAGACAGAGCCCAATCTTTCTTTCAGTCTGTACCAGCTATCCTCACCATGGCCTTGAAAGCAAAAATTAGCACCCCCAGGAACGAGCATGACCTGAAGGAAAGAGAGGACAGCACAGCCCTGAGATAGTCATCCTGCTGTGAGCTGGCAATACACACCCATCACTGCTCCAGCAGCAGCACAGAAAAGCGTCATCTACTAAGTGCCCACCTGGCCATAGCAGCAAGCCCAGAAATCCTAGAGGTAAAGAGAGCTGCAGTCTGTCACCAGCACCACCCTCCTGGGGAGGAGGGCAACTGCAGCTTCTACGTTTAGGTTCCCCTACAGCCTTTGATAGGGGCTGATCCCCTGGCTATCACATCCAACACAAGACTATCACAGCCTCCTGGCACCACAGATAATAATGGAAATTATTAGTGTTAGACAAGTTTCAACCACTGCAGGTATTGACATTACTAATAAATGCACACAGTTTAAACTGGTGGGGCTAAGCTAAAGGGTTTTCCTTTCTTTGAAGCATGAGGGAGTTTTTAAAATGTTGCTTACAAAAGAGATATTTGAATTTCTTTCTCTTTTTTCATCTTTATTAAGCCACATTGCTGCTGGGAGGCAATGCAGCCATGTTTTTAAGGGAGAAGTTACTGTCAGAAGGCTGCCAGCAGGGAATGTGCTGTGATGCCAAAGGGTGAACAGCAGTTATCCCTTTACGTGGGCTGAGAAACTGGCCCTTCCCTACACTCTCCATTCTGTCCAGCAAACAGGATTTGAAAACAACAGTGTTAACGAAATGTGGAAGTTGTAAAAGAACACCAACCTTCTTAGAGCTCTCTGAAGTTATGAAAACAAAGTTAAAACATGGTTTGGCAGATTAATAGCCTGCTATTTTACCTGTTAATTACTTCATGACTAACTACTTTCTTTATTACAGATCTGGCTCAGGGAATGTATGGCAAGGTTTACCAAACTATTTCTCCCTACTTAATCTCTAGGCTAAAGCAACTGTGATCACAAGCATTTTCCAGTCATTCCCTGCCCAGGGTTTCAGTCTCAGTGCTGAAGAGCCATCAGTCTCTCAGGGCTTCCCACCTCAGAACTAAGTTTACAAAGGATGTGTTATCTCTTTTGAAGACTGAGAAACTGAGGCAGTAGAGAGCACCCAGAAGCAGCAGATAATGAGACCATCTGAGCAGCAATTCTGCAACTCCAGCATTATTATTATAAGTTAAGCTTTGCACATTCATGGTCTCTGTTCTTCCTTGAGAATGGTCCCTTCCCAGCCCTCCTACCCTCAAGCATCACAGGGCTCAGGGGCCCAAAACAACCTCAGCTTTGCCAGGAAGACAAAGTTCAACTTCGAAACAGTTGGGAGTAAAGGAGGAATAGGCTGAACCAAGCAGCATGAGTACCTTAGACTTGACAACCCTAGAGACAAAGATGACTTTGAAAAAATTAACATGCAACCTCTGCTGATTGCAATCAGATTCCCCAAAGCCTTTCGAGAGCAGCTGACAGACTGCTACACTAAGGGTTAATAAACTATAGTAAGCACTGCCTTAATGCTAAAACATCACACTGAACTCATTACTCTGTCAAGCAGGACTGGAAATTTGATGTTAATCAACTCCCAGGACAGAAGAGCACAGACAGTGTTTTTACAGCACTACTAAAGAGGAAGTTTTTAGCAGCTAACCTGACCTCCACCTTCCAAGGCTTTTAATTCATTTCCCTTCACCCTGAGCTCCTCTACTCAGTTTATAGGCAAATACCACCAGCATCTTAGTTCAAACCTGCACTTTAACTTTTCTTTTCCAGCAGTGAAAAAAAGTGCTGCGCAGGAGCGGCAGAGCTGAAAGCCCCCTTTTTCTGAGTGGTGACATATTTCACCCTTGTACTGCAGGACACTGAAGCTCACCAGGAGTAGCTGCTACATGTGACATTCCCCATCAGTTTGCTCAGAGCTCAGCTTGGGCAGGTAGTCCTGGCTCCAGCAGACTAAATACTGTTCACCTTTGCCAAGCCACCCTCTTCACTGTCCACTTTTGGAAAATAAATACCCACGGTTACTCACTGTTCATGCTCTAAAGCAATCATCTTATTTTGCAAATTATTTCAGGACTAACAGAAGGGACTGACAGTTGTTTACACAGAAACTGTGCTAAGGCAAACCTGAAAGCTTATGTCACTGCATTTTTTTTCTTGCCGAAACCTAATCCCAAGCCTGCCTGCTGCCCAGAGCAGACACTGCTGCTGTGTGCAAGTCCTGTGGGAGTTCAGTTTGAGTGCCAACACTGTAATATTTGAATTCTTAACACAAACATTAAATAGAAGCAACTGGAAAATTAATTCTCATATTGCAATTTTAATTTGGTATCAGAACAGCAGCTGTTACTCTGAAATACAATCCCACACTGCTCCAGAGCCCAAAGATGATGTCTTGCACCCCAGTAGTCAAAAAAATACACGTGTGCAAAGTAAGTCCAGCTCAGGTCCTGGCTCTGTAGTTTCTGTGAGGCAACATTTCTCATTTCTTGCAGGACAAACCATATCCAAGATAGATGCAAGACAAACCAATGAAAGTGTCACTGTAATTGTTTACAACCCAGTAACTATTCCATTGTTACTTGTGCTCCTTACTTCCATGAGATGCAAGGAATTGAAGGCAGATGTGTCTGAGTTAGCCAGGAGGGCTCTCCTGCTCAGCACCAGAATCTTTAGTTATACCACCCACATACTTAGTTATTTTTTGGTTGTTGCTTTGGAGTTTGTGGGGATTTTTTGCCTTCCCCACCTGCAGGCCCCACTTTGTCTTCAACAAGACAGGAAGATACCAAGGCCATGCTAGTTTCTCCATTCACCGACTGCAGGAGACCTAGCCCTCAGCATGCAGCAGGAGCATCCCTTTCCCAGTTTATGAGGATTGGGTGGTAGGCAGCTAATACATTCCGTAAAACACCTACAGATTATTCTTCTTGATGATTGCAGTGTTTAACTCAAGCAGGAAAAGAGAGGCACGCAGATTGGCTCAATATCTGGCAGCGTATTATGAGCTCTCAGCCTGGGTTTGTACTGGGTTAGGACTGGCCACGCACAACACATTCAGGTATTTTCAGCTGGAAGCATTTTCTCTTCATCTTGTTCTCTTACCTGACCAAGAGGCTCAACACTCATTCACCCTCCACTTTATGGATGCATGCTACAGTCACCGACTTCCACCAGGGCCAAGTCTGCAGGAATTTCTCACCCCAGACCAGCAGCCTCCTCTCCCTATGAGTGTAGGCTCCAGAGCAGCTAAAGTTTTACCTCACCCACCCAAATCCCTCACTTGCCACAGAAGCAGCACAACCAAGAACCATCTGAGACAAGCCAAAGGGATTTACTGCTTATCTTTTGAAAAGATTTTTGCACTCTGGAGAGTCCTGCAAGGGGCATGAAGAGATGCCCATGTGCATATGAACTGCACCACAGGGAACAGGAGGAAAGGCCCCAAAGGTGCACTGAGATGTCCCCACAGGGCAGTTTTCAGCAGTAACTTGGGCATAGCAAAATAGAGCTCACTTCAGATACCAAGCCTATGGCTAATGCATCTACAGCAGAATGACTTCAGCAAAAAAGGTCATCAGAAGGAGGGACTAAAACAAACAAGCAAAATCCAAACAAACAAACAAACCACACCACAAAAAAACCCAATCAACACCCCCCCCCCACAACAAAAAGGTCTCACAGAACCACCCTCCTTTCACCCTTCTTAGAAGTAAATCTCAAACTAAGTACACAGGGCTCTGGACCCCAATATCCATCAGCACATCCACAATCCACAACACTGACTGTTCATAATGCAGTTTTATTTTTCCCTTTGTACAAAAACAAATATAAAATTTAAATCCAATAGAAAGTGTATACTAGCAATGACAAGTTTACATTACAATGAGACAGGACAATGCGATGTGTATTGAACACCACATTAGTTTTAAAACTCTCAGTGATACATGCACTATATAAAAACTGCTAGAACTTTTTTTTCTATTTCTACCAAGAATATCCAGGTACCAAGATACTCAAGAACCAAAAGTAATCTTGATAGGTGGTATCTACAAAATTAGACCTTTTCCACACACAAGAAGAAACCAACATTAATAGAAACATTTATCGTTCTTTGTTAAAATCCTCTCACAAAAAGCCATACATAAAATTCTTAGTAGATACAGAAAAAGCTCAAAAGCTGTTAGCATAGGTAACCATTCAGTAGTTTAGAGAACCTTTTAGACATTTTGAAGAGATACTGTAGTTTTCAATCTGTATTTTCCCCACAAAGCCAGAACTACATCGACTCCTGTTTCAAAACCTAGTCAGTGGTTAAAACTAGCTCTTGAGTGAAGTCAAAGAGTAGTGTACAAAATATTTAACAGAACAGGGGTGTGCCTGTTTACTTCTTGAAGAAAGTATTTCCCACATTCAAGGTTTGTTTATTTGTCCCATAAACAAGATTGTACCTGAGGGATGAAACAAAAACAAGGATTACCATCATCTGTAAATAGAGTTACACTTTTCCATGAAAGCATGAAATGCACAGAGAACAGCCAAGCCACCTCATCAGTCTTGTCCAGCCTCCCTCAGGTCTGTGAACCCAGGGAAGCACATGTTTGGATAGGTGGCCAGCTCCTATTTCTAGAGACACACAGCTCTGTTGCTGCTCTGTGGAGCCTCGGGATGGGGACTGCTGCCAGCAGCCTACTATTCCCCCAGTGCTGGCAGCTGCACCTTGTTCCCTTCTAACTGACATTGATCATACACGTCACTGCAAGAAGGGCGATTCTGCTCTAGGAGTCAGCCCATACTGCAAAGAAGCCATGAGCACTATACTGGAACACTCACTTCTGTTAAGAGCAGGCTGGAGCAGCACCCTGGATGCCCAACGCCTCTATCCTGCCTCGGCCCTCAAGTATCTGACTCTCCAGAAGGCTGGGTCCTATTCACCAATTCAGTAAAGAGCTGTTTCCTCTGCACTCAGGGGAGCTATGACTGTTAAAGACTCTTCTTTTATACCCACAAACCCGCCATGCTTGTTTCTGTTAACTTGGCATCCATTATGTATTTCTTTCCCTGTTACAAGTTGTATTCCCAGTAAAATAATCTAAAATTAAAGGCATAAAAATGCACTTGCAAGCATCTTTTTTAATAGTTATTAAAAGTAGCTCCAGACTTCTTTTGTCACTATTACATAGCTGATACTCAATTTCTGAGCCAAAAAGTACTTACAAAAGCTGCTTACCTGTAGGATTGTGCCGGATGAAAAATACAAATGGTCTGTCTACTATGAACCACGGAGGGGATGACCTGGCTATTAAAATTGCAGCTTGCAAAAAAAAATAAGGTTTAGAGTGAGACAAATCAAGCACCACAACACATTATATACTTTATCAAAGTAAAGTTTCCTTGTAGATATATAGATGTGTATATATATATAGGCTTGAACAGGATGCTGACAAATGCCTAAAACCTACCAACCTGGACATCTAAAGCCACACAGGTCACATGATATCCTTACAGGAAGAATATTAAAAAGACACAACACAAGACCCATAGAAAGCTGGAAGTCTTGGCTTGTCACCCAAAAGCTGTAGTAGCTTACTCCTCTTTGTAACCTGGATAGCCAGAACATTATATCAGTGGCCTGATATAAAGTCCAAAATACAAGATGACACTTCTCTAGAAGTAAGCCTGTTTATATTTCTTACAGTGATCAACATTGGCAAGTTGAGATTTTCTTGAGAAATTACATAAAACCCATTAACTGATCTGGAGTCCGAGCATGCTGCTGCAATGATCTCCAAGTGGGCTATCTCTGCTTAGTGCAATAGCCTTCTAATGGAGTTTTCCCAAGCCTGACAGTTACCAGTACAGTTGCTTACTTGTTGCTGCAGAAGCTTTGGTTCCATCTTCACTGACTTCAATTTTCGTCTTTTGCAGAACATTAGATACATGAAGACCTTCTGTTCCTGAAAAAGCCAAGGAGAACAGCACCCTCAGTAAAACTCCCTAAGAGAGTCCTGAAGTACTTTGTAGCTAAGCAGCTCTGTCAGCATGGCTCAGAATACTAAAAGCTGCTACAATCCTACTGGAATCCCAAAGCTGCAGTGCAGAACACTACTGCAATACCTGTGAATACTAAGTCACTAAGTGAGTAATTACAAAAACAAGGAATAACCTATCTTACTCCTCCTTCCTCCCCATTTACTAAGTTTTCTTATTGATGGTTTAAGTTAGAAGTGTTCACATGCATTTTTAGTTTTAATTTAAAAAGAACCTGAAAAAATACACTGAATTTAAGTTACACTCCCATTTGTCTCAATGTCAGGGGGAAAAAAAAAAGCACTTAGCAACACACCTTGCTTTCAATGAAACACAGGAATTTGTTTTCAAATTAAGCTAGCACAAGGTAGGCTTTTTTGTTAGACAATTCTATAGAAGCTAATCAGGATTTTAATGAAAGCAGAGAAGAGAAGATGACATTTTACAGCCATGAGTTCAATGCATAAACACCCCATTTGCAGATACTAATATTTACAGCTCTGAGTTGGTTAACTTGAAGTCCCCTTTAAGTGTGAATGTTTTTCATACACGCTTTCCTACAGCTCAAGAAAAAGTCACTAAACACATACTTCAGGAAAGGTTACAGGCTGTAGTTGCAGTATTTGCTACAGGTATGGTATTGTTTAAGTCCTGCCAAAGATTTTAGAAAATGCTTGAGACCCTCAGGTTGCAATATCAAATCTCAAGAAGCTGACCGGCATGATTTACTGCTGTAATGTAAGATAAGGGAGAAAAAAAGCCACTGCAATGTTGAACAGAAGCAAGCAGTCATGCCTGGCTGGCTACAACATAAAACCAGCTCCAATGTCATGGCAACACTTAGCCAAGAGAAAGCAGACAACTGCATTGGTAAAGCAGCACTTTATTCAGAGCTAGAAACTATGAAGGACCACCATGAATTGAAACAAAAAATCCTTACTTGTTATTTTTGCAAAGTTTGCCTTTGACTGGTCAAACATATCTGTAATACCGAGTGCTTGCAGAGGTTCCTTTAAGTCTGTTTCTGCTTCTGCTGTGAATCTAGTTGGAACAAAAAAAGAATGCATCAGTATTATGCAGGAAAGTCACCTGAAGTACTCCTTCTCCTGTATCAGATGAGATACATATAAATAATTCCCCAAACACTCCCTGAAGGAGAAATTGATTATATAAGTACTTACTTTGGTAAAATAACCTGCACTCTTTTTGCTACCATGGTTGTCATCCAGCTCCCTATTGTTTTTGTGCTGATGTGGGGGATGATAGCAGAAAGCGGCGTTGTGCTTTCAGTGGGCAGTGCAATCAACATGCTGATCATTTCCCCATGGTACGGCAGCTCAATGATGTTGTACCACAGTTCATTTGGGGTACTTGTAGTGCCTAAAAAAAATAGGAGCAAACAAACCCAAACAAACTAGTGAGCCATAGCCCTTACAGCCTTAAATCTCTACCTTTACACAACTACTGCTAGAAGAGTCTGTTAGAAAAGCTTTGCCCACATCTCAAAGCTGACTCTAAAGTCCCAGACTTCCTTCTGGGCAACCCTTCGAATGGCATGGGCTCTGTACAGATGCTAGTCTGACATAAAGCAGACACCATGGAGCAAATACTCATTTAACATACATACTATTTTCCCAGACAAATCTCACCAGCCCAGAGCAGCAAGCCAGCTATGTTAGAAGTGACCAGGTCTGTGAATTAGCTGGATCTCTGCTTCAGATCTCAGCTGTACCAGAACCAACTGTGAACTGAGAATAAAAAAAAGGCAAGGAATAGCAGCATACTATCTTTTCAAACTGAAGAGATCTTGCAGACAAGCTGTTTCCTCCAAGAATTATTGCAAGAGCTCCTGGTTCCTGTCTGAAGTAGTCTGTTTCATTTGCTTCATTTTCTTGCTTAATGAGGATCTGATTAGGAAGCAATCTGAAGTCTTTCAAGATAGTGGGAAGCAGCCACTTTGAGGCAGTGCAAGAGGCCAATTAGATGAGACAGAGGGAGATAGCAATGCATCCAAGTTACAGCAAGACTGTCTTTGAGCACCCCTCTCCTCCTCCAAGTTCCCTTTGCTTACTGTGGGATTTCTGGCATGTGGCTGGGAAGCAAATGCTTTTTATAGTAGTTTCAAGTTTAAATTTTTCAGTTTGACTACAGACAGGATTTCAAGCAAAGTTTTAGGATAGCAGCAAGATCTTATTGTCTTTCCCCTTTCTTCATCTAAATCTGTACTTGTCAGCCCAAGCTGAAAATCAACAGCTTCATTACAAATTTAATCTTGTTGCCAGGGCCATGAAGCCTGCCCTAAACTCATACTGCTATGAAACTGGCAGTATTGCACTTCTATTTTGCAGCAATCATGTCAAAGTTGGCAGTTTCACCATTACTTTTATTACAGCAGTGGTTCTCAGGCTGGAGCCTACAGATCTAACACTGGTTGCGTAAGTCAGCTCCAGGACAGTCACACAAGGCAAACTGCCCAACAGGTAACTGCTGCTTTCCTCATTTGCTACATGCTGCTATCATCACTGAGGCAAACTGAACAGGAGGGGAGTTCAGCTTCAGTCAACTGACAGGACTGAAGACACTTAAGAAATTTAAACTTTTAAAGATCCCTTTGCAAGCATGGATAAAATAGAAGCCCTGTATTAGGAAATCCAGAGATACACAAACTCAAATGAGTCCTAACTCAGCAGCATTTTTTTTGCTCCTTTCTAGCCTTAACAGCTTTTCTAGCTTAAACACAGGCCAACATAATGGATATTTTAACCAGCATCAGAAGTCAAAAGCCTTCAAGATAAGATGGGGTTTAGCAAGACTTAATTATGAACTTCTTTGAAACTCCACAATTAGTATATACTGCAGTAAGCTTCCCTACCTTTCCCAGCTCACACTTTCAGCAGTTACTTAAAGTATTACATTATATTACATCTGCTCTAATATACCAGTTTGGGACAGAGTCACAGCTGTTTACTTTAACATAAATCTACTAATATTAGTTGAGCATTACTGACAGTAAAACTAGGCATTTAAAAGCACAGTGGGTCTTGGTTTTTTGATTTATAGCAAGTTGTATTCTCAGGCCTATTTCTCAGACTGTATTTAGCACACATGGAACTAAGTTCCAGGCAGCACTTCTTGGAAGGATGCAACACAAGTTTTTATCAGAGCATCCATCTTACTTTGACCACTCAAATCCCCATAAGACTGCAAACTGGAGTTTTGAAATACACTGTCAGTCACATCAAGCTGCTGGTGTCAGCTCTGAGAGTCTCTGATGGAAGTCTGGCAGAACCTGCTGAACTTCTTTTCACTTGTGACTCAATCTGAAGAGCAATTTCACACCTTGGGAGATACAGCCAGCATTCTAACCCTGTGTTCCTCTGGCTCCCACAGGACTGGGGATTGTGCAAGTCCCATTTCTCTATCTGCAGTAAAAGATAAACTGATTCTACTCCAATCTCTTTCATACACAGCTCTCTGCCAGGTAAACCTCTACCATTCTAAGCTGGCAGCTTTCCTTCATTCTCACCCCTTACAAACATGTACTTACTTTTCTTTCTTACAGCAAAGCTTAACTAACATGCAAATTTCTCAATTTGGGTACTTCAGACTTTCCTTTTTGAAAGCAAAGGATAAAGCAATACTTGACAAGAGTATTCAGCCTTAAGGCAACTGTTAAGTACCTCGCCCATGCCTCAGCAGCAGGAGACACTTCTGTAACAATCTATCTATATCAGCTACAAGAAGCAACACCATTAAACACCATATGCGCAGCAAGCTCTTGTTTCAGTTTGAAAGAAGAGAGCAAATTCTACACCTATTGTTGGTGGTAGTGGGAGTTACTGAGCTTACCACAGCGGAATATGGACAACTGGGACAGCATAGGAACTTGGTAGGTCTTCCCATCAGCTCCATAAAACGGGCGTTTCTTTGTATTTTCAGGTCGAAATCGTGATTTCCATAAGCCCTTGAAATACACAGCATTCACTAGAACCAGTCTGGTCAAACTGCCTTCAATATCATCTGGAGCTACAACCTGATCAATCATACCTAGAAGAAATAAAGGAATTCTTGAGTATTTGCCATCACAACACAGGCCAACTGCTCCTGAAGAACCTGACACACATATTGCTTTAGACCCCTTGATCTGTGAGTGTGCCAGCTCCTCATTGGGCAATATATTTAAAATTCATAAAGTCAATTGTATTCTTTGTCAAAAAGTAAACTTTTGGGATAACTAGAAATAAACATATCTTGCTAACTGATAGCCTGATGTTTTAACAACTAACAAGGCTTTACCCTTTCCAGCGTGTGAGCAGACCTAAGACTACGTGGAATAGTTTCAGCTGAAACACCTCCCCGTTCACACACTGCTTGCAACATTGCTATGCAAAACTGGTGATGTGGTCGAGAGAGAATTTGACAGCCTCATTTCACAAATACCACATCCAGCATCATTAACACACTCCTCACATCCAGGAGGGACTTGTTTTAGCTCCAAAAGGTACCAAACACGTAGTTCACCTGGACTGGGAACATGCTGTGAAACATGATCTCTGGCTTTAGCATATGTAAGCTTGACAACTGGTTCAAGAGGCTTGAAGCATGAGGAGTTCTGTCAAGGCAGGGTTAATTAAGAATCCTCCACTAAATATGAGTCCTAAGAACAGGGCCATATCTGAGGACAGTTTAGGGCAGTCAGAGCAAAAGCTGAACTGCCCTATAGCTTCCCATATGAGTAGAACATCTGAGTTGCCTGAAAGCATCTTCTGTGTTTGAGAAAGCATGGACCCAAGAGAACTCTGCTTGGATTTCTCACCAGTTATATGAACGCAAAGAAGAGTAAAAGCTCCTCTGATCCCATGGACAGATGGACACACACCCCAAACACATCCCTCCAGGCCACCAGACAGGCACATCTGCTGGGACAACAAGACTGCTGGTTCCTGACCTACCAGCTCTAAAACATCACACTAATGCCAGCTAAAAGACAGTTTTGAGCTGCAGGACAGATCTCTCTCTACCTTCCCCATCTTTCTCCAGTACTATCATCTGAATCGGAGGTCTCGAACACCACCTTGCCATGCACAAAGGCACTCACCAATACTCACCCCTTGTTTCATTTTTCACCCACTGGTTGATGGAATCACATGCTGCATTTGGGTCCTCAAAGTCCACACTCTTGACACTGCACTGAAACACCTCTTTGTTCCTTGTAACAAAAGGCACTTCCATTTTAAAGCCACTCTTTGCAAACACTGCATTAGCAATTGTTACAATGTCTTTATTCTTTTTTGAGACTATGAGCCTGTTTATCTTCTTTAAGGCTTTACCAACTCCTAGTTGGAAAAAACAGCAAGTTTAATTTAGAATAACATGATAAACTAACAGTTACTTTATATGCAACTATTAATGACATGAAAAGTTAGACATTAAGTGCTGGGCTAGAAAAGGAAGACCAAAGCAAGCATTCTGAAAGGACTTCCAAAATACCCATTTCTGATGTGTTATCTGCAGAACACTACTGACTCCCAGCAGAAACATGAACCTCCACTGTGATGCCTGCTGCACCTCTAGCTGTCTGCTCAGAATGTTACAGACAGTGTTCGGGATGACACTGAGGTTCAAATATTAATGTAGAGCTACAAATCATGCTCTTCCACAGACCAAACTGTTCCAAAAATATTTCATATCATATAAGCCAGGTCACTTATGAGCTCTGTGACAGTGACAAAGAAAGCCAAAGGGTCAGCCTGCTCACTTAAAGAGCTCTGCAGGATTTGCATAACAAATGGTCTTGAGCCTCAGAATATACAGGAAAAATTGTTTTCTTTATTTCCTTTCCATTTACTGGAGAAAAAAGGAAGCTGTCAAGATTTCTATAATATACTTCAAGTTGTCTTAGTTTCCATAAAGACTAAATCCTGGCCTAAAACAGCTACAAGCAGGAGTTAATCCCTTAACACATGAGCTTGCCTCTAAAAAAAGGAAAAGGGAAAGCAGTAGGTTCCAGTGCTTAGTCAAGATCCTTAGGACCTGAAAGCAGATTGTACAAAGTGCTTGCTAGCTCCTTCACTGTGTGTGAGGGAAAGCATATGGCAGCACAGAAGAACTGCTATGTTCACCATACCCAGTTCTCCCATGTTACGGCTTATCAGGGAGTGCTTGTCTACACAGGGAAGTTACTGCCAGGCAGGCAGCTTCACGTTCAACCACTGTATTGGACAGCATCCTTGGGTGGCTGTTCTACTGCTGTTATTAATGGGTTCCCTCTGTTTCCCAAGTCAATTTAGGCAGAAACATTTCCTGACTACTTTCTTATGTAGACAAACAAGACATATAAAGGGAATAAATTAGTTCAGTGTTATTCTCTTAGCTGCATGTAAGAAAAAGCCTCAGATGGCTTTGCTGTTTCACGTATCACAAATGCTTTAAGAGCACCATTGGTATGACTTTCTACATGTTCACTCTCCAATATTATGGGCAAATTCTTTTGGAGAACATACCATAACAGAGGTTCTCAAACTGTATTCTGTGAACCACTGGTGGTCCACGGAGCACTTTCTGGTGGTCCGGGGAGAGCTGGCTGGTCTCATGATGCTGGCTCTCCTCTTTGCTTCCAGCTGCTAAATTGCATTAAAAGACAGCTAAAGACAAATTAAATACTTTTCAACTATTACCTTCTCAAAGAAGCAGTTGCCAAAAGACTGTAAGGCAGTCATGAACAAGAGCAGGGGAAACCTGTGCAAGGACATAGGTAGCATCCCATAACAAGTCTCTAACCAGGTAGTGGCTACCTTTTAAGGTGTTTGAGAACCTCTGTGGCTCAGTTAGGATGTCTGCAGGCCAAATAAAATCAGTTGATATAATGCTTCAACATTTTTGCAAGTACTTAGATTATGAGCCTTCAAATGTTCCTAGAGCTGATTATCTCATGAAGAGATTTCAATCTACATCATTTAGATGTTAAGGTGTCAAATCATTTTGTTGTACTTTAAACCCAGGACCAAAACAGCAAAGCAAATGAAGACAGGACAACATGTTATACGACAGCATGTTATATGACAATACTGCTTAAGATTTAAATGTGCACTTACCTCCTGGAGGGTTTTCTATTCTTGGAAATAAGGCAGAATGCTGGCACTAAGATATTAAGTCTTGCTGGCAAACACTCACAAAAATAGCATGCAAATTAAAGCAGTAAGAATCTTCAGCCTACTCCCTCTCGAGGGGCAGACATTGGCAGAGGAATATGAACACAGATGCATGCAGTGTCAGGCACAGGCAAGCAGAAATGGCTGTTTCAAGATGAGGGCACTACAAGAACTACACATACAGGGATTCTGACAGCAGAAACACAAACAAAACTGAAGAGCAAAGTGAAAGTATCAACTGCATGGTTAGTTTGCACTGCTTTCAGTGAGGTGCCAAGAAATAGCTTCTCGCCCTGTTATCTAAGGAGTGGTACATTAAAGGTTGTTCAGTACAGCCTGAAATGGAGTACTGCCACCTTCCTGCTCAAAGCTAGCACTGGACCACCATCCACCCTGTTCTGGAATACCAATCTGGCAAGGACAAAGGCAGTTCTAGCCAGGGCCCTGAAGTCATTAACCAAGCTGCTTACAAGCCAGTTTGGGTATATGTACATGCCCACGCTCAAATTGCCAATTAACTTCAAGCATGTCTATTTTGTGCTTTGGTAAACAAAGTTAATTGGTGCATGATGCAATCTACCACACTTTGAAAGCCATCTCGTACATCATGAAGAGTCTGACAAAACACACCCCAAAACCACCTTAGGATCACTGACCATTTACACTGTATCTCATCATAGTTGTCAGCTGCTTCTTTGTCTTGCCATCAGCTCCCAGCTGCAACACCCCCAGGACTGATGCAATCCCATGAGGAGAAACAACAACATTGTCCTGAGGCTTAGCTTTCACTATTTGATTGAAGACCTGGATTCCAACATCAGAGCTAAGCTCCTCCAGAGGGTAAAAACTGAACTGGGAACATACAGACATTAAAGTCCCAAGAACAAAGAGGAGTGAAAAGTGCCAGTTCATGATTCCTGGTTGGAGATACCTGTAAGAAAACAAGAGGGGAAAGTTAAGTCAGCTGTCACAAGTACAGCATTTTTAACCTAAATTCTTATTTACCTGAAGAGCAGGCAAGTCTTGCACACGTGCCACACACCATTCACAGAGCTCTGGGACTCACACCTGTATTTTACTTACCACTACCAGGATTTTAAGTCTAGGGATTTTCAGATGCAGTGATAATCATTACATAGCTACGTATCAGTGCCTATATAAAGGACAAAAGCCACCAAGTTAGGAGACTAGCTCCCACCACACCCAAGTTCAGATAGTTTTGTGTTTCAGTTAAATGAGCCTTGGCATTCTATTTAGATTGCCCTTTAGGATAAATGAGTGCTGAGAAGTGTTGTGGTATGGTCCTCACCCACTACAGCCTGATGCACGGTACACCTCATAGATCATTTCTGCAGTGAACAGAAGCATATATACATATGCAAACGGACCTTCTGTTGTGGGAATTTACACCTGCCTAGAACAATATAAGTTAGCTGCATAATTGACATTCTCAGTAACAGGAATGTAGAGGAAAATTTTAGATTTTAAAATGCAAACATTAAAATGTGGATTTCAACCTGTACTTTTCCATTTAAGAAAATAGAGCACCTAATGAATACAGAATGAAGTTAACATTCAAAATGGGCCTATCTCATCTACAGGTGTAACACCTGACATGAGTTCAGTATCATTACCCATGAGCTCCCAGGAACTGAAGCACAAGAAGCAGCAGCATTTTGTTCAGGACCTCTCAGCAACTGATTAGAGAGAACCAAGCCCAAATGTCAAACACTGAGCACTGTAACTACTAGTGTTTCCTCCTCATGAAACTACATTCAACCCATTTTTTTTGTTAGGGCAAAGAGATACTTAGAGAAACATGCAATAATCTCCAATTTCATTAAATTATGTTCACTGTTCACAACATTTTAAAGACATTTAATTTGCACAGTTAACAGAACTGACTTCCATTTCCAGACCAGCCACAAGCCTGTTCCCTCACCGAGCTGACTTCAGAAGAAAGACTGCAGAAAGTGTGCAACTGAATGAAGTGTCATTTGCGTAACAAATACAAAAACAGGTCTCTGCTCCCCTGGAGCCCCCTGTGCAGCATGGCACACTTTATCTTCTAGGTGCAGCACCTCAGGGTGCTGGGGCCCAGCAGAGCCACAGCCTTGTAATTCCCAGCCTCCTCCCACACACCCCAAGGAGCTGTGCCATCGCCAGCCTACCTACACTGCAAGTTCAAACCATGCTGGAGCACTCGACTATCAGAAAACCAGCTGGTGTTTGTACAGATTTGTTTAATCATCTTTTAATAGCATGTACTTTAACTGTGCTAAAACACTTGAAAGCGACAAATACAGCATTTCCACTTTCTTCTACACCATTTGAGGGGACAGAATTGGCTTTGTCAAAGTTTGTCATTGCAGCACAGAATAAACCAAATGCTAAACATGCAATAATGCAGGAGTTTAGACATCTTTCTCTCCCAAACCCAACTTCAGTATACTTCTGACCAGAGGAACTTGCTGGACTGATTTAAGTTAGGCAAGAAAAAGTGAAAACACTGTCCTACAAAGAGGGGTAACAGCCCACCCAGTAATTCTTTTCCATCAACCTACTAATCCCCCAAGCAGTTCTGAAGTCACTGAAGTACAATTCCTTCTGAAGGAGCTTCATACCAACCATCAACTGCAATTACTCAAGCTTTGTCCAAAATTTAGACTGGATTGGGCTAGCTGCAGCTGAGACTTGCAGGAAGAAAACCCAAGCACCACCCGACCCGCTGAGGCAGGTTACACGAGTCATTCCTAGGTTTGTCTCGCACCCCTCACCACCAGCTACAGCAGGGAGATGTCACGCGGGAGAGCCAACAGCCTGACAGCAAAAGTAAATTTGCACTTTTTAAAAAAAATAAAATTGTTAAGGAATATTCTTCAGTGTTCTTTGGTACTAACACAAACCACCTGAAACCTCTAGTTTTGTTCTTAAGGGCAAGGACTCCCTCTCTCGCAGGCAGCAGCTCCCCACTGATGGCAATGCTGCCTTGCAGGAGGCAAATGTGGCTTACCACTCCAAGAAAAGCTGGGTTTAGGGCTAAGGGTTTTCTTTGGTGGTTTGGTGACCATCTTTTTTCCCTAACCTGGAAACCCAAGGGGTAATTTATACAAATTCTTAACCCCGATATTAAGCAGACTTACACCTTGACCCAGTATCTCAGCAAGAAGGAACTTCAAGGCCCTAAAACTAATAGAGTCTAACTAGATGCACTTAGAAGCAAGCAACAGTTCATGGTAGTGCAATACAGCCTGTCACACGTAGTGAGAGACAGGGACCCTGCCAGACAACAATCACAGAGCACAGTTTGAGCTGCAATTTGAAAACCCTGCTTTTGACCAAGGCAGTTCCACCTGATCCTGACAGCAAACCAAAGGAAACTTGGTATTTTGAGTGGAATCTACTCCTGACACCTTATATGGCAAGAAGCATGGCAAGACTATGAGGGCAGAGACAGGAGTGACACTTTGAAATCAACTAAAACAATGTTTCATTGTCATTTATGCACTTCATCTGCACGAGCCTAACCGAAGTCAGACATTTCTCTTCTTGCCTTTCCCAGAATATACTGCAAGTCCCCAAGTTTTCTACTTCACTGGTGACAGTCCCTGCCAGACTCAGGGTGACAGCCTTGCATTTTCCCCATGAGATCTGAAGCCTTGTCAAAACAACCCAATTCTGCTCCTAAGGCCACTGCTGCAGAATTTTGGTGGGCTTTTTTTGTTTGTTTGTTTCAACTGATTACCTCCCATATGGAGAATTCTGGGGAAACCAGATATTTGCCTAACCTCTCCCTCCTGACACACCATCAAGGTGGGTTGGTCACTGTTTTGGAGAACAATCTCTAGCAGATACCTATTTAATAAGTGAAATAAAGTCATGCAGTGCTCTGAGCATGGAAAAAGAGTAAAACCACTTTTTATCACAAATTACAGAGCAGTCAACTTCTTGGCCTGGTCCTGCTATAGCCACTGCACAATTTAACCACGTAACTGAGGAGATAACTGGATCTTTGAGCAGAAGTGGCATCCCTGTAATTAGCATTTCCATCATGGATTTCAGTATATTCAACTTCTATGCAGTTCAGTAACAAGAAGGGCATTTGCATATCCTGAAAGAAAGAGCTTAGGTACAGTGCTGGGAGAAGAAATCCAAAAGGATGTATGATGTGTAGGATGGAAAACAGCTGACCTGCTATACAGAATATCAACAAGCTTTCAACAAGCTTTCATAACACTGAAGCTAAAAACTTAGTGATAGTTAAATCTGAATCTAATGCTTCAGAAAACCAAACAAAAATACAAGCTAGGCATTTCTTTGCCTATGACCTTTATAGTTTTTACAAAGTTAACTGAGAAGGAGGAAGGTGTAAAGGCAAATTCATTTACATAAATGTGGGCTTTTGAAAGATGTTGGATCAAAAAAAAAGTCCCTCTTCAGGGTAGGCTGCCCACTTCTTAGACTGAGCACTTACAGGAAGGACAACATCCACAATTTAAACTTCTTAACACGCAATGGAAATACTGCCACTAACCCAAAGAAATGTAGCCAGTGTTACCATGCATTGCAATTTCTTATGCAAATCCAGTTCTTAACCCTAATGCTAGAGTTTCTGAGCAAAACAGATCAGTGTCACGCATTCAGCTGTATGAGAGATGCCATTTCCACAGCAAGCACACCAGGAACTCAACTCCCCCTGCCTCACTGAACAGCAGCACACCAATTCCTGCACATCACACTGAAGTACCAGTTACACCTCTATCTAACTGCAGAGCCTAGCCTGAGCCACAAGAGAATTTTTAGACAACTATTCCAGTCAGGCACAGAGCTCTGGGGAAGGCAGAGGAGGAAAACAGCAGCATGTCCTATCTACACCAATGGTTCTGTGTTGTTTCGTGACAGATGACAAGAAGTCTTCAGGCTACCAATCCTGGGATGACCTCAGCTTCAAGCTGGCATTGCAAACAGTAACTCTCAGACATACTGGGCAGCATACTCAACTCTCACTAGGCTCAGCTATTCAGATCATGCCCGTAAGTACCTAATTCAAATTTTTTGGATGAAATTATTATGGAAGTAGTTATATCAACCAAGAGGACACAAATGCTTTCAGCCTGCATTTATAGAATGCTTGTTACAAAAGCAAAGCTATATTAATATGGTCTGTTTAATCTGTGTCTAGAAAAGCATTTGGCAGAGCAAGGAAAAGTTACATCTTCAGCCCCAGGCACAAAAAACTGCTAACAATAAAGATCTTCCTACAGGAAAAAACTAGCTTAGGAAGCACTTCATTTTCAGAGAGCCACACCAAGCTGCTGCAGTCTTCCCAAGAGGAAGAAGAGAAATTAGTTTGTTTCAAGATCAGAGGCAAAAACATGATCTGAAAAAATACCCATATTTAATAACTAAGTTGGAGAAAAGGCCTTTCCCAGAGAGGCTGAAGAACACTTTGCAGTGGATTGAGGATGAAATAATTAACTGTACATAGATTTTTAGATATCTGTAATGACTGCACTTCCTATGAGACACCTCCAAATGTTTATTTTGAAGCCTGACTTCAACAGCAATAACATATAATCCAAAAACTCCTTCTTGCAGTTGTAAGATTGATTCTGTAGTTTCTTTAAAGACTTATAAAGCATAAGGAAGTTTAGACACCAGACTGCACTTCTGTGAATAGCTGTAACCAGCAGCAAGCACAGCAAAAGGGACTAAAACTGAAGAGCAGTCTCACAGCATTGCTGGCCACACTGTATTAAGCCCAAAAACCTCAGATCCCCTGAGCCCACGGGAAGGCACTGGGCAGCCCGTGTGCCCAGAGAAAGTCAGCCTGGAACAAACATTCAGGGACCTCTCCAAGTTTGAGATGTTGACATTTCCATGCCACTGTCATCTGGGCTACTAATTTAAAAGTCTTATTTCAGTTGACATAAGAGCTGAAAGAAAGCAGCTTCACTTCAGGCATTTAACCAACTCTCTCCAGCAGGACTGAATAAATACTCAACCAAACTTGTTAACAGTCATTAAAGGAGCTGGCTGAACACACAGCAATTGTTTCTCCCAAGAATGAGACCACTCTGGTTGCAATAGGAAGGTCATATGCTGGGTCTTGTTTTTCAGCTGATGCCCATTTGGCAGCATGGTAAAACACTCCAGGCACTTGGTAGGCTTCTCCCCACCTCACAGGTGTTTCAACTCCCCTTTTGCCTAAGCCTCTTCCAAACCAAAGCCTTCAGCTTCAGTATCCTCTCCTCATCCTGAACACGAGTTCAGCCTGCTGAAGTTCTGGCTTTTTCGACATGACAGATCTGTGAAATGTTTTGTCTTCCTCCACATTTCCTGGTGTGTCCTGAATGTTGGCTCTCCCTTTTCATCTAACAACTCTTTCTTATATTACTCAATACCTGGAAAGTTTAGTATATGCAGAGCATTACCAAGAATGGATGATTGCTAGGTTTTAAACAGCTCAGTACTCACATTGCTCTGAAGAGGAGTAAGTTACTGTCAACAAGATATAAACATAGCTTGTACACAGAGATAAGCTGGAAGTCATGGGTTTTCTAAAGAAATAATTTTATATGTTAAGATACTGGTCTGACTTCAGGCACTACAGACACCATTGCATAAGACTCCAAAAAGCATGGTACTGGTTCTGAAGACTTCCTCTCCCAACCTTAATCCTTTCTCTGCTATTCCTAGTTCTCTCAGGTTTTTAGTGCATTCTGGAAAGCCTGTTCAGCTGTGTCCAACCAGCCTCCCCTGCCAAGTGGGAATTTCCCTGCAGAGCACAGGCTTGTAAAACCAGCTGGTCCCACATAGGAACCATCTCTTTGTCCAAGCACTGCTCCCACACGAGCAGGAAGTCAGAATTTAGTGCTTCTTTAAGCAGAGTCCTGACCGCCACCACTTTTTGGGAGTTTCCGGTAAGCATGAAGTGCAGGGAGACAAACTGTCTATAGCCTCATGACCAGGGTCTCCAGTTCACAAGCAAGACTGATTTTTCTCACCAGTTATCTGTCTTCTACAGGATGTGGTGGTGGTTCATGGTAGTTCAAAGATCAATTTCACATCATGCAAAGCTGACGAGAGTTTTTTACTTCACCACTGAGTTGTGACCGTACAACAACTACACAGGTACTATTCAGAGTTTCAAGAACATAGACAGGCATTTATGTTTCATTTGCTTTTACTTTCATCCCTCATTTATATGTGATTTAAAAAGCCAACTTTAGCTCTGCTTCATGAAGCAAATACAGCTGACAGGGCAGGGGGCTTATGGAGACTATTCTGGTACTGCATAATTCTATCACCATTTTCAAATTTTATGTGTTCTCTTGTTACTGTAGGCTCAACTACTATTGCTAAAGTTTCTAGGTATTATTTATTCCTGTATTTGAAGTAGTTTCCACAGAATTCTCCAAGATCTATTATCAAATCTTACAGTATCAGGAAGATTAAAGATAATTATGTTTTTAATTTACTGGTATCCCTTTATTAAAGAAGTGGTTTGGTTGATCTTAAGTTCTTTATGCAATGTGGTTATTTTAACATAATGAAGAAACAAGCATGGGACAGTCAGCTCACCAAGACTAATGCTGCAGAACCAGTTTCCCCAAAAGAGGGAGCACAGCAGTGTTTCACAACATGGTGGGGAGGTTCCCTCTAGTCTGGATTCACCCCAGTAGAGGGAACAGGGGTTCAACAATCATAGCATTTGCCTAAACTCTAGCTCCCACCTACAGGTTTTTTTTGTGGAGGAAAGGCCTCATGGAACCACAGTTCCCACATTTTCTCTACATTAACAATGCTCACTGTGCAACCACAGGCTCATTAGGAGCCAAAGGCAAGCCTACAGCACTGCAAGCTCCCTTTAATAAGGTACAGGGTATTAACTCCTTGGCAATGGGCTGTCTAAGTACAGGTTTATGAAGGAAACAGTCCACATGGTGCTGCACTAACAATGGCTGGTTTCTTATCAGGCACCTCACCACCACCCTCACCCCAAGTTCCCCTCTGCTTTAGGATTTTACCATCTTTTCTTCCTTAAAAAATATTAAAGAGAAACCCAGGACCCTTACTCATTTTCACTTGTTGCAGATTATCTTGGTGTCATCTGACAGCAAGACTCTCACACCACTACATCCCTGCAGCGCAAACAAATCTGGTTCTCCTTTTCCAGTAAATTTTAATCTGCTGGCCAGTGACACATGCCCTGCCTCTTGCACCTATCAGGCTGGGAGAGCAGAAACAGCCTTGTGGAGATGGCTCCACGGCCACTTGGGAACTGTGTGGAAAGCTGTGCTTGGAGAAGACTGAATGCCAAGAACTTTCCAGTATACATCCTTCTTCGGAAGGGTTAAGACACCAATATCTGTAACACTTGGACTTAAAGAACTGTCAAGCAAAGAAAACAAATATCTGTATAAGAAATAAAGAAAACTAAAGGTATAGAATTGAGTCCTCAAGCCAATAGTGAACATTTCAGTAGAGCTTTGACAGCCACAGTTGCTGCAGAGTAGAAGAGAGATGACTGTTTGCCTTCAGATTCTACACCTCTTAGGTTTAGGTTACTTTACAAAAGAGGTACTCGTATTTTCTACTGAACAATGCTCCAAAGCCCAATTCCCATCACTCTATTCTCTATGGTTCAGTTGGGGTTTACAGCATAACTGAAAATTAGGTTTTCTATGGAGCCATAATATTTTTACATTATTTACATTTTTATTACTCCTGGGAAGCTAAGAGAGGTGGCAGGATCTATCAGCCCCACAACATCTAACTAAAGCCAATGCATGTTGGGTTTAGAGATGCCCAGTTGATAACAGAAGATGGGGAGACAGTCTCCCAAGAGGACTTTAAGAAACCTCACTTAAAATAATGCAAGTAACTCAGTATTACTAAGCTTTTACTTATCCCTCCTCCTACAAGAGGAAAAACTGTGGCAGTAACAGTGTAGGCAGTTCTCTAAAGTTACATGGATACAGTCAATACAGTCATTTCACCATAAAAATAAATTGGAATTCCAGTATTCTCTATTTGTAACAAGAGCTTTCATAAAAAACTTGTACTTACACAAACTCATTGATAGCCAAGACCTGATACTTTAAGCATTTGTAAGTAGGGAATGCTACCAAGTGACAAAATACTTGGAGAGATCAGGAACACTGTTCTAACCATTTACTGCACTTGTGGTTAGAGACCTGCAGAGTAATAGGTGACTAGACTTTTATTTATTTATTTATTAATCACACTGTACAACATTAGCAATCAAGCACTTCCTATTTGCAAGCTAATTTAGAAACCCTCTTATCTGAAAAACTAGATAACAAATATAACCCTTAAAGTGTAATGTAGCCAAGTTAGTAACACTTAAGATGAAAAAAGCATATTGATTTTCTATATCCAGGACAGCACCACTGAAACAGACCTAAGCTCACAGAGACATGAGATACTAATTTTTAGTGGCCTTTTCTCAGCCATTCCAGCCCTAGCTTGAAGGTTACCCAAAAGGAAAAGGACATTCATATAGCAAGCATATAGACATTTACTTATATTCATCTTTTCCCCCCAGAAAGCTCCAGAAGCAGAAGTAGCCAACCACAAAAGCATCAGAAGTCACAGATGCTGTAAGGATGCACGAATGAAGCCTTGTGCTGGGAACCCCGTCTGTATGCTCAGGCAGACACCTCCTCAGTCATCTGCAAGAACCTTACATTAACCAGTTAATAAGAAAATTACCAGCTATTTAAAGACCTGTATTTAAGAAAACACACTCTTTGTTAAACTGATCTCACTTCTGACTGATCCCACTGGCTTTACTACAGGTTTCTGGGAAGACAACTTAAAATTTCCACAGTAAAAAATGGGACAACTGAGTATGAACTACGCACAAGAATTCTCCAAGAGCGGGTCGTGACCTGGTATATAAAACTGTCTGATTCAGTTCAGCTTGAGAGTTTGTAGGCTGAGTTGTGAGCTGTGTTGGCTGAGAAGACTCCACAGAGTCCATCACTATTTCTGTAATGCAGATGACGAACCTCTGCAGAGGAAGTAGGCAATTAGCTGGGAAAGCAGCCTCTTCAACCGAGCTGCCAGAGCAGCTGGAGGCCTCAGCTTGTTTGACTGCTGAGAAAGCCACATGAACTACTCTTTCTGGAAGAGGAGGGTGTATAGCAAGATGGAGACATACAGCTAACAGATAATACAACAACTTCTATGTAGCATTTCTTAGATTGCTTAGGGATGTAAAGTTATAAGATGACAGAATGGAAGAGGAAAAGTTAGTTATGTTCAGTTCTCCCCTTGGTTTTGTACCTGTAACCTGTCAGAGCCAATGGGAAACTGCCCCTCTCCTATTAAAAAAAAAAACCTCACACCCCACTCAGCCTTTGGCCAGCAGAAGCTTACAGTTCACACCAGATGACAGAGCCATCTCAGAAGCAGTAAGAAACATCACTAAATACCACAACATGCCCTTCTGCAGGAACAGAAGCTTAAAGTGCAAGTTGTTAAATACTACAGAAAGCATTTAAGTAAAAAAACAAGGCTTGGTCAAAGCTACATAGCTGATGAACATAAACTCATATTGCCTGTACATCAGCCAAACTAAGAGAGCTAGAATGTAACAGCATTTCTCACTAGTGCTTCTGGAGACTCCAGCGGGATTGACAACTGTAGCTTACAGTCTCTTGGCAACTCAATTTCTCACAAACCAACCTACCTGCATGCCAAGGCCACTACATATACACAGCCTTCACCAGGCTTCTTCCACTCAGATCTCACTGGCAATCAGTCTTGATGCCTTCAACAATTGCTTTCATGGTCCCATAATACTAAAGAGAATTTCAGGCTGCTGTTTCTAAAGCCCAGGATGACAACAGGAGACTGCCTGAAGCCCACACTTTACATCACATGGCTGAGCATGGTCAGCAAAACTCACATTTTCACTGTGGGGATATAATTCCACAAGATGAATATGCTTTCATACTTAAACTGCTTTGTGGCATAATTATTGGACCCCAGCATGAGGCACCTTCTGATTTCAGCCTGAAAATAAGGGAAAAAACATCCTTCTGGCCTAAAGGTGAACACCAGACCACAGAAAAGATACAGCAGCTGCCAAAACACGTGTTTTTCCACAGACACTGCTCAAGGAGAGGTGCTAACAGATTTAGAAAGCATTTCAGTTAGCACTTAACTGTATTTCAAGGCCATGACAAACAGCTCAAGAACCTATGGCTTAAACTAGCATTGCCACTAAAATTGCCCCATCCTTCTCCTGTCCATGATTACTGGCTCTCACTTCAGCAGAGAGCTCAGCTCTGCTTGCAGAAGTATTCACATAAGTCAAGTATGAACTAGAGTCCATCCCTAAAGAGAGACAGGAACAAGCAGAACACAGGACAGCTTCTTTTCCCCCATAGCATGCCAGCCTAAACATTTGTGTAGCTACAGCTGTAGAATGCTACGACCCTTTTGCTCTTCTCCCACCACTTTAACCATCACAGAGGAGACATACTTGAACATGTACATGGTTGCACATATCAACTTTCTCATTTTTACACAAAGAAGCTATCTACTTTAATAATAATAAAAACCTTCTTATATTTTCATAGTTCCCCAGCTTACACTGAATCTTTAAATTTACACTAAATCCTTAAATTCACACGCAGGTGACTGACTACTCCATGTTTCCACTACCTGCTCTTCAAAGCCAAAAAGAGGCAATTCTTTATATCACTCTGCTTATTCAAAAGATGTTTATGGCTAGTATAGGTGCACTGAATTACATGGTTCTTACAGGCCAGCACTTTGCTGTAAAACGTGATTTGATAGCTATGTCACAGGTGACTGGGAAGATGCCCAGAGGCACCTAAAGATGACTGTATCTAGCAACACTTTACAGATTAGTGATGATTAATCCATCTTTTCCCTGTCTTCTCATGTACAAAACCTTTGACCTTGGAGAACTGCAGAATTTGGTTAACAAACCAAGTTGACTGGAAATGTTTTGATGATTAGAATGAATTTCCCCCTAATTAGTATTACAAAAGCATGCTCTTTCATGCATACTTGTGATTAAGCAATTCAAGCAGCCCAGACAACCCCAGCCCCAGCTTCCAAGAAAAGCCTTCCACCAAGCCTCAGCTTTTTCAAGAATGAGCACAGTAGCTGCCTATCAAGAATTAAAAGCCACAACCAGCTGCATGAGCCAGGTAGATGCTGTGCCCACACCACAGCAGCACCACAAATCTCTAGCCAGAGCTCCCTCTGAAAAGATCCCTTGCTGTGGATGCATACCATTTATATGCATCTCCATTGTAATTCCTAGCAGTAAGGTGAGGTGGTTATTTTTCAGTATTTTTACACACACGCTCACTTCAATCTAGTCTAAAAATACCTGGTGCAACTTACTGGGCGCTCCCTGCTTGACATTTTTCTGCCTAACAGTATGCTGGCAAGAAGCTCTAGGATGGGAACACATTTCTGCCTGTGTGATTTAGAGACCCAGACTAAAAGTCTCCACATGCCACTAAGACATGCTATTCTCCTGGTTGTCAATGACAACACCAAACAGAAGCTTCAACACTTGTGTATACACCTTGAGACAGAATCCACTGCAGGTTTCTGTTTTCCCTTTTTGTTCTGACATGAGTTCTATTGCCTCCCACATGAGATACATAGAGCTATATATAGATATAAATATATGTGTGACTATAGTGATGGCCATATCACCAATCAAAGCAAAGAGGAGTTCTTCTACCATCTTCATACCTGGGGAGTGCATAAAACAGTAATGCCCAGGGAAGCTGCTTTTCAGCATCTCAAGAGCACTGACAAAATTTGCTTATAGGTTGCCTGACATACAACTTATCTGTAATTGTAAAAAGCTGTGGACTAGCATTCATCACTTGAAGTTTGCTCCTGTGCCAAACAACTGCTATTCTCATGAGTTTAATCACACCCCACAAAACACTAGAACTCCAACCTAGTACATCTTATATGCAGTTGAATTAATCTACTTAATCATTCTGCTTTTTTATTTGCACTGGTCTTCACCTCACGCTTCAAAGACTCATCTGAGCACTCAGAAGGCATGCAGCTGCTTTTCACTTTCCTCAAGGATGTCTGCAGCTTCTCCTGTTTTCCGAAGCTACACGGCAGCACAGCTGCTTACACCTACGTACATTTCGTGAACAGTTCCTACAACATCAGGTTTCTAATGAATTCCTGCGACAAACTGGGGACAAGACATGACTAAATGCTCACACAAGAGAAAGTGAAGGAAGAAGAGGTCATTTTTCAGTGTGGTGAGAAAAAAAGGTCAGTCTACCAGGTTTCTCTTTCAGGAAGTTGCCCAAGAATGCAATTGCAACCACAAAAGCCAAACCATATTCAGAATCATACGTAGGAATGAGAAAGGGGGAGAGAAATAAGTCACACTGAGGCCTCTAATCCATAAACAGATATTCCCTAGTTTTATGGGAAATTTGACATTTTAACACCTATTCGTTAGTACAATGGTTTCTCCATTGTACTAACAAATAGGTTATTTTTCTGAAATACCTTTCAAAAAGGTGTTTTTCTGTTAAGATCCTCCTATATTGCACAGCACTGGGCCAAAATATCAAACACTTTTTTTCACTAAGAGACAAAAGACTCTCTCCTGAGGCATACTCTGCATTTCCAAATCTTCGCAGAACTTGATACACGAAGCAGCTCCCGTATCATTCCAAAGTGAGCCGAGGTCAGAGTTTCGGCTAACCAGTTCTCCGCTTCAGCAGAGAAGGTGATGCCACTAGCCCTCTCCAAACCCCGTTACAGTATCAGAATATCAACCCTTCCTCCCCAGTCGGCAGTGGCTGTAATTGTTCCTCCCCCGTTACTCTATCATTCGACATGCCAAGAAAATTTCAGTTACTAACTGAATTATGATTTATTACTTTTATTTAGCACGAGACCAGCAAGCTCTCTCTCACAGTACAAAAGAGACACAAATGAAGCGAGCAACTTCCAGATTCCAAGCTCTCCAGCGCAGCCGATGCTCGGGAAGTGCCACCTCTCCCGCACCCGGGAGCGAAGCGCCTCCCGCGCCGCCCGGGACGCGCCGGCGATGCTGCGACCCGCGGGCTGCCAGCCTTAAAACCCGCTTCTTTTGGGGGAAAACCCCCCCCTGCTTTCAAAAAGCCAACAGGCAGAAGAAACTCAGCGCGCCAGAAGCCCCGCTCCCGGCGCAGCGCCCACGCAGCCGGCGCTGGGAAACTTGTGAGAGCAGGTAACAGGCAGCGCACAGCGAGGAGCCGCCGGAGCGACCCCCGCGGCCGCGGCCTCCGGGTTGTCAGCAGCCAAACTTTGGGTCCCCCGGTTTCCCCGCCCGGCGCCCCGGTCCCCTCCCTCCCGCCGGGCGCCAGCGCGGCCCCGCTCCGGCAGCACGGTGCCCGGCGGCCCCG
>VXAZ01004837.1:61803-199454 GCA_013399875.1 Gymnorhina tibicen
CCGCGGGCCCGCCCAGGGCAGCGCTGCCCGCGGCCGGGAGCGGGGCGGGGGGCGAGCCCCGGGGACGGGCTCGGCCTGAGCTCGGAGTGCTGGGCGGGCCGTAATCCCGGACTCCCATCGCCCGGGGATGCCCCGGAGATCCTCCGCAGCCCCGCTGGCTCCTCGGGGGGCGCACCAGCCGTGTCGGGGAGAAGGGGAAGCCGAGGCAGCAGTGGAGGTGCCCACGGGGCGAGGCTCGGCCCGGCAGGGCGGCAGGAGACCCAGGGGGTGGTGAGGGTAAAGAGACCACCGAGGCCAACGCCATGCGGTCCCTTCCTGGCAGTGGCGTTGTGGGAGGTTGGAGGATTTCGGCTAAGGGACGCTTCCCCGCAGCATCCCGGCCTCCCCGTGTGCTCTCCACTGCACCCACGTCCTCAGTAAGGGATGAGGAAATGCCTGAGCCCGGGACCTCCATCCCTTGTATGGCACTGGGGTTTTAATCTGCACAAACAACGGAAGGGATCTGAGGGAGGGAAGTTGTTGCTGCTCCAGTGTAACAGCACAGGCACAGCGGTGTGGCAGGAACAGAAGTGTAAACCTGGGAAAACACATGTTAACCTTAACAGCCCTGGACTGACAGCCTTGGACTCCTTGACTGACAAAGTACAAGAAGGAATTTCCACTCTTTGTACAAAAACAGCAGTGCTGACAGCTTCAGAAAAACCGGCAGTGTGTTGGTGCGGCAGCGGACAGCACTGCCTTGTTAAGTCATCATTTCTGCTCCCGGTTTCCAAAAAATTTTTCATGCATGGCACAGTTCAGCTTTGAAGAAACAGGATGAGTATGCAATAAACCACATTTCTTCCCTCAGGAGTTTGGACTTCTCTGGATAAAAAATCAAAACAACCTATCTCCTTGCATGAGCTGGAGCAGCAGCAGCAGCAGCTGCTGTTGGTCTTTAAGGTGAGGAGCCTTGTGTCCATCAAGGTGGCTCTCTCAGTACAAGGGCCCTGGGCCTGGGCAAAACCGAAATGATGGAAAGAAGGATGAGAGAGGTGGCACAGCAAGGCAGTGCATGGAGGCAAGGAGCTCAGCCTCAGCCGGGGCAGGGGGAATTAGGCCAAGATAAGGTACTGGTGCCAGAAGGCTGGGCTGTCCCGGAATGGTTTCTTCATGGGCAGTGCCAGCTGACATTGTCAGGCTATTTACTAACTAGCTCGATTTTTAAATTTTAATTAAAATTTAGCTTCTTTTCCCAAAATGTTTCATACCATCATTTCTACACATACCCGTTTCTGAATTGAGAATAGAGATTAATTAAGAAACAAAAAAAAACCCCACAAAAATACCTAACAGCCACCTTTTGCATGATTTTTCATATTAGCAGAGACAACCCTTGGTATCCATTTTCTCTCAGGGATGAAGGCAGAAAGCTGCGTAGACCATGTCACATCTCCTGCCCAACTGCTTAGCATCATGAAAAACACATGGGAGAATACCCTTGAATGATTTTAGGAGCATTTTGGTACAATCTGGCTTGTGGAAAGGCAGCAGAAGAGCTAGACCCTGACTAGCTAGCTGAACTCAGATCTTGGAGCAGGAATCCTGGTTCTAGTCTGACAGCCTGAAGACCTAAGCCAACAGCCAAGCCCCCAAACGCCCTCAGCTTGGATCTGAATCCAGCCTCTGCACGTGCAGACTTTGTAGTCTGTCTCCAGTAGAAATGGGACAGGGATAAAGAAGTTGTGTTCCAAGCAAATTACATGAAATTGTCCAAGTTTTGATTCCACCCAGTTTGGACAGCACAGTTCCAGTCCAGTGAAACTGGAGCTAAAGAGTAAAAGCCAGAAGTGCAGTTCCTCCCCTTAGTTATTGCCACATAGCCCACGGCTCATTCAGTTCCTGGCTGTGGGCAACCACCTCCCAGCCAGGCAAGAAGTCACTGTTCCTTCTCCCTAGCAAATGGTTTACGTGATCAAATTTGTGCCCACTAAACAGTTAACTAGTCAGGCTTTATGGAAAGAGTGAAGCACCACACCTACTAAGTACTTTGCATCAACAAAGAACTAATTTGTGGAAATCAGGCAGAAATAGCTGAAGTCAAAAGGCGTTTGAGGTGAAGCTGCCTGAGATTCACCCACCCAACCAAACAGCTGCCAAAAGGGGAGCACTGCCATCCCCTCCTTTTCTCCCCACCCCGCTCGGGGTCTCAGAGCCTCACCAGCTCTGCTGCTTGCCCAGTGCTTGTGTGAGACGTCTCATCCTGGCAGAGGAAAAAAAAACCAATGAGCCTTTTTTTCTGAATTTATTCTCTGATTCCTTTAGGTGGGACACACTTTGTTGCTACTAGAATTAATTTCATAGATAAGTACCTATGCACAGAGATGAAAGATGTGTACATGAAAGCAAAATTCACTGAGAAGTTGCATCTGCTGTGAGGCTATACTTAAAAGCAGAGAGGTTCTTCAGATGGTATCTCACCTTAGAAAGGGCAGATTTCAAACTGTACACCACATTGCTAATGAGGATACAGGAAATCTCATCCATTTTTTCCACTTGATGCAAAACATCTCTTCCCACAAAGGGAAATGTTGATGTTTCCCTGTATGATTTAGGCTGAAAGAGGAAGCTGACAGGCAGAAAGTCACGGTGAAAGAGAAAAACTGGCTCCAACACAAACAAGCCTAAGCTTGACAAAATAGGCTGTAGTTTTAACAAGCAGGTTAGGAGAAGACCAAGGCGGAGGCCCTTAAAGAAATCTACTGCCTTTTGAGGCCAAAAATTTGAAAGTAACATATCTCAAGCAGTTCAGATAGGAAATCCTATATAAAAGGGAAAAAAAAAAAAAAAGAATCTTCCCAGTTCTCATCCATGTTTTATAAAGCTAAACTAAAAAAAATATGGTAAAAGTGATAAGCCTAAAGAATTTATTGTTTCATGTATGGTTTTGACAGGTTGCCAAGAGAATGCTGCTCTATGAAGAGTAGAAGAAATGACATTTTCTTTGCTTTAGATTGTTATAAAATTTTCAGTTCTTTACAAGCCCCCAGATGGTTTTTATAACCCCTTCAGGGGTTGCAACATATTGACTGAGAAATACCGATTTATATAGCAAACTCCACTCTCTTATTGCTGGCAAAAATTACTGCTTTGTATCTGTGTATACGCACAGTGGCTGAATATAAATAAAAACCCGAAAATAATGAGATCTGAGGCAAAATCCACCACCTGGCAGTACATTAAGTTGGATGAAATTTCCCTAAATTTACACTGGTGTAAATAAGAGGAATATTTGGCCCTAAATCTTTTAGGTGAATTTGGGATTGAGGATTAAAAAGTTTGTACTCTGTTCCACCGTGCAGACAAGCAGACTGCCTTCATTGGTGGCAGAAATAGGGAAACATTTCCAATCAACAATTCTTCCATTTTTTATTGGCTTTCGTTGTGTTCATCTGAAGTGTTTTAACTGGGAAGTGTTGGTGACTTGGGACACAGCAGGCTTACAACAGAATCACCACAGCAGGTGACCTTAGCACCTCAGGAGGAGCAACTCTGAAATGCTTTGCCTGTAATAAGCAAATAATTACTGAAGTAAACAGTGTGTCCAATTCTTGGGTTTTATAGACCACTATAATCATCTGTATTTTGTACATTCATGAGGGTATAAGACAATTCTTACTGAATGGTGACTTCACAAAGAATGTTTAAATCCAGTAGTGGACCGTGAAGAGCTCATATCCCTTGGGTGACTAAGCCTGTGCTTTTGCTCTTGCCCACACTCCTGTACAATCAGGCTGGTGGTTTGGCTCACTGGTCACTCTGGTCACTGCTGAGACCGCCTAGATACAAAATACCAGAGTACCTGGTGCTGTGCTCCAGCACACAGCTCGGGAGGAGGTAGCACCCCATTCTTCCTGTACCTCAGGGTTAGGTGGTCACTCAGAACACGGGGAGTGTGATTTAAATTCCACTGAAGGCAGGGGGAGAGTTGCTGGTGTTCCCAGGAGAAGTCTCTGTCCACCCTATCTGAGGCTTTTCTGGAGCAAGAGAGAGCTCTTCATTTTGGTGCCTTCCTACTTTTCATTAAAGAATTAAAAATGCATTTGAGCAGGCAGAAGGAAAAGAAGAACATGGCATCGTAGCTTCATATTTAAGTCATCCTTTGGGAGGGTGGAGACTGCAGTTCTGCTCCTGGCTTGCCAGGCAGAATACTTTTGTATTTTACATTAGTCAGCCAGGGGATAAAATACATGAAGAACCCTTAGGCTGGGCAGAAAGTTTAACTGATATCCTTGTACTCAGCATCTCCTCTGCTCCTTTGCATTGCAATACCTCACTCTTCTTGGAGCTGAGCCTTAACCCGTGCCCTGTAGCTCTGCACGGGGAAAAGCAGAACTGCTGCACTAAACTTTCTGGCAGTTTTCATTATGCAGATTTTGAAACCTTTAGATCACAAACTTTCTCTGTCAAGGCACGCACACAGCTCCCAGCTCCTTCAGCCCCCGTCTCGGCTGAAGCCGTCTCAAGCTGATATTAAAGCAGCAGTGAGCTGCTTCCAGATTACCTTGGATTTGTGTGGATTTAGGGCTAAGTCTCAGCAACGAAGCTGATGCTTAAACTTTTGCACACTGCGTTTAAGTTGTAGGACCCAAGTGAGCAGAGCTGGCGAAGTTTTAGTGTTGGTTCAACTATTCCCGTGCACTTGGACAGCTGTTAAAAGAGCAGGCAGCAGAACAGCTCCAGACCTGAAAGAAGGCAGCAAAGCAGACTTGGCAGAGGGAAAAAAGCACTGGCAAGTCAGCTGGCTCAGGGGAGGCAAGTCAGAGGAACGAGCCCAACGCACAAACAAAGCAAATGGCAGCCTTGAGGCTGGCCCGGGTCCTGGTGGGGCAGATCCGAGCCCCGGCCAAGGCATGGCTGCTTCCCAAGGCCGAGACAGACGTATGTGGGCAACGGGGTCAGCGAGGGGGATGATCTGAATGAATGGCACTGTTTCTTGGCTGAAATTTGCCTGTTACTTCAGGCTAGAAATGGTGCCATTTGCCATTGTAAATACCCTATTCAAAAACATGGTCTCTATGGCACTCAGCTGAAGGACTAAAGATCTCATCTGCAACTCAGTGCTAGGAGAAGCCAGCACTGCTTCGTCAAGCCTAAATTAACTTCCCTCGGTGCGGGCAGGATGTAGCGCTTAAACTCCTTTGACATGTATTTCCTAGAGACAAATGGCAATTCCCTCTGTGGCCCATCATTTACTATCTACATAAAAGCAGAAGGAGATGATTAGAGTGGGGAACTGCCCTGCTCTTGCTATATTTAGTGCCCTGTCAGCTCAGCCTATAACATTCTGCTATTCAGTTGTAAATAATACTCTAAGGAGGGGAATAAAATGAATATCAAACATGGAGAAGCTGGTGTAGAAAAGCAGACAAAAGACTGTAGGTCCAGAACACACAGGAATAAACCTTCTACTTGGGTTTAAGAGCTGAAGGAGTCATTAATGGAGCTCATCCCACCACCTGCCCCACGGCTGGGAGTGATAGGGGGTTGCAGTCTTTGGGGTCTTCCAGCAGAAAGCTGAATAAATCAGTCAGGCTGGCTGGCTCCTTCTGCCTGGCACCTGCCAATATCGTCTGACGTGAAGGCTTCCAGCACTATACCTAAAGGAATTCTCACATTTATATTTCAAAGAGTGCTGGGAGGCTGTACATATTTCTTTTACATGTATGTATTTAAATCTATTCAAATTTGTTCCTCTTAAGAGTGAATTCCTCATCATAAATCGTCATCGGGACTTATTAGCTTAAACTCTACACAGCACACACTTGTAAGGAAAAATACAAACTATATATATGCCTTGAATAATCCTGTGGTAGCTGGATCTTACAGCAATAAATAGATTTTCTAGCAACAGCCTTCGGAGGTAAAGTGGAATATTCTCATTTTACAGAACAGTAATGGAGGTAAAGTGGTCAGTCCATGGCTGTTCAGGAAATCTGTGGAGATGACCCCAGATCTCTAGTACTTCAAAATCTTTGCTAACCCACAGGACCAGCTTCTTCTGAAACCAGATGGAAAAGCAATGCATAAAGGAAAAGAACAGAGTTTGATTTGGTTTGGTTTGGTTTGTTGCCAACGAAGAGTGAAAGAAGAAAGCCATTAACAAAGCATTTTCCCATGTGATTCAAATTAGGGCAGCCCAAAATGGCTGAAGACAATTGTGCTTTTATTCTTTTTCAGTGATATTTTCAAATTTGGGAAAGTTTTTGTTGTTCTTTTGCCATTCAACATAAGTTGAGTTTGGTTCCACCACCAGAATGATTCACTGCACTGAAGAAATTCAGAACATCCCCAGTAGAGGAAGTACATTACAAAATTTTAAATCTTGACCACATCAATACAGATTTTTCTGTGCCAGGAAACAATTTGTCTACAGTCTAGAGGAAATGCTCTCTAACAAATGAAAAATGAATCCTGTATTGTAAACCCGACTTAAGTTCAATGGGTTGTTGTTTGTTTTTTTTCATGAGTAAGAAATGAGTAAAAACAAACAAATATCCTTTTGGATATGAACCAAAAAGACACATAAGACATTAGTCAGGCTTTTAGCCATAACCTACTTGGAGATCCACGGTGTCAGTGAGTTTTTGGTCATGCTCTTCAGGAAATACACAACACATAGTTTATTCAAGATAACTTAATGCAAACAGCTCGAGGCATTTTGGTTACAAGCTGTAGGTTTCTTTATTACTGATTCATTCTTCTGGATACCTGGCGCTGGCTCCACATTTTGCCTGAGACAGGTTTTTGTAGATTTTAGTTTCTTCAGTTCTTTTAAACTGAAAAAGAAGAAAAGAGGTTATAAGGAATGTAAAACAAAAAAAATAAATCACACGCACAAGAATTTTAATCTTGAAGTTTCTATTCACTGTTTTATGGCTTCTTTTGTCTGAAAACTCTCAAAATTCAATTTTTAAAATAAATATTTATGAAACAAGCATTTGCAAAATGTGCTTGCCTGCCAACTCCAGTGAATACTTACTGATTAACCATTTTTCCAAGACTACCTGGGTGTTTTCATACTCTCAGCTCATGATACAGTTCAGTGCATTACCTTCTCCGAGAGCTCACACTCTGAAGCAGCAGCACATGAAGGCACTTGGCATTTGATTGAACAGAGTTTGGATCTGTTCTGTTCCATATGCTGAACTGTTGGACATGCTTGCATAATCTATTTCCAGGAGAAAACCAAAAGGCCTGGAAGAAGGGACATTTGATATGATAAATAATGGGAAGTTGTAGAGGTGAGGCATTTAGGACTATTTCCTGCATTTTATTGATAGGGAAACAATAAAAAGCTAATATTCTCTCCAGAGATTTACAGATTAAGAATTCAGGTTTTTGGTTCGGGGTGGTTTTGTTGTGTTTTATCCACCCACTCAAGTGACTTCTGGGGCTAACAAGTACATTGTATCCTCTGAGGATAAGTTCTGAAGAGAAATTCAATATTCAGCCCAAGAATATGAAATCAGTTTTGATTACTATTCTCTTTCAGAGGCCTGTAGAGACAAACAACGTTCAGGGTTTTGATTTCAACCTGCTTGGATGAAAAAGGCTGCTGCCGAGCCTGTTGGAGAAAGCAAGCTATGGGCCTGCTCAGCCAGCAGTAAACCCCTAAAGGACAAAGGGAAGTGCTATGGCTTTGATTGCCCAAAGGTTCGAGCCACCCTCTGAACTAATTAGCAGCTGCAGCCTGTAATCAGGGGCCGCTCGGGCGGGAGGGAGATCCAGCAGCGCGCAGCGCCGGCGGGCCCCGCTCCTGCCCGAGCCGGCCGGGCTGCGCCTCGGGCACCGGCAGCGCCCCGCGCACGGACCTCGGGCTGCCTGTCCCGCAACCTCCCCTCCTCACAGCGCAGCCGCACCCGACACCTCGGCCAAACCTCAGCATCTCACAGCCCGCCTTTTTCCCGAAACAAAGGCACCTTGAGTTTGCAAGATGACGTGACAGACAGGAAATGTTGCTTTGGTAGTTTTGCTAAAATAAGGTGTAAGATGGCAGATCAGCAGTCTTTGCCTAAAAGTAAAGGTTTTTTGCCTTTCCACTAATTAACATACTTCAGTTCTTGCTTTGAAAACCCTGTTATTTCTGAGCAAGATATTTCTGGTCTCTGTATTTTCCTGCCTGCACTTAAACTCTGATCATGCTAATGATCTTCTTCTTCTGTGCCTTCTGCCATGTTGTTCGTGACCTCTCTAGCTCTGTAGGGCTTGGCAATTAAAAACTCAACTCTGGTTAAGGCAAGGTTTTTTACATATTTTTATATAAAAGTTTTATATGTATAAAGCACCTACCATCATATTGATAAACACTCTTTTTCTATTTTCACCAATTTATTTCTCCACTCACCACCTCTGGTGTATTTGATGCCTCAGTGTCTTGGGTTTGCCCACTCCCTTCTGCATTCCAGCATGAGCTTCTTCCAGGAATCCTCTCTGTTTGGGAGGAGAGATTCTTGCCTATGGTTCAGTCCAGACATCCCATTGAGTCAGTTTGTGCTGCAACAACAGTAAAGACAGGATTAACTGGTTCAAAGCTTAAAGAATTAATTTGAGACATGATGGGAAAGGTCCTTTCCCCTGTCCCCTTCTCAGAGCTGGAGTTCAGGCTAACAATTTCTTAAGTGACATTTCATTTTCTGAAGGCAGAAGTAGACTGAATAATTCACAGTTCAAATTCATTCTTTCAGAAGATGGTGAAGTTTATTTTAATAATGCCACACTAATTTTTGAATTAATGTCTCAATTTTCTGGGGTACAAGAGCAGTCTGCTTCGGAGGAGTGGTATGTATGTAATAAAAAAAAAAAAAATGAGGTCAAATCTATTTCTTTAGGTTTAGTTTCTACTGTGCTTTAGGACTAAAGTACCAACTATCCACTATCAGTCAGGCTATAAGAGAGGTTTCATATATTACAATACATGGTGAATAAATAAAAACATATGACATCAATTTTGTTCGGAGATTGGGTTTTCTGTTTTTTTGTTTGTTTGTAATTAAAAGGTAAAACTCAGCAGCACTATGGGAGACAGATACTCCTAAAAAATAGAGAAATAGTAAGGTTCAGGAATTTTTTTACAAGTACCTATAAGAGAACAAGCACCTTGAATCACAAAAGACATTTCTTTAGTACAAACAGATAGACTGAGGCTTAAATGCATTACATCTGCTCAGGTCAGTGCTCACAGGGAACGATTCCGCAAGGGAAAAACAAAGGAAGCGGGGGACACACAGGATGCTGAAGTGTTTCCCAGGCCTCAGCAGTGCCATTCCCATGGTGTGTGGGTGTTGTGGACAGATGCAGCCCATGCTCTTGCTTTGTGGTTATCCTCCACAACTTCCCACCCACTTCATTTATTTCTGTCCCTTTTGGTGGCAGTGCCAGGTCCAACTCTGGCCAGATGGCCAAGGCCAGCCCTGCCACACGTGAGGTTGTCTCTGCCGGTCCCCTTCCCTGCTGCACCAGCACAAGCTCCTTCTCTTTCTGAGGCTTCAGCAGATGGGCCCATCCATGAATCCGGACACCACTAGGAAAGCAAGGGAAGATGTTCAGTCTGTCCCGGGCTGGTCACCTTTCACCGTGCCAGAAGTTGGGAGGCTGGACAGTTGCACCAGCCAGTGGTTCCCTCTGGAAGTAATTAGGCACACTGAAGTCATCGTGTGGGGCTGAAGAGCTCTGGTGGAGCACATTTCCCTCCCACGTCTGAACCTCTGGCTGGTGCCCAAGTACCAGGAGTGTCCCTTCCTGAACAGAGGATGTTGCCACAGTGATCCATCTTGCTGTGGCTCCACAGAGAGCGACTGTCATTTCCACAGCTATCATAACAGTTCTGGGGTGTGTTCCAGTCTCCAAGCTGTGTGTGCTGTCTGCATTCTGAAACCACATGTAAGTTGGTGGGCTCATGGACCAGTCTCAGAAAACCTCAGCTCTGCACCAAAATCTCTCTCTCAGGGTCTTCCCTGGGTCAGCACCTTTTCACCTCAAACAAACATAGCCCAGCAGACCAGAGATTAAAGCTACCCCTTAACCAAGACAGGACACAGTGAACCAGAGGCTGTCCCACATCACCTCCTTCTAAAAGAAAAACAAACATGACTTCTATTTTTGTTGTTGTGCTGGACAGATAGCTCTGCCTTCCCCACTGTGTTTCAGTGCCATAAGAGGGGATAAAAATCAAAGTCCAAGTCCCCAAGCCTTCTCTGTGCTCATCATTGCACGGACTAATGGCCATTAGTCCCCCCGGCCACACAAGAATCCTTGTTTTTCTTTTTTTAACTGGGCTGATATGATCTGTGCAGCTTTTGTTTTGTTCTAGTCCTGGCTGGCCTCCATCCACTTCTGTCAGCTAGGATTTTGCTGCTTTGTTTCCCAGTCGCACCATTTGGGCCCAGTGGATAAGCTGTTCAGTCAGAATGCTCCCACACAGGCAGCAGCATCCTTGGCTCAGGCTTGCTCTTGCCCCATCAGGCTTGACAACACTTCAGAAATGATTGATGTGGTAGCCCCAGTGCCCTCCCTTGAAATGGCAGCACTCAGGAAAGCTGTCAGTGCTCGAGGAGAAAGGATCACCGCAGAAATGATGGCTCATTTCAGCTTATCTCCAGAGTCACTTACTCAAAGATCAGAAACACATGGATTGGGGTTACTACCTTCATGAGTTCCTGGATAGTTGACACTGAGAGCTGTATTTCTGCAGGAGAATGTGGATGTGCCTCCCCCGAGTAACAATGCCATGAAGCAGCCAATATCTACAGTTCATTTGGTGCACTCTGTGGTTCAGAGGTCATGGAGGGCCATGTAAAACATCTGCCCAGGTTCAAATAACTGCAGATAAGTCCCCTCATAGAGGTTTCTTCTAACTGTGCCTGGAGGGGTAAGAGGCACATGGTGTGTGAAGCAACAGGAGTCAGACACCTTATGTTGCACTGGCCTTACGTTATCATTCTCATGCCCTGTAGCATCAGAGGAAGCTATTTTTGGCAATCATATCATCAGGAAGGCCCAGGAAGGTAATCCAGATGGCAATGAGCTGCATAAAGCAAATTCAGCTTTTCTTAGGAATTTCCCACTTGTTTCATACACTGGACTAAAGTTAGTGTTCTTACCTGGTGCCTTTATGCCTGCCCCTTGTGACTGGTATTTGTTCAGGCTGAACAATCATTTGTGTTAAATACATGGCACATATCAAAGCACTGGTTTTAGTACCTTGTAAGAGAAAGGCTGGGTATCAGGCCTACAGTAGCTCTGAGAGAGCTCAGAGCACCAGCCTCTCACATCCAACCATTTCTTCCCAGAGCACTTCAGATTCCCTGTGCTTCTAGAGAAACCATTTCTCACTATCATGTCTGGCCAGTCCTGACCTCAGAGGTGCTCTGGACTTTGCTTTCTTAGGGTGGCTATTTCTGCCACAGAAGAGTTCCTGGTAGCTTGCCATGGTTTCTCTCAATAAATCTTCACATACCCAATTTTTATAAGCTTTTTTCGCATGTTAAGTGTTGACCAATCTAATATTACATCATTTGTACTAAGTGTTCACTGTCATCAAGAGCAGAGAACTGCCTACTGGATATTATTTCCTTTCAGAGGCAAAACCAAGACATTTTTACTAAGCCTGAGTGTTTCAGTCAAATAGAGCAAGTCTGACCCCAGCCTTTCACATGGGTGTAGAACCAGTGTCAGGCAGCCACCAAACACCACAGAGCTCCCTCACCTTTCAGAAGTGGTCTGTTCACACCTGCAGAGCAACACAGGACAACTGAATTCCAGTTCAGCAGCATTTAGAGTCCAGTTTGCACAGAAATGAATAATTCCCCAAGCATCAAAGGCAGACAGTCAGAGCCCGGTATCCATACACTATATTCAAGATGCATGGAACCCTGCTGGTCTCTTTTTGTGATCATTAGGATTGGCTCGTTCTAAGATGCTATTATTAAACAGAGCCAAGGTACATTACATCTCTGGTAATAACCCTCATACCTTCAAGACTCGATTTTTGAGTTTCCTGTTTGCACACACATCTCTTGGCAATGGCATGGTAACCGTGCGCACAAAAGTGGCATCTGTGCACGCACATGGCCAGCTATTTACCAGCTGGACTTGGACTGCACTCCCAGGTGGGACACACAGATCCCTCAGAGCAGCTGACTCCTACTTTTATTAAGTTACTGTCAAAACAGTAACTTAATAGAGCAGCAGAAGCTAAAAGCCAGTTCCGAGCAGCACAGACAAAACCGAGCTCACGGATCACTCAAGCAGTGCCAGCAGCTCCTTTGACTTTGCATCCATCTTTCCTAAACAAGCTGCATTCAGCAATTCACACCTCACACCTCAGGCTAAAACATTTCTTCTCTTGTACAACCCTCTTTCCAAGTATCCCTTATATTTTATTACCAATTCCTATTATTTGGACTAAGTTATTCCTTTGGTATGTCTGGCTACCTCCCAGCTGCCTCTGACACCAACAGAGATAAAAGTGGGGGAAACAAAAGCAGCAGATGCTCTTCCTTCAGTCCCCACCATACTCACTGTCCTGCTCTCAGTGCTCCATCCCCAGACCTCAGTCCTCTCTCCATCCCTTCTGGATCGAGACAGTAGGAGAACTGCCACTGCTAGCAAGCGGGATGGTGATAAATGCCTGTAACTTCTTAATATTTTATAATAATCTCTGTCAGAATGTTTTAAAAAATCCCAAATCAAAACTAAAAAAGAAAAAACCCAAACAAGAAACCAATACAAACAAAAAAACTCCACAAACCAAACCAGCCAAATTCCATTGTCCTCAACAAATCTCCTTGTCCTCAGGCTCTTCACATTTTGCCTTTTGGTGCCCATTTAACATAGACACCCTTAACACTGGTAATTATCATGAATTTTGCTGTGTCTAGCTGGAAATCTCTAAGCAACCATTTGAATATCAGGCACTTTAAGATACATCACGACAGCACCATCTCTATTCACACTTCTCCAATATGCCCTTGATAAATCATCTACTATATTTTCAACTCCTTTTCTGGATTGGCATTCAAACCTTCACTTGGTATTTCTGGAGTGTTAACAGCTGTCTCCCTATTCCTGGTGAATACTTAGCGAAGGTTCTTGAAAATAATCTCAGACACCCAGTGATCTGTTCCTAGGGCTGCTCAAGTTTTCCATAGATGCACTATGGGGACCATGAGGGGCACTACTGTTGCAGTCACCCCTTGTGACACTGGTATCTGGGTTTGCTAAACACTGCTTGAGATTAGAGGTACACTTATAAGAGACAATGCAGAGGTGGGATGGGAGATAAGCTGCAACATAAAAAGAGCAGATGGGGAACTGAGGCACGCTTGGCTTTCAACCAAGTATGCAGAGCATGCTCTGTATAAAATACGAGAGAACAAGGAGGTGGCACTGAAAATCCTTAAATCTGTCAAAGGAGAAAACAAACAATTCTGGATTATTAACAATGACCCATTTCACAACTCAGAAAAAAAAAAAAATGCAGTGGCCAAGGATTTAGTTAGTTCTTTCGGGGCTTGCGTTCAGTCCCTGACCTGTGAACAAACCCTCAGTGCAACCTTTAGAAAATCACTTCATTTGCTTTCATCTACCTCCCTGTCTGTAAAATAGGAAAAGTGACATTTCTTTACTGTGGTGCCAGACAGAAAGAATTTGGAGCATGGAGGTGCTCAGATGTCACAGAGTTACTACTGCTCCTAAAAAAGTTGAATATTCCTCATCTTTACGAGCGGTTTTTGATGTGCATGCAACAGAGGGTAGCTAGCAAAATGAAACAATTAGTTCTGTGACATTTTCAGCTGCCTAATGAGTTTCTCTTCTGCTTGTCACACAAGTATTTCAGTATTGGAGCTTGTGTTACCAGTGCTCAATATTTTATGCTTTTTCAGCATGAAATTCAACAGCTGTTTCAATATTGCAGCTGGAGCCAACATATTCCATATAGACTTTCCTCGGTGTGTTGCCATTGTTTAAAACCTTTGCCATGCCTCTTTGCTTTTCATGGCTTGATCATGGCTACCTCTTCATTAGAAATCTGGCAGTTGAGTTTTTCTCCTACAAATGTGTGAACTGGGTTTGCTTTAATGTCAGTGAGAATAATTTCTCTGAAAACCCAGGCTTCTGTCCCAGCACTTTCTCCCCACTCTACCAAGCTGCATATCATGTGCTTGTTAGTCAGTTTTCCACAAAAATACCACAGAAGTCATGCACAATACTGTTCTTTCCAGCCTTCCTACCTCTCTTTCTAGGTTTAGGAAGGTATTATATTTATCACACGTGTTATTGCAGGGCTTTTTTTTCGGTCCAGACCTTGTTTCTTGGAGCTGGTCCAGAAAAAAATTTCCTTATGACAGCTCTATGTGCTACTGTTGTTAATATTATTCTCTCAAAAGTACTGTACTGCATTGAGGATAAGCCTCCTTTTTACTCCTCCTGACACAGTAAAAATCCATCTGGTGGGATCTATACTCTGAAATTGGCCTTTCTCTCCTGTCCTGAACTAATCTCCCACTTATGTTCCCTGTCCTGGCTTCACCAGCTCTAATGACAAGGGATGTAAGAGTCTTGCTTCCTGCTCTTAGGAATCATTACAATGCCTGTATTGATTTTAAAATTAAACTGACACTATCTTTGTCACCTGTACATAGATAAATATTCTTTCAAAGTTTTCATTCCTCCTGTGTTGCACATCCAACGAGAAGGAACCCCTTTCTTTGTTGGAAGGACTCTCTGCAGCAGATCCATCACTGTCCAGGGCTGGAACACACCTGCAGATTATCTCTGAAAAGCTTTCAGTCATATACTTTGGACTACTTGAAACAGATTTTTTTTTAATACAGTATTTAGGACAAAGGAAAATAGACCTTTGTATTTGATAGTACTTGAAAGTACTATGAGGAAAATGCAAAAAAGTGCCTCTTTTGAAAGCCTTTCCTCACCTGCTGGGTGCCTCCTTTTTCCCTTGGTTCCTCCTTTTTGCTCGTGGGGACCCAGCTCTCCCACGAGCCCCGCCTGGTGAGCCTTGTCCTGCCACCCTGGGGCTCAAGGGGCACAGCGTCAGCCCAGCATCGAGGCACTGCCAACAGAGAAAGCTCGTGGTGACCCACATCTTCCCAGGGCTCAGCCGGGCAGAGCAAAGGGTTAAAAAATTGTGAGGAATGTCTCTGTGAGCCACGGACAGGACTAAGAAAACGGAAACTAGCCTGAATTTAAACTGAGGACCTCATTCTTCCGCCAAGCCATTCGGTTTCTTAATCAACTGGGGCCTTGTTTCACAGTCAGTCATCAGAGGCTTTAGAAAGTCGTTCAGACAAATCTGTAGGGGCAGATCCACAAAGAATGTCTTCTCTGTGGCACTCCACCTAGAATATGCAATGCTGGGGACAGGGTGTCCTCAGTGGTGCTTCTGTACCGTGGAGCACAATGCACAATGATGCTATAGGATACTTGCACTACTGAGCTCCTGCTTATTTAAATATGCATTTAATTAAGGAAAGTACTGTAGGAAATTAAGCAGCGAGCTTTCCCAATGGTATTTCTCCTCCTTCCTAGGAGAAAATCTTTCTCAGGTTTCGGAAGTGCTGCAGTCTGCTCCAAGTCAGACCTTTCTTTCTCTCATTAGTTCTGCAGTCCTATTGCTTACTAGATTTCTAGCTTCTAAGGAAACAATTCCATTTTTTTTTTCCTTCTCAATCTGGTAATGATTTAAATGACTTCTGAGAACTACACTTTTATTACTCATTATTATCGAGTCAGGAGAAAAAAAATACCTCACATAATAGCAGAAATCTGATTATTCTGGGAAACTTTGAAATTCCCTTCTCCAGTGGTATTCTTTGATGTGCCTATTAAATAAATAATGATTTTTACATCTAAGGTTTATCTTACAGTGCAAATACACCATTATCCTCAGTGTAAAAACACTTTTCATTGTTAGCCACCGTAAACATGAGCTGAAGCTGTGATTCAGGAGTGCTTGAAGCTGACCTGCCCGGGTATGGGGCAGTGTATTTTTTTCACGTTAACAACTTGTGAAGGAGAAATGGGCCATGGAGACAGAGGCACTGCAACAGGGGGAGGGAAAGAAGAGGCTAGATCAAAATAGAAATGTCATGCAGGCAAAAAGAAACTAGCAGGCACTCTAAAGACAGAAGCATATCTGATTAGAAACAGAATATGAGTCTTTTCGTAAGATTTTTCAATCACGGCCTCAGGCACTTTGTATGACAGCGGGAAATAGGATGACATTTCTGCAATGGTACAGAATTAAAAATAATAATAAAAAAGATCAGAGTTTACTGGAGAAGGAACTCACTAAAGACTTCAGAGATGGTACATGCAGGACATTACTACGTAAAGCCACCTACAGTAATGTGTTTTTATGTATTTACTTGGTGCGATAATGGCTTTGGCTGTTAAGTGTGCAGTCTGGAGTCCAGCACAGCTCAGTACCTGTTCAGCTCTCTCCAGGTCTGCCAGGACTTGTGCTCTGTGCCAGTTACTTGTTGCCCTCACTGTCCCCCGGGAAGGCTGGGAGCTGCCTCATTTGCAGCCCGGGATGGAGCTGTGCCACTGTGGGCAGGGGCAGGGCCAGGCTGCACATCCCGACCTTCGACAGAGGAGCTCTTGTAGAGCCCACAGGCTTTTGTGTTATCAGGGCAGTGAGAGAGCCCCAAACCCCCCTTCATCCTCTGCCTTTCACCCACAACACCCCGGCATGGGGAAGCCCCTCTAATGCCACACACAGCCTGCATTCCCATTGGTTTGGGTGCCTGGTGCTGGGCTGGTAGGCAGGACACTTCTGGGAATGCAAGGGGCTCCCAGCCCACCTGGCTGAGGTGGGCACCCAAACAGGTGCGGTCTTTAGCTGTGTGTGTCAGAGAACATCCCCTGCAGCACCAGTGTGAGCCACCTGAAGAGGAGCATGTGGGACTTGCAACAGCACTGCGGGGGAGAGCGCGGAGCAGCAGCACACCAGCACCGAGCACTGGGAGAGCACAGTGAGCAGCACAGGGAAGCAGGAGCTGGGAGAACTACCATGTATTTTCCTGCTTTTATCCACACTTTTATGTCCTGATTTCTCTGAGGTTTTGAGGGCTTTTTTGGTTTGTTTTGGTAGGTTTTGTTTTGGTTTTTGCATCACAGAAGTCTTCTGTCTCTCACTTTCAGTTCCCACCTATGTCGTTCCAAAATTTCCCTGATCTGCTGCTCCTCCCAGAAGTTTTGTAACACCTTTTGTTACCACTCTGCAAGCACACTTATCGGACAAGACTGAAAGAAGCAATCACCACAGGCTTCTCACCGCAGAGAAGCAATCTTGTGCTCTGTAAGGAAGGCCTTGTGCAACAGATTGCTGGAAACTGGGAACTTACCCTGCCAAAATGCTGCTCTTCCACTTGTTTCCCAAAACAGATGTCCATTTCCAGAAACCAGAGGTGATGAACCTGGGAAGTGTTTACACCTGGAATGGAAAAGCTGTGTTTTAAATGAAGGCATAAGAAGAGCAGTGATGAAAGGGTGTTTAGTTCGGGCTGTGTTCCCTCGCAGCACTGTTCGAGCACTGAGCCCCAGCCCCTCTCCAACCCTTCCCATCGCTGTCCCGAAACAGGAGCAAGAAATAGTAAAGGAAATGGAAGAGAGCTGTGATCAGTAATAAAGTGAATGCAAGAGAGGATGTTTATCTGGAAACCAGAGCTCCTTCCTGGCCTCCAGACTGTTCACCTGTATAAATGTATCAGCAAGGCCCAACAAACTACCTTTGGCTGGCTGGTTTCTTCCAAGTGATATTTCCAAAAGAAGGCTCCTTGGTTTGCAGTTCTGCTTACTGGAGCTTGGTGCAAGGCTCCAGGTTTTGTGTGCTTCCTACATGAAGTAGCTAAGAGGAGCTTTCAATGGTTTTCTGATTTTTAGTCTCCTGAGCTGCTGGATCCAGTTCAGCCCTGAGCATTATCCAAGTTGGCTTCTGTGCAGTCCAGTTTCTTTTAACTCAATCCAGTCTAAGTGAAGGCTACCAAACAGAGCAGCATTTCTCCTTCAGCCCTACCAGATGGGACCTCCCACGTCAGATCCTTGTATGCATAGTTATGGCCTGACACAAACTGAGCCTACAGTGAACGTCATCTGCTTTGTACTGGGTGAACAACATGGTCCGAGTCAACCTACAGCTCGGGGACACCCAGAGGCAAGAGAAGGGAGAGGGTGGGAATGCACATGTGGGATGTGAGGAGGCCACCTCTGCTGGAAGCAGCTTGCATTTAAATCGGATTAAGTGTTTCATGAATCTACACCCTCATTTACACAGGATTTAGCTTCCAGGCCACTCTTAGTCATCACAGTTTGCAGCGTCCCTCCCAGAGGCTGCTCCACAAAGTGTGTGCCACAGCACACCATCATTTCCAGCACTTCTGCTCCCTTGTTTGGCCTGGAAGCTGGTGGAAGGGTTTCTGCACGTCCGCCCCGCTAGTTCCTTAGCAGTCGGGGCAGCCAAGGCTGTACCTGCTGTGAAGACCCCTCCAACGCTTCTCTCAGACTCAGGGATGCAGCAGCCAAGGGAAGCCTTGGCCCTGGGGTCTGTCCATGTCACAGCCCAGCAGCTGTGCCTGCTGTGGGCAGGAGTGACCAGCCCAGATGACGCTGCTGCTGCCCATCAGTCAGCATCAGCCCAGCTCCAGACAAACACGTTTAGCATCTCCAGAGCAAGCTGTGATTATATCCTGGGCAGCACAAAGAGCCACAGGCAGGTGAATTAACAGAGAACAAAAATTGGCTCCAGTCTGTGTGGCTTGCCAGATTGCAGTTGGTTTCATGTCCTCAGTTGAGTTCAAACACGATAGCAGTTCCCAATCAAGAACACAACACAAGACTTAGAAAAAGGCCTAAACCTGGCACAGTGGGGATGGCAGCTCCTGCTGTCTCAGAGTATGAACTAATCAAATTACACAAGAAGAAGAGGGTGGCAGTGCTCAACTTTCACCTTTTCTGAACTGTTGCAATTTTTCCAGGAAGGGTGTTGGTTCTTGGAAGAAATTTAGTCATCTCCTGTGGGTTCACATAGTGAAAGTGCTTGCAGGTACTTCTAAGAAGCAGCCATGGGCCACACATGTAGTTGTCAACCCAAAGTCAGCTAAACAGCCTTACTTCTCCTTTTCTTTACATCTGTGGCAAGGCACGGTAGCCCTGTCCCAGTTCAGTAGAACTTGTGAGTGTGCCAGAGCTTTATCCAGCTGCTTGGGCTGCAGTTCTGTCACTGGGTAAGTGAACCTAAAATTGACGTCACTCTGGTCCTCTCCTTGCCCTGGCACTGGCTGCGTGCTCCCATCTCTCTTCCTTACATCAGTGCTGATATTTTTCTGACCTCTGGAGCTGAGTGGAGCTCCAGCCGCCAATTGGACTTAAAACTAACTCCACAAGGAAAAAGGAATATATTTTTGCTGGTTTAAATCATATCCATAAAACCAGAACTGTTCTGAACCTTCTGTAAGACAGTCTCAAATGGTAAGTTACTGTAAACTTAGACTCCTCTTGTATTTCTCATCCTGCAAGATGTCAGATATGTTTCACAACCACAGACAAATTTCTGAAAACATGAGTGTATCTAAAGACCTTGTTCTCCAGAAAGTCTTTCTTTCTTAACTCAGGGAAAAAAACTCCCAAATCTGCTTCTTTCTTTCTTAACTCAGGGGAGAAAACCCCACATCTGCTTCTAGGAATTTCTTTTTTGAAGCACTTTCAGGAAACAAAAATGTGCAAGATTATTCCCCCCCCCCCCAAAACAATGAAAACCAAACAAAAATAAAAAGGAAAAAAAAAGAGAGAGAAGAAAGAAAATTTTAGTTGAAGAAGCAAAAATCTTGAGTAATTTCTCATAGTCTTTTACTGGAATCCAATAAACACAGTACCAAATTACACTGTATATTTTACTAGGCTAACTAATCTCTGTGTGTATTAGAGGCACAACATGAAGAAAAACAATAAAAAATATTAACCTCCTTTGTATAACTCAGTAGAGTTATAAAATATCTAATTGAATAAACTACATTTGACAAGAACAAATGGTGACATTTCCATGTAATGTTGTCTTTTTGGCTTCCTGACAAAGAAAAGCTTAAGGAACCATGAGTTTTGTTTCCTAAGGGCAAGTTCTTCTACTTGTATCAACTCAGCAATCAATAATAAAGTATGAGCATAAGCACTTTTTAATTTATGAACTGTATACTTTGAGCGAGTTTAATAGTTTAATCTTACGCACGTTGCTCTGAGTGTTTATTTTTGTTGTGCTGCATAGAACTGCTTCATGGAAAATACTGCATTAAAGCACTCAAGCAGCCATATATGTAGGAAATCAGAAAAGGAGTCATTAAGACACAGTGAAATTAATCCTGTGCTGATTTCTTGTAAGCAGAAGAGCACCATTACATTGAGAGGAAGCAAAACCCCAAACAGGGAGCTTGCACTGATGTCATTTCTCAGCAGAAGAGCATCAGATGACCAGGCTCCTTCTTCTCTGGCAAGCATTTGTCACTCTTTCCCTCAAAGATGATGTTCAGCACTCCTGAGTTTTGGTATTTTTATTAGGTGCAGTTTTGTACCCAGCTCCCAATTCTGTCAGTGTGGCTTGTCCCCTCCAAATCACCACTGCAGTGGATCTGCCAGCTTGCATGAAGCTGGGAGTCAGCCAGGAGGGGTTATGTGTGTTGGTTTAAACTGACCTAGAAAGGGCTTACCAACAATAACACTTGTCTATAAAAATATCACTCCCATTTGTCTCTGGGAATAAGGAGTGGACTTTTATGAGACTGGCTGTGGAGTGAATCACTGCTGTCCATTACTCACAGCTGAAATTGGATGTGACCTACACCTGGCATTAGGGAGAGGGTGGCTTTTCCCACCTAGCTCTTGTTCGGACGTGATAAGGATTTTCACAGTGTGTATTTATCCTGTCAAAAGCAGGCTCTTTCACTTTGGACTATTGATGTTAGGCACAGATGGGCTTCTGGTTGCCATGCAGATAATGCTGCAGTGAATTTCAGTTAATATTAAATGGAAAGTGGCTCAATCTGCATGGCTCTCTAGAAACAACAAACCAACCATCTTGAGAATCAATATTGATAGTACTCTGAATGTGAAGCAAAAAAATAAACACAACAACAAGGAGCACATGGCATGTGGTGACTCCAGTAGCTGTTAAGAAACTGCAATATCATGCAACAGGAAAAGCAGGACATTTAAAAGAGAGACAATTCTGCAGAACTGTATTCTAATTAAGACCCTGCGTTAGTTATCAGATTGCAGATCATCCATACATAGCCACAAGCTTTACCTGCCAAATCCATGTTCTGGTGTAGGTGAGCGCCATCGGTAGGAGCAACACACGGGAAGAAGAGGCAGACCCAGGCCAGCTGCCATGTAGATCATGGATGTCCTAGGAGCATTCAGGGGTTGGGAAGAGCCCTCTCACCCTCCTTTGGCAAGGGAACACAGGGCTGAGGCAAGCCCACGCTTGCATTATTGGATGTGGGGTTTTTGTTCTTCTTGGCCTATGAAAATGTGATGAGACAAAGCAGCAGGCAAGGAGATTAGTTTTGTAATTCTATCTCATCCATATCATACACAACAAAGAAAAGTGATACTTGCTCACCCAGCTGCTTCAAGCAAGGATAAAGTGCTCATGACCACATGTGGGCTCAAATGGCTCACATGGACCTTACCTTTCTCAGAGAATTTCTCAACCTGGTTATGCAGTCAGTAATTCATGGAAAATCACATTATCTGGCATTTTTACACCAGCCAAACTGAGGTCTCTGATAGCCTGCTCTGTTTTATTAGTGCCAGCTATCTTACTTCCAGTTTGCGGAGGAAAGCTTTTCAGGAAGGCATAGAGTTATGGTCCCTTCCAACCCAGAGTGGCCTGTGTTGGAAGGGACCCTAAGGACCACCTAGTTCCAACCCCCCTGCCCTGGGCAGGGACACTTTTCACTGCACCAGGTTGCTCAAAGCATATGGACAGTATGTTTCTTAGGTCGCTTTATGTTACCAGTAGCCTGACTTCTGCTAAGTGTTCAGCTAAAACAGATTTATCAACTCATCAAAACAGAGGATTGTTTGAATCAAGACAGTTGGTGAGTCTCACCATACAAGCAGGATTCTCTTTTATTTGAACATGAGTGTGTGTATGTGTACGTGCAAGAAAATAAAACAACATTTGCTATGCTCTAAACGAATTTAAAGCAAGCAAAACCCATGGGAGACAGAACTAGGGAAGACACCCTGTGGCTGGTTTTGGATTTGAACCAAGAGAAATGCATTTTGGCCTTAATTCCTCAATGTGTTCATCCCAAAAGAGTCCATGTTACATCCTAAGCTTCTCAGAGGAGAACAGCACTGAGATTTTGGACACAGGTTAAAAAATGAAACGTGCAAAACCACTGAACAACTGGCAGTGCTGGGGCAAACCCTGGTTCAGGGCTGGTGCTGAGCCATAGCAATTCCACCAGCCTCGATGCAACTCTTCTGAGGCTGGAGTCAGGCAGCCTGCTCATTTCCTGGGGAGCAGGGCAGCATCACCGTTACCCACATGCAGACACAAGAGAGGGATGTCACAAACTAACCTGGAATGTAGAAACAATTTGTGCATCACTTAGCAGAGCGAAGAAAAACAGTACATGAGTGATTGCAGTCCTCGAGGAAGGGAAAACAGAGAACAACGTTGTCAAAGCTTAAGTAAAACACAGATGAGAGTGTTTGTGTGTTCCCTCATCTGCAGTCTCAGCTCTCCAGCCGGCTTACGCAGGCTCGCCCCTCACTACAGCAGTGAGACGAGAAAAATCATGTGCTCAGCTCAATATGCCATGATTTAATGCCCTAGAAATCAACTTAATTTTTATTATTTTTTTATAATTTGAAATTTCAGTTGGACCCAGATCATTTTTTCAAAAGGATTGCCACAGTTTTACCTTTTCTAGTAACAGTGAAGTTATTATGGATGCAAATTATCGCATTATAGTTGTTGCCACGGAAATAAACTGCAATGTTATAAGCACAAAAATAAAGAGCCTGCTGCAAAAGGAGATGCGGCAGCCACAGCTCCAGGGAAGTGCTTTTTTGGTAGCAAATGATGAACCAATTGCTCCAAGCCTCTTGAACTACAGGAGGTAATACAGCAGCCCCATTTTGGATTTTTATAGAACTGTGCATAATGCCTCAAGTCACTTTAGAAATAGAGTGCCACACACCTCATGGCTCGAGGCTAAAGGGTAGTTTTGTCACACCAGGAACTCATGTGGGACTTTCTGAAGGGTCTTTGCACTACAGCCTGTTCCTCCCATGCTGAAACACAACCCCAGGAGCACAATTGCCAAAAAACCAAGTTTCTTTTATAGTGATAATGCACATATGTAAGCATGACTAAGACACCTTATAGCAGACCCATCCTTTCAGAACTTCCCCTCAGGCAGGAAGATTTCTCCACTGGCCATATCCTTTGAGCCTGTAGCCATGTGATGTCACAGAGAGCTATAAGGGGGCCACAGTCTGGTGTGATTTAGGGACCCATTTTAAAGGATGAAAAGAAAAAAACCCCATTAAAATCAGCACTGCTTAGTTACTCTTGCATGGTGAAGGCAAAAAATATATGGTCAATAAAACCTCAGTTATAAACACAGATTTTGAGAAGAGCCATCTCCTAAGCTTGCTCAGAGGATCCAGCAGAGCACTGGGAACACCGAGAGGCAGCTGCTGTCGGGGGCACACGCCTGGCACTCGGGTGGAAAGCATAGGAGTGGGTGGGTGAGGAGAACAACGCTCACTGCAGAGAAGCCCTGGCACCCAGAAGAGCTGGTTTGCATCTTGTGACGTCTGACTCTGGGGCAGGGGAGTAAGGAGCTGTGGGTGCAGCTGCTCTCCTGTGCTACACGTCCACAGTGAGCAGTGGGTGCCTAGCCTTTCCAAAGGACATGTCTGTGCCATGGGAGGGCACATGGGGACAGTGGAATTAGAGAAGACACAGCCCACCTCTCTCACCAGAAGCATCTTCCTTCAGTTAACAGACACAAAGATTGCTATAGAAATTCTTTATGTTTTATTTTCTAATCTGCTTTTCTAGCCCCAGCAGAGGAACCAGAGGATCAGGCTTGCAGTGGCTCCCATCCACATCCCTTGATGCCTTACTTGATGCTAACCCACCCTCTCCAGGTGGGATTCTGCCTTGCTTGGGCACAGCTGCAAGTCACCAGCCCTGGCAGCTGCCTGTGCCCGACCTGCATGGGTGCCAGGCTGCTGGCCAGCCCCACCAGCCACCCTCCTCCGGGGAAAACAGCCTCCTTGGGAGGCACACGGGCAGGGACAGCAGGACAGAGCCAGTCCCTGGCTCCTGGAACAGCTCCTACCACGGCAGAGGCTGCTGTGGAAGCGGTGGGCACTGCCAGAGCCCACCCGCTGTCTGCGCTGCGGGTGCACACAAGCAAACTCTGCTTTCCCAGTCTCAGGCCGACTCATGTCACAAACAGTCAATTAGCTATTTGGAAGTTAAATAAACAAACAGAGAGGAGATTATAACTGATTAACTGAAGGGCAGGAAACATGAGAAGCTGGTTTGCTAGAAAGAAAAGCTCTTGTGCTGAGATCTCCAGTAATTAGCAGCAACAAGACCTACAGAAATTTATGAGGGAAAAAAAAATCCATGAACCCTTCCTGTTTAAATGTTCTCTTTTCATATGTTTTGCTTGGAAAGCTAACTTAAAACACAAACACAGACTGTGTCTCAAATACAGAATAGATTCATGTTCTGCAGCAGTCATATACTTGGATTGCAAAGCAAATGAATGTGTATCAATGCAAGGCCTTTTTTTTCCCCCCCAAATTATGTATTTTGTTAATAACTATCAGATTGACAGCTCTATTGCTCCCTTGAAGCACCTGGAAGGCAATTTGGTTGCTGCTGGCAGATGCTGGAGGTGCTCCTTGGAGCACAGTTGAAGACTGAAGCTGCTGGAGAGCCAAAGGCCTTTGCCAGGACTGACCAGTGAGATTCAGCAATAATTTAGCAAGTCCAGCTCAGCAACAGCCTACAGAACCTGTTTACCAGTCTGCAGCGGAGCTGCTGTTGATTATGCAGAAGCCTACCTGGTTTCACTGTACTGGTTCAGAGGTGTCCTCCGCCCGGCTCCTGGAGCAGCACGGAGTCTCCCCAAGCCATGTAATGAAATCCCCAGGCAGAGCTGAAACCCTGACCTAGATTTCAATGGCTCTCCAAGCTGTATTTATGCACCTTCAGCATGGCTGTGTTTACTCCCTTAAATTTGCAGATAAACTGCAAATTAAAGAGAGCCCTGCAGATTCATGTCCGCTTTGCTGTCCTGGCTTTGCCTTTCTTTGTTGGATAACTCAGAAGAAAACTTGAATCAAAACTGAGACTTGCTCAAATTGATTGCAAACATTAGCATACGCTTGGAAAAGCAGCATGAGCAGGCCAGCAGTAATTTCATTGGGAAGGAGGATGGCAGGTCTGATCCTGACTGAACGCATAGAGCTCATTAGCTTCGAGTTATTATTCTGCATCATGGTGTGTCCCAGGTGCAATTACAGCTCCAGGATGCAGCTCTGTGCACATGGCTAAGGGTCGTGATTACACTCGAATACAAAGGTGAAGGAAAGGAGTATTATTCTATTTCCCTGACAATAAATTGCAAAGAACTCAAGGTAAATCTGCGTATCAATGCGAAGCGACATAAAGAAGCAGAGCTATGATGGCTTCCCCATCACGTATCAGTGGCAGCAGGATTAGGCCACTGCAGGGGACTCTGGAAAACCCTCAGACAGAGGGCAGCCCTTCTTCCCCTTCCAAAAACAAACAGCCATAGATTTGGGGAAGAAAGAACCCAAAACCTGACCACCTTCCGTTACAGCATATGACAGCTGTTGCTGTGCAGGAGCTGGGGAGGTTGTTAGTGCCCAGTAATATCTTGTGGGAAATGAGCACAGCAGGGGGCTCCTACATTTCCTTCACTAATTTGCCACTTTTGCAAGTGTGGAGCCCTTTTTCGAGGCTACAGTCATAGACACAGGAGGAGCTGTTTGACTCCTTGAACAGTGACCTTGTAGTTGCTTAAAAACCTTCCTGTGGACAAGCTGGAGGTCCCTGGCTGGGGCTGCTCCAGGGCAGAGTGAGAGTGGGTATCAATGCTCTTTGGAGCCTGCTGAAGCCTTGTTCACATTAAAAAGCAAATGAGTGGGTGACAATGTAAGTGGTGTATATTTATATTTTTGACTAAAAAGAGCTCTCCCACAATCCCACTCCACTTATTTCAGCAGACCGCTGAACTGCCATTAATTTACACTCACCAGAAGAGAGAAGAAATTAGAACATTTGACTTCTTTAAATAAATATTCTCTATTTTAGTGCCTAACACTGTGCACTTCCCTCGCAGCCCAGGCAAGAGGTATCAACAAAGGTTGAAAGTACTTGCAGTGGTAAAAATTGAGAAATCCCTGTCAGTGCTTGGATATTTGTGGAGCTGTGAAAGGCCAGCCCGTCCCCCAAAAGAGCTGTCACCCAGTGGGAGCTCCCCAGCATCCAACCTTGCAGTGACACGGGTGGCAGGCACAGTTCTCCTCTGCAGGTGTACGTGGGAGCTGGGCAAGAGCCCTGCCCCTCTCAGCCCATCAGTTTGGACTCAGAATAACCTTGCTGAGAAAAAAACCCAACAGGGCTGAGAGGTGGAAACGAGTGGCAGAATCACAGCTCTTTCTGTACTTGGAGTCAGGCAGGGCTACAAGAGCTTTTAAGATGGACAAGGGAATCCAGCTCAGTTTTGAATGCATGGGAAGCTGAAGGTAAGGTCTGAACTTCCTTTCCACCTCTGGCTTTGCTTTGTGTCAGGTACCACAGGTCTTCCCCCAGCCTGCTCTTTGTGCCCAGAGCTGAATTCAGCTCTGTGCTGCTCCCGGTGTCTTAAGGAGCCATGCCTGTGCCCAGGGACTAATCCTGGAATAAAGCCCCGCTCTGCTTTATGAAAAGTGAGAGAACAAGTGTTCAGATGAGCAGGAGGTCCTGCTCCCACCCTGCTGTGGGCTGCACCCTCACAAGCAGCCCCATGCTGGGGCTCTGGCAACAACTTGGTGCTCAGTGGGTCAGACTCTGCTCTCATTTGGCCAAAAGCTACCCCACCACAAAATGCTTTGGAGTGACACTGGCAGAGGGGGAGAGTGAGGGGAGCCAGCCCAGCCCCTCTCATCACAGCATGCAGCTCTGCCAGACTGAGCAAACCCCAAAGCTCTTCCTGCTGTGTGAAGTGCTGTGAGCCTGTGATGGAGCAGCCTGCTCCTGGGCATGGAACTCCACACCCAAGATCATGTCCACCAGTCAGGCAGACAGCTGGCCAAGAAGAGCAAAGCTTTGCCCAGGAAGGGACATTAGCTTCCCTTCCAACTGTTCCCCAAGGAAACATTTGGACAGTGGTCCCCATTTCTGCTGCTCTGCAGAGGCTTGTGAAAGCCAGGCACTGCCTGGCACTGCTCTGCCTGCAGCAGCTGGGGCCGTTTCTACTCTGGCCATTTTCCCCACAGATACATTAATGAAACTACCTCTACTCCTAGCCCATTGCTGGCCCTGCTTGTGCAGCCCAAACACTGTCCTGCTGTTTTCAGTCAGGGCTGTCAATAACCTTTTTGCAGGATGAGGTCCCTGCCTCTCAAGCAGTTGCATCAGTAGCCTCTTCTGTTCATTGTTGATCTCCAAAACACGACTGCAAAATGATACAGCTGGTTAAATGAGAAAATCTATTTTTCCCAGGCACTCTGATGGCACTATCGTGCTCTGTTGTGCTGGCCATGGCCATGCGCACTACAGTGCCCAGTGAATCTCCCCGTTTGGCCTTACCTCCACTGGTGTGACTTGCTGGTGAGGCTGTTTGGTGCATCACCCACCCCATCCCATTTCCTCAGCTCCAGTTTGTTCCTCTGCTCCTCCATATGGCTCAAACGAGGGCTCTGATGCTGATTAAAAAGAACTTTAAAATATATCTGGTTGAATTTACATCTTCAAAGGTCTCTGAGAAATGTTAATCTGTATTTTGGAAAAAAATTTGAAAGTACATTTTTGAAACAGCTGCTGTTTCAGCCTGTGTGATAAAAGGTGAGGAAACAGGGCTGGACAGATGAGTGAGGTGTGGGAACCCATTTTCCCTCCTTTGGCACGTGGCTGGGGCAGTCACCGGTGGCTCATGGGCAGCTGTCCAGGCTTGGCCCTGCCCGGTGACCACGGCAAGTCCGAGTGAAGCACCAGGCTGCCAGCAGGGCCCCGGGCAGCTCTGGCAGGGGTGATGTTTCCTCAGGGGGCAAGAGAATGGAGCACAAGGCTGAGATGCTGGGGGATGCCTGAGCAGTGGGTGAGCCCTCCTGGCCATGCAGCTGCCCCAAGGGCCAAGGCTGGAGCAGTCCCTGCCCTGCTGGGGACTGCTGTGGCTCCCTGGGCAGAGTGAGTGCAGCGGGGGCTTGCTGTTCCTAATGCTTGCCTGCCTTTTGTGGTGTGTGCCTGGGAAGATTAATGAACAGCACAAATACAGATTGATTCAGTCAAAAAGATTTGGCTGCTTAAATCTGTAGCTTTTAGAACAGATGGCTGCCGTAGGACCCCGCTGCCTCAAAAAAGCAGGATACAGGGAAGAAAAGGCTGCCCATGTGTTCCCATCAAACACACACAGTGCCTTTGTTTGGAATGGCACTGGAGGACCATGAGACCACTGACAGACCATAATGAGCTGAAACTGCTGACCAGGGTGTAGCTGTATTTAATTACAACTCCAGTACCTGCACAGTGCCACGGAGGTGTGCTCAGGGAGTGGTGTGCAGTGCTCCGACAGCCTTCCCACACCCCACTGCCTCTCCTAGGGCGAGACCACCACGCCAGGAGCCTTCCCTCAGCCAGGAACCACTGCTGCCATCGCTGGCTGGTCCCCCACCCTGGCAGGGCTGCCCTCCCTCACCAGTCCTGGCAAGTACACTGGAGGGGGCTCAGCCTTCCAGTTAGAGCTGCCTGAGGAAAGCAATGTGAATGAACAACAAAGTACCAACCAGCAGCACTTGCAGACACCCTAAAGGTGATATGGGTTCTTTTATGTTCTCCTAAATTAGATTCATGGGAATTCATTTGGCAATGCCAATACTGCGGGCTCAGGAGCACTACATCATCCTTTATGGGCACATTAATATGGATTTCAGTCTCTGTCACATTTAGTATCGGCAATTATTTCACACACAGCTGTAGATCAGCTCCCTTTTGATCACAATCTGCCACCCTTTTCTACCATTCAAATTTATAGCAACATTAATGGTTCAAAAGTAATAGTGTTTACTGTGTACTGGCTTTCAATAAATTAGGAGGAAGCAACAGTTCCTAAACAAAGACTCCAGAAAGCACCAAAGATGAACTGAATGTAAGCTTTTTCACCCCGATTAACACACCCTTGTCTATTGGCAGAAAGTTTCCATTGCAGCTGTGAGAAAACAATTCCATGGATTATGTCACATCAATTCAAAGTGAAATTCAAAGCCAAAGAGAAATCAGAAAGCATTGCCTGTGTTCGTACAGAAAATATCACTGCTTCAATTAGGTGCTACAGATGCCTGGAGTAAACATATTTTCCACTGGTTTTCTTAGAACCATACCCACTTAAATCTCCAATATTCTTCTGCGTGTTCATTTCTCATCCCAGTTTAATACCACGCCTCTGGGTGTTAGTGGTTAAGGGGATACTGCCAAGCAATGAAAGCCAAAGAAAGCTGGGATAAGAAGGGAAAATATGGCCTTTATATAGTAAACAAACTTTTCAGCCTTAATGTTATGGCTGCTGTCAGCATAACTCAGATGGGAAAAAAATAACCCAGTGCTAGTTGTACCTTTCAGTTCTTGGGCCATGTGAATGTCCAGTTCTCCAGTTTTGAATCTGCTCCCAATCCAATGGAAATAATGCACACAACTGAGCATTCAAGCCTCTAAAAAATCTCATCTTTGTGCAGAATCCCTGGGATTCAGAACAAAACTAAAACTAGATAAGACTTCTCAATATTTCGGTAAATACCATCCCTTTTTTCCAGTAAGATCTCGAATTCTAGAAAATCTAGACATCCTTTTGATGTAACAAGCATGGAGCAATAAGGTTGGAACTGAAAATATTGAGAAATTAGTACATGTGAACTGCACATGAATACATGTCACACATATCTGGATCTCTTCAAAACAGTAACTACAGTTAGCAGCATCCAAAATATGAATGGTCTAGAAGATACAAACCTCCTCTTCCACCAAAGTCCTTCCCAGAAAATTTTCACCCCAAGTTACTACCATGTGTATCCTTCCCTTGCAAAAGTGTGGGCAGAGAAGAGAGGAAGAAATCACTGGGTTTATAGGTGTTATAAACTGCAGCTTACTTTAGAGCTAAAACATCCTGGCAGATGGTACCCAGCATCTGCCCAGATATGCAAATGCCCAGATATAAAACTTGTTTTCTTTATTCTTCTTTACTGGGACTCTATTTGGTTACAGTGTATTGTGATAAGATCTATTTCCTATGCTTGTCTCTTAAATTTAAATCTCAAAGCAACGTTTATAAACATTACAACCTATCAGTTATTGCTGTAGTGCAGTATCGCTGATCTGAATTCTGATCAGCGACAGTGTGCATAAATATGTCACATAAAAATATATCTAACAACACTTTCCCAAACAAACAGCTAAGAATTTTTTTTTTAAGTGACGGCTGAGGAAGGAGAAAAAATAGATTACATTAGCATACCTCGTGAAAACAAATGGTTTGACCTTGTAGGAATAAAGGTAGGAACAGCCCCATTAGTCAAGTAAAACCCCCTAAAATTATAAAGGTTGGCTGTTTGGGGGGCAAGAACCATCTCTCTTTATTCCTCCTTGACAGCAGCAGGCGCAGGAGCCGTGGAGAGCTCTCCTCAGCCCTGCAGTGACGCCGTGCCCCGCAGGCCGAGCCCGTCCGGGCGCTCACAGCGGGGAGCAGAGCCGGGGTGACCCCGGGCTCCTGCCTGGGGAGCCCCGCGGGTCTCGCTGGGGTGCAGCAGCACAGCGGGCTCCCTGCTCCTTGCCCTTTCCCCTAACGTGCTCTGTGCTCGGTGTCAGTGGGAAGGTGGGCTTTGCCCGCTCCGACTGCTGCTGCCGCTCCCCCAGTCCCCCCGCGGGTGCCATGCAGATTTTGCTTTTCGTCTGTGGCTCTGGAAAACCACAGGACCTCTTTGTTTAGGATAGCAGGTCGAGGCTGTTCCCAGCTGAAATACTGCAGGAGAAAACAACAGTCAGAAGACGGATAGCTTCTTCCCAGCCCCAGCACCATGCTGAGAGCCTTCTGTGCCAACTTTCCCGGGGCTGAGGGGAGTGAGCAGCTCAATTTTGCTTGCTAAATTAGTATCAAGGGCTATCTGCAACAGCTGTACACCTGAAAAACCTAGAAAATATTCCCATCAGAGGCCTGGGAGTAAGAGGCCTGGAGACATATGTCTTTTAAAGGTTGGGTCTCTCCTTAGCATTGCTCTCTTCTCCTGCCATAAACACAAGTGACAGCAGACAGGCGAGAGAAGGATGCTGGTAAACACAACCTGCTGCAGAACCTGCAGATGGCCCAGCTGTTACCAGAAACGGGAATGGAATTGGAATATTTTCTTCAAACCAAGTAAAATCTAATTGTAACAGTTTGTTTCCACAGCCCAATCACCTCTGTAATGCGTTACCAGCTCCTGCTCCAACCCCTCCCTCTCTCCCCACTACATCCACCTCCCAAGGTCCCTGTGGAGAGGCAGCACCACTCCTGTGCACAGGCTGAGGTGCTGCTCCTCATGGAGAAGCTCGAGGTTTCTGTCCTGAAGGCCCTTCCTCCCCTTCTCCTGCCTGGCTGCTGGGCTGGCTCAGCTGCCTCCACCTGCCTCACCCCACTGCTCTGGCCGGTCTCCAGCTACAGCTTTTGGATTTGGATGGCAAGAGCCAGTCCCACACAAAAAGACTGATGAGAAACAGGGCTGTCACTCATTCCAAAGCATTTGGAAATCAAGTTGCTGCACTATGTATCTAATTCTGGACACCTCAGTTTGAAAGGCTTGATTCACCAAGTTATTTCCTTATTGCTGCCCTCGTGTTATTGGTGGTAGCTGGAGATTTCCCTCCCATCCCCTCGTAACAGGGTGGTTCTCCCCTCCCCGCAGTGGCACCTGCCTTGCTTAATGTCAGCTCACTTTGCTGGGGATGCCCAGCACCAGGTCCAGATGAGCCCCAGCCAGTCTGGTGGAGGACCCTGCAGCCCCCCAGGTGGTCCCTCGCTGCTGTCTCGGGGGTGTTGCTGTTCCAGAGGATGTCACAAGCTGCAATAAGCAAAAAGAAGGTTTTTACACCCCAGACCCAGAATGGGACATGACTCTTCAGTGAGATCAGGTGTTCTTCAGAAACTTTCCCTTACCTTTGGCCAAGTAAATAGTTGCATGCAAGGAAAAGAGAGAAGAGAGAAACTCCCTTTTGCAAATGTTAGCGTGGTCTGCAAGAAATTCATAGGCTGACGAGATAAAATGAGAGTGTGCTTTTAATAGCAAAAGTATGTTTTCTTTGGCCTAAATGCAACCCAGGGTTTTCCAGTGCTCAAACTTAAGCTGGAGTGATATTAATTATTTAACAGGCACAAAAAGAGACCTGAGGAAATTATTCCTCCTTCCTCCTATTCAGTGTGAGGGTACAGCCAACTCTGGATCTGGGATCACAGAGGGATTTTTCATCTGTTCTGAAAACATGAGGTTTAGTTTTCCCTTCATTTCCTTCCTGCTAACAACCTCCTTGGTGCACAAAGCCTTGGAGTTTATCCATGTTCTCTTACCAGGAGCACAGCTCTGGGTGAGCCCAGTCCATTGCTCGGGCCCTGAAGACAAACACTCACCCTCAGAGGTGCAGCTGGAGCCCACCAAAAACTGATGCCAGAAGTTTCAGTTCTTTATCTAGTGTCGGGAGGGGGGTGTGGGGTAGAGTTGCTCCCTTCTCAACACCAGGTAAATGCAGCTTGCCAGGAAGCTGGGAGGGTGCCCCAGGGACCGATGTCCAGCGGGAGTGATCCCCATCCCTGCTGTGCTGCCCGTGCGCCCAGACCCTGGTGCCCACAGGTCAGTCATCCTGGTCACACCTCTGGCCCTGCTGATTAGAAATACAGGCAATTAATCTCCTGCCTAAATTTACAGCAAATGCTTCCTGCCATGGCACAGGAACCGCTCTCAGGGATTGTCCTGGGAAATTAACAGCTGTAACAATTTCCAGAAGCCAGTGACTGTGCACGCAGTTCCCAGGGCAGATGATTCAGTGGATTCGTCTTGTGCTTCATTCTCAGCCTCTCAGCCCCTGACCCCAGAGTCCCCAGAAGAACCTATTGCCTTAGCTTTTGCCCCAAGCTTCCTGGCCTTACACCTGGCATGAGACAGACAGCACTGGGAAGGCACAGGGCAGGGAGCAGCACCCCCTGAACAAACACCAATAGTAAGTTGGGGTTGGCTTCTGCCAGGATTTTGCCATCACCACCATCAGCCTTGTAGTGGATGTTTGCTGACTGTGACATTTAATTCTAGCTGCATTTTTTTCACAAGAGTTTGCACAAGCTGAGAGTACTTTAACTCAGTTCAAGAAACCAAAACCAAACCAAAACCCAAATGGTCAGAAATAATTCAGATGAGTCCTTTCTTATTCTCATTTTTCAGGCTGTGTTGAATAATATTTTCTCCACACATAACTAGGGTGGAAACAATATAGATTTGAGGAGGAGGCCTAAGATAAAGCTAAGACATACTGCAAAAGACAGACTTTGCCAGAGAAAGGATCTGAAGTAGGGCAGAATGATACAGGTAAAAGGGACACGTTCCTCATCTCTCACACCATTATATAAAATGTTGTAAGTGAAGTTAGTTTTAAGAGCTGTCTGCAACTGGTCTTCCTAAGGAATTTTCAAGAGAAATCAGTAGGGCTTCAACTTGATGTTAACCCTCCATAAGCAAACTTACTTCATTTGCTGTGCAAAACTTCATTTCTATTCATCCCTCCAAGTGGAATGTGAGTGGGGTGATGCTGGGGGTCTTCTTTTCACCCACTGGATCAAGTTTGTTGTCTTTTATGACCCAGGTGTAGGATTACTACTAAAGCAAAATAATCTAACAGTATGCTGTAACACAGCTCCTCCGAGCTGCAGCAAACACTTTCTGAGGTGCTTTTGGAATACGTCAGTGCTGCAAAGCCCCCAGTGAAACCTCACAACACTCACAGCCAACACAACAACAGCCCAGAACAACTACAGGGAAACAATGAAGAGTCATTTCCTGCTTTCAGCACTGGGCAGAAAAGCTCAGCCTTTACCTACTGCCCAGCAGCAGCCTTGTCACACAGAGAACAAGCTGGGATGCCATTGCTTGATCCCACACCTTTCCGAGCAAGTCAGTGATATTCTGGTTCCTACACTCTTCCAACCCGAGGTTTAGCACTTGCTTCTCACTTGCCCCATGCTCCTATTGCCCAGCCATGCAGCCCCGCAGTGCAGGGGAAATCCCTTCCACCTCGGCCAGGGACTGCAGCCAGCTGAGAGCCCCAGGCAAGGCCGTGCTCATGGGGGCAGAAGTGGTGATTAAATACAGCTTATTGCTGCCATGCTCTGCAAGGTGAGAACACCCTGCAGAGGAGGAGTCAGAGCTGTGATGCTGTCCATAGCCAACATATTGAACTGTTCTGTCTTCCAAGCTCATGTGTTTTCTCTTCACTTAAAATCACAGTGCTTCGTTTGAGGCAGAGCTGATGACAGAAGAAGAACAATCTGCCCTGGCCATTTCCATTGCAATCCTTGGAAAATATTTTGGCTGTCTCTAGGGCCACTGTGTATCTGTGCTATTAAGCCTGACTTAACAACACCTTAAGGCGGGCCACGGGTGATGGTTCAGGAACCCCTGGGTTTTCCCATTTGAAACTCCGGTTGGCTTTGTCCTAACGCAGAACATAAAAGGTCATGGTTTTGCAACCTCCCTTGAAGCGTGGGAGCTCAGAACGTTCTTGGCTTAAACCTTCCTCGTGGGGAACCAGCCACATGTACCTGCTGAGAAGAGCAGCTGTAGAATGGGTTCAGAGGCCCCCACTCCTGCCTGCAGCATGTGAGGAGCTCCTGGCAGAGCACCTGCCCCACGGCAGTGGGTCACTCACAGGACACTGCTCAGCTACTGGGGTTTAGCCACAGCGCTGGCCCCGAGCCACTGCTGTAAAAGCAGACAAGTATCAGCATTTCATCAACATTTCCCAGAGGAAATGTCTCCTCCTGAATTCCTTGATAGAGAATTGAATTCCCCTGCTCCTCCAAATCAAGTGTTGGATTTTTCTTACTTAAAAAAAAAAAAAAAGAAACCCTCTGTTTTACTAAAACCACATATTTGTCTCAGGAAATAGTGAGGGCAACCTCCCAGCCAGATCAATGTTCTGTACAGCCTCTGCCACCAGGAGACACAGGCTTTCCAGTCAGGAGCTGTCTTTCCAGCCTGGTACACCACACCACGCTGCCTTACCGTCGTCAGAGCTTCAGCTGGGAAAAAGCACGGGAAACCTGTTACACAAGCACATGGGTGTTTTACCATACCAAGGAGGGTCCATGACCACATTCAGAACATGAAAGGTACAGAAGTTTCTCAGAATTTGTACTAAAACTTGTAACAAAAAAACCCACCCAACCAACTAACCAAAAAAGAATAAAACAACAAAACCTTGAGTTTTGCTTCTTATTCAGTTTGGTCACAAGAGACCAGATGTTTTCAGGCTGCTAGACAGAGAACTCAATAGCAAGTTCAGTTCAGTGTCAGCTGTGAGTCTGAAGTACAGGCATAAGGATGTAAGTGCTATGGACAAGATCACCTCATTTTACTAGAATAGGTGATGACTTGAACTCAAATACCTGCCACAGTTAAAAGCATACCTTTTGGAAGCATGGAAGGCTAAGGCAAAGGGATATGGTGCTTATTCAGTTGGTACACACTGTCCTTTATTAAATTAGCAGACTTGTAAGAAAGATCTAATTAAAAGGCTCTGTACACAACAGCAGTTTAGGAAAAAACTTGAATGGAAAAAAACTCTGGGAAAAAACTTTTGCTTGTGAGTTGGAAAAAACTTGACTGTTTGACAGGTATGATGATGACTTCCAGAGGTCAGTGATGGATGCTGAATCATGGACATTTTGACCAAAAAACAGTGTTCTTACCAACAACTATTCAGGGAAGCCAGGGCCTTTATACATCTATAAACCTGTTTTGTTCTGCTACACATATTGTCCTGCCAAGTGCATAGACAGGTAATTGCCAAACCTGCAACCACTCAGAACACAATATGCACTTTGAAAAAGGTGATTTTAGAAGTAACAAGGGAGAACAGAGTGAGCATCCCCTGTGGAGCAGGCTGCACCAATGCCATAAAGCCTGGAAGCTGATCTTTGCACTGAGAGCAGCTTTGATATACAAAGGCATAACAGCAGAAAGCAAGAGTCTCACAGATATGTACTCCTAGGAGTGATGTGTCCTGAAACCTGTGCTAGCCCAAGCACAGCACATGGAGCCTGCTGAGCCAGACTCTCCAGGACATTTCCTTGACCTGTGCCTCAAAGCTGAACGTGCAGAACATCGGTTTTGCAATATGTTAGCTGTACTTATTAAATAACTTTCCGTAACACATGCAGATACCATCTTCTGTCACGGCCTAAAAAACACTCTAAACAACAGTTTCCTCAAAAATCAAACAAAAATTTATATCAAGCTGAGAGATGATGACAGACTTCTGTGGGATTAAGCAATTTCTCTTAGCATTTTTGTGGGCTTAAATAAATTGTGAGATTACAGGCAGAAAGGAAAGAACCACCCCCAGATTTTCCATTAAAAAAAAACAGTGAGGAAACATTCTGAAAGAACTATAGAAGATAAACAACTATTAGACATGACGTACCATAACCTTGACCTCCCATCAACAACTGTCTGTTATTCCCATTCAAATCAATTGCTGATAGGGTTTTCTGCTCACCCAGCAGCTCCAGCTGTTTCTGAACATTCCTGCTTGCCAAAGGAGAGCATTCACAGGAAGCAAAGGAGAACACAGTAAAAAAAACCCAGTAAAACCTTTGGCTCTCTGAGCAACAAGAGACCAACCACAAATGCAGCACCTCTTCCAGCAGCTCCTCAGTGCCAAGGCTGGCCCAGGCCAATCTCCTGGGAGGGCACAGCAGCTCCACATCATTGTCTGAACCTACAGCCACACTTAGGGTAAGCTAGGCACCTACAGGCCCATCACTCACCCTCTGAGAGGAACAGAAGCAGGACAAACATCACAGATAAGCAGGCTGCTTCTCCAGAGCAATTCAGGGAAGTTGCAATGAGTCACTCCTAGTCACAGAGGGGAAAAAACCCACACAGAGGTTATTAAGAAGTCAGATGGATTGATTGCACTGTCTTCATAATGGGAATCTCGGATTAAAGCACCTCACCTGCTGCTTCAGGAGCACTGTACAGCCCTCCAGACAGCAGAGTTGGTTATTTTGAATGCACAACATGTATGATTGATGGGAGAATAAACCTGAATCATGCTGGATGCTGTTGTTAAAACAGTTAGGATAAAGCGTAGCCATCTGACACAGAAAACCACACTGTAAAATTAGAGATGAAGCCTGCCAGGATGGATTTAGTTGTATTTATGAAGTGTCTGTCAGTGATGTGGGTACTGTCCAAAAAAATTAAACAATGTACCGGATTGTTAGAGAAAGGACCAAAGATCAGCTGAAGTTCACAGAGGAGTTTGTGGATTTTCACACAGACTACAGCTAAGGTGTTCATGGAATGCACACCCTGTACGTATGTTGGAACTTCTAATGTGCTTTTCTAACACGTTATTTTATCTTTTGGGGCATAAAAACTATGCACCAGAATTCATATTGCTGATCGGACCTGGAAATTCTCACAAGGTTTGTAGTTCTGGCACAACCTCCATGCTCCAGGTGCCCCCACTACCTCTGCCCAGGGATGCACAGGGTAGGAAAGCTGCCTCAAGCATGGGCAGCCCATTCCCCCCAGCCCATCCCCCCCAGCCATCCCCTAGCTTGTTGCCAGACATTAGCAGTAGGGAGGTTAGGGCACTTTTCAGCCTTTCTGTCACCTTACTTGGTGCCACAAGTCTGAGGGTGTCTTTCATATTGCAGACAGGAGATGCTGTCACCTGAGATAAATCTCACTGCAAATGGTGCTTACGTACAACACGTGACTCTGCAAGTTAACACAGCAATTCTCCCTGAAAGTGTGTCTGTGGGGCAGTGTCTTCACAGATTAATCCTTGCTGGGACCTGAAAACTGGTAACTCTCTAACGTATCAAACTGTAAATCAATAAATTCTAGGATATTAAACCTGAAATAGAGCAAAAAGAGGGAAGTAAATGGCAGTATCTTATGCAAAGAAAAGTCGTCTACACAGATTTTCTAGGCTGGGAAGTCAGATTTGACTTCTCTCTCAAGTCAGCAATAAAAAAGGAAACATTCAAGTTTCCACAGTTATTAGCTCCTTGTTACATGATCACCAAAGAGTTAAGCACCCAAGGCCTGCAGTTTTTCCAGGGTGTTTTGCATTTTTCAGTCCTTAGACTGAGAGCCATTGAGCACATTACCACAGGCAAACCTCTCTCCAACCAGTTGCCAGAGCTTGGGAGGCTTGGGCACTGCTGAGCCTGCTCTGGCGAGCTGGGACAGCAGCCAAGCCACACAGAAAAGGACAAGTCAGGTAACTTCTTACAGCAGCTATTTTTCTGCTGACTCTTCTTCTGACTCCAAAAAAGCACATAAACCAAAATGCACCAGTGAAGCACATCTGAGTGCCCGGGAGGTCAGGCATGGGGAGGGAAGGGGGCAGAAGGAGCAGCCCCACAGAAGGGCTGAGTCACCTGGTGCTGGGATTAGGGTCAGCAGTAAAGCAGTGCAGGATGGGGTCGGCAAAAGCTTGGAACACAAATGCCCAGCCCTGCTGCAGCCCAAGGACAACGTGCAGGGCGGGAGGGGAACAGCAAGCAGCTCCAGGGGAGAACAGTGCCCCAAGCAACACGGGGTCCCGTTCCACCAGTGGCGGGTCTGGCCCTGCAGCAGCAGCGTTTTGGGTTTCCTCTCATATGCAGAACATTTGGTTCATTATTTTCAATTAAAAATAAGCAAGCTGTACTCGTTCTGTCAAGGACACTGCCCCTCAGACTGCTTTTCTGCACAGCACACTGAGCTGATTTAGAGGGCGAGAGAAACTGAGCTTGGAAACTCCAGTGCTCTGGGGGTTTGGCAGTGTGACAAAACTTCCTGACGAGAGGGATGCATGTAATGCCCTTTCCCTTGCTGCTCTCCTCAGCTCAGGCATCTGCAAGCACTTCTCTTTGGATCATCTGGAAGTGACATATGGAAGAAGTTAGATTTTAAGTAGAGCTGACTCTGCTCAGGCACAAGATTGTTGGTAACCTGGATCTGAAGGGCCAGTTCTCTGTCAGTCCCCTGTGGAGGAATGTTCAACAGATAAATTTTAGTAGGTAAGGAAAAAGTGGGATTCACTAGCTTGGACAGTAATTTACCCATCATTAACAATCATTACTTTATCCTCTGCTACTACAGTTATGCTGAGTAACTGAAGAGGATAAATTGCTGTTGAAATACCTGTGCAAAAAAAGAACACGTACCCAAAGAACATGTACCCAAATATTGGATGTACTTTGCTTCTAATAATGTATTTATCAACCTGATTTTGCATGGCTCTGATTTCTGATTATGTACAATCCAAGTGACTACACATATAATAGCAATTAGCAACTTGCACACAGCAAAAAAGAAAGGTGCTCCCAAGGGTTTCATGCCTGTCTCTGCTCTCTCTTTGAAGTGGTGAATGACTTGCAAGTGGTGGTTGCGAAGAAAAAGACTGCAGTCCTGTGCTTGACAGGTTAGTTATACACAAGCCTGACCATGCTGATTGCAGCAGAATCTCTTATCTTTCCAGACAGGTATTCTGCTGTGTTCTAACAAAGGTTTTCCATTCCCCATTATCTCGCTCTTTCCCGGGACAATCCTCTTCTGTTACACAGGCAGGACCCACCCTGCCAAAACATGGGAGCAGGAAAAGCATCAGTTTAAAGTCACATCACAGCAGTGATTTTGAAAGATGCCTTGAATGCACAGACACAGCCATCTGCTGTGATATGTGCATGGATTGAAGGCTCTCTGTGCTCTGCCAAAGAGCTCCAGACCCACGAAGGATTCCTGTGGCAAAGCCTTGGCAAGTCAGAGAATATTCCCATTCATTTTCCTCTCCCCATAAATTGGCTAAAGCCACCTCCTGCAGCTCAGGCCTCAGCAGAGCTCCTGGGTAGGGGCATTATTTCTTCCCAGGATCCTACACACCCATAACCCTCAGTGCTCTTTCCATTAACAAGGTTGAAAACCCCAAAAGCAAGCAAGGATGAAAACCCAGCGGCAGCACATGATTTGGAATGCAGCCCTAGGCTCATGCCCATCTTTGTGTGCCTCTGCTCCAGTCCCACTGGAAATTTGTGGAGTTTGCTCAGAAATGGAGTGCCAGTCAGGCCTTGGTTTCTACTGGAGTCATTGAGGATGCAGAGGCACTTCTGCCTCATGACACAGTCTTACCTCTTCCTTCTTTGCCCCATTAGTTTATACAGTTATACAATTATACTCAGTAGTATATACAAAATACATGTTTTGGCGTGAGAACAAGAGCAGATATCAAAATACTATTTAATAAAATATTTAAAATGAAACTGCTGGCTCTACAACTCTAATTCCCTCTCTGCATTTAAAATTTGACCTGAAGCAGAATTATTGTAGCTTTCTTTTTAATGATTTTGTAGAGAATTAAAGATATAGGTCAGTACCATGCAATTGTGCAGGATGCCCCCTCAATCAGAAAGAGGAATTTAGTGGTGGCATCACCCCACATCACCCCTGTGTTAGAAACTGATGCAGCAAGAAGGATGGCAAACTCACCACAGAGCAGCTGGGGGAAGGGAGGGGGAGATGCAAACAAGTAAGAAGCCTCTCACCATTTCACAGCGTGGTTCTGCTGTACCAGAGGATGTAACAAAGCAATGTTTCATACTCCCTGCTGGGGTACCAGGGTGAATTTTCTCACTGTGAAAGCGTGAAGAAGCTCCAGCAGCAACAGAGTTAAACAGAAGTTTTCCAGGCTTACGTACCTTTACCTCTGGTGAAAGTAATATAACATGGACTCGAGCAGCAATTAAAAATCTTCCTTCCCAACTGCCCTTGGCCACACTCAGGACTTCCCAGGGACTGTGCTTAGTGGCACATGCACAACGCAGACAAGCCCTGACACACCGTGCTTTAAACTTGCTTGTCTCACTGGTGTCGGCAGCACACGCTGCAGGACCTTCCCTGCCTGGGCATCCGAGAGCGCCTGTTGTCAGGAAAAGAAGCACCTGGAAAGGAGTTTAGAGGCAGGCACTTTTTAAAGGCATTTTATTGAATACCTTTTAAAGAAAATCAAGTGCTTCTTGCCCTTCAGAGGAATCCGAGAGCGGGATGAGCATGGGTGCCAGGGCATAACAAGCATTTATTTTTAAATCCATTGCAGGTTTTGTCTGTGTTTGGAGGAGGAGGCACGCCTGGCAGACAGCAGAACAAGAACCACACTGGAGAAAGAGAATAATGTTCAAATTAGGTGGGAGGAGAGGGAGAGGAGGAAAAAGAATTGATTTTCTTCAGTCTGAAGGTGCTTGGCCCAGAAACTACAAGCCTGAGAACAAGAAAACACTAATTATTTTTTTAAAAATGCATATTTCAAAGTATTTGTCATTTCAACTCACCCAACGTATTTATATTAAACTGCTTTTCTTTTCTTGGAGACTTGGTATTTAAAATGTTAATTGGAGACTAAAGAATACCCTTAAGGAAACAGATTTGCTGGCATTTCTGGCTGGGTATATTCAGATTATAGCTTTGAAAGGTTGGGGTCTTGGGGTGTTTTGTCTTTTTTCCTCTAAAAAGAAAGTAAGAAATTGCTTACATTTTCATTGCTGAAACTGTATTTCCTCTGAATACTTTCCCACCCCATTATAAAGAAAAAGAGCAAGATTTGAAAGCTTGAGAGTTTGGCTTTTCAGTGACCAAGGCTGGAAGGATTTCAAAGGCTTCCAACTTCAAAAACCTGGTGGTGCCCAAATACCATATTGACATAAGCCAAATACCCTTTGGTAGAGGTAGCTACATTAATCCTTTTTATAAGGAGTGCACCAAGAAATGAGGTTTCATGGAATAATCTCACCTTAAAAGCAGGAAGGATGGGAGGTCTGACACATGAAGCTTTGTTGTGAGCTGCTCTTGGAGCTGTCCAAGTGAGGTGGAGGAGCAACCCTGGGGCAGGCAAAGAGCCCAGAGGCAGAGGCTGCTTCACCGACCACAGCCTGGAAAACTTTTCTGTCTAAAACTTTAATTTCTAATTTGTTATGACCTCTGCTAAATGGCAGTTAGATTTATGCACACCGCAGCTCCTAATGCATTTTTGCAAGTGTAATTTACTCATTTTTCAGTTGACCTACTTCAAGTCAGGCCTGGTATTAAATCGTTCAAAAGGCACTACAAGCTCTGTGCTATATGCTAAACGCTCACTTGTGCGTGCCCCCTGAAAAGCAGGAGTTGGAAAGGGAAACTCGATAGCATTCTACTTTAATTCCTGATGAAGCTGCAGGCAAGCTGGCATGCAGGCAGCAAGCTCTGCTTGGTGGCCCTGTGCCTGGCCAGCTGCCCCCTCCCTGCTCTCAGGCCTCGCAGGTAGCTGCAGCCACAGCCGCCTCCTGCTTTCTGCCTCCAAACCTTCCCTTTCCAGGTGCCTGTAGAAGCTGCACAATGAAATCAATCAACTTGAGATCTTCTTTTTTTTTCCCCCAAGCTAGGTGTTTCCCTGAGACTGAGTTTTTCAAGAAGATTTTAGTGGAAATGTTTGCGTCAGGAGTAGGAAGGAAAAGGAAAAATCCTCATTTTGACTTAGTGAAAACTTGGCAGAAATTTATCCAGATGTGGAGCAATGCTTTGACATGATGGAAGGGTGGTCTCAGCAGCCTTCAATGTCTCTGTATCTGCTTCAACTGGAGCATGTCCTGTGCCACTGCAGAGAGACACCCTGGTGGGACACAGAGGGAGATGGGGTTTGGGAGAAGAAGTTAGGGATACAGAGATGAGAAGGAAAGCAGCACATCACAGGGATGACAGCGGGGATGAGGGGGTTGAGAGGAGCCATCCCCACTGCAAATCTCCCCAGAGACAGAGACAGCTTTGGAAGCGGCTGTCTCGCAGCTGCCCATGGCACCCGGGGGCTGAGCACACAGCCCTCCCTGCAGGAGAAACGCTGGGAGCCTCCTGCTGCTGCTGCTGCTTCCAGTCCTCGGCAGGACGGCGGGAAGAAACAAGATACGCAGCGCACATGAACTGCATTTCTGACTGTGGGGTTGAGACCGCGCCTGAGCAACACCCTGGGAAGGGAAGCGAGAGCTGAGGAGCCTCTGCGGAGCCTGGAGCTGGAGCAGAGCCTGCTGGAGCCTCCCGTGGAAACTCGGCTCAGGCTCTCCCGAGGCACAGGCTCTCCCTGGCTGCTGTCCGGCGCTGGCCGCTGCCCCGCAGCGCTCGGGGCTGGCGAGGGAAGCGCAGAGCTCGCTCCCTGCTGGACTTCCCATCTGCGCTGCCTGCGCTCTGCCCGTGCTTGGCGGCGCCAGCAGCAGCCGGCAGAGACAGACCGGGAGCTTTGGAGCAGGGAGGGCAGCTTTGTCCAACCCGAAGGATGTTCAGAATCTGCAGGCAAGCAGCCCAGCGGCGAGCAAAGAGACTGACCCAGCTCTCTGTCATGGCTGTGTTCTGCTGCAAGCACAGCAAGGCCCTGCTGCCTGTGTCAGGCTTCACCAAGAAGGGCGTGGCAGGTCATTTTGGTGTCCTCCTGCGCTCCGTCCATGCCCCTCAATCTTTATGGCATTTATAGGAGAAGAGACTGCCAGTGGCATCCGAGGTCACAGCCTGCATGAGGTCCTAGGGCTGCCTCTGATGCCCGAGTGTGCTCACAGCACTTCAGTGCTTTTATGCTGAGTGCGGAAATAATTTCAATAACAGCCTTAGGGAGCTCCACACAGACTTACTCTGAGCTCAGCCTGCTGCCAGCCTGCAAAAGCAGCTCCATGCACATGATTGAATTCAGGGGATACCCTGGTGTAAATCTGGAAATCACTGGCCCTGAAGCATCAGGACAATTAGGTTGACATCAGCATCACAACCCTGCTGGATGGCAGCTTGCCAGTCTCTCGCTTCCCTGACTGCTGCTGCTCAGGACTGGAGGGGGACTGTGGGTGCTGGACTGTGTCCCATGGGGAGGAGGAAGGGGAAGGCATGGCACAGCAAGCCCCCAGAACAACCACTGCAGCAGGGAGAGAACTGCAGCTCCTGCCAGCTAACGCTGAGAGCCCCAGGACACACCAAGGGACATTGCAAAGAGCTGGTGGTCAGCTGGAAAGGGCACAGAGACATCCCCTCCCTACTGTGCTCTCCCTGATGCCCAGCCTAACCACCAGCTGTCATTTTGACGCTGGAAACCGTGTGCTTGCCAGTGATTCCCACTGCAGCCATCAGCTGCTGTGGGTGTGCAGGAGCACCTTTGCCAAGACCAGCTCCTTTTGCCGGGCACAGCTCCTGCCGTGTGCCCAGAGCAGGCAGAGCCAGCACACCCCTCCCCGGCCACCACGGCCACCCTGCTGCTGTCCCAGCCTCCCGCAGTCACCAGGCTGGTTTCTGCTCAGCCCCAGCTCCTGCATGCTCACGCTTCAGCCACGGAGAGTAAAAAGTCATACAAAATACAGTAGGCACTAAGCAAGGACGTTGTGCAACGGTCTGTGCATGGTTCTGAACAAAGAATATGTTCTTGGGGGGTTTTATGGGGTATTAACATGAGAAAGCAGCTTAACACTGACATAACTACCCCAAAAATACCTTGTTTAGTTCCCCAATCAAACAATATTTGTATCAAAATTGACTTATTACAAAGCCCATGGCATAATCATAATTCTCAAAGGATATAACCTGCCAACATCTTCCCAGAGAGCTGTCTGTGCTTGCCACGAGCTCCATCCCTAGCACAAGCCAGCGAGCTGTGGATGACAAGGTGCAAGGGTACACACTCCCAGCTGCCTGTGGAATGCCAGCTGGGGCCGTGGATGGTTAACCATGTGCAGGACACAGGTACCTGATGGGGTTTCAGGCACAGTGTGCACAGTGGCAAAGGACCCCACAGTGCCCAGCACAAAGCAGTGAAGCTCTGCTTTGGTAACCTGGGGCACACGAGGCACCTGCCTATTGCTGGGTGGGGAAATGCCAGAGGCCTGGATCTATCTACAGGGTCTTCTCAGGCAGGGAAGAAGCTCTGAAGATGGCATCTAAACAGAGCCCGGAGACAAACAACTTACCTCCGAGACCAGAGAGGCCAAAGAAGGCAGAGCAGCTGTTCCTTGTTCAAGTGGCTCAACAGGCTCCACAGCATCCTGTCCCACTGCAGCACAGCATGGGTAAACCACATGCCTAAAGGGGCAGAAGGTGGGCAAGTTCCTAAAACAGCACAGAGAAAGCAGTGGAGTGGTGGGACTTTGACGAGAAGAGGGCTACAGGGAGCTCCCGCCCAGCAGAGTGCTGGTGGAGGGGTTTAAAATTATTTAAATTTCTATAAAAAGTCTTTATAAACCACAATATTCAGACTCACCTTTACCCAAAAAAAAAAAAAAAAAAAAAGTCTAAAGGGATTTTTGCAGCCCAGCATAAGGAAGGGCAGTGGGAGCTCTGTAACTTCACAGGCACATATCAGCACTGTATTTCCAATAAATATTGTCCCAAGACCCTTTCAAAATGATAGGAGGTTTACAATAACACTGTGACTCTGCTAACTGCAGGAGGGTTCCTCCCAGTTTCCCTTCAGAGAGCTGAGAAAGAAATTACCCTCACAGAGAGATCATTACTGTGAGCTCACATAATCCCACTTTTAATCAAATGATAATTTAAGTATAAGTTCCACTTCATGCATTTAGAAAAACATCGGTGTAATAAACACTCCTATTAAAGCCTCATCCTCAAAAAAGATCATTCCCACAGTTGCCATTTAACAGGGCAGGAAAAAGAAACCAGTGCAGTTCAGAATTTAGGCAGCCATTTCATCTCTTCCCCTGAAAAAGATGAATTTTATATAATATTAGAATCCCATATAGCAGTTACAGAGCCCAAAAGGGAAACTATAGCTGATAAAGCACACAGGGATGTTTAAGCCTTATTTTTTTCCTTCTGGAGGATAAACCTATACCATGAATATTCTGTTAATAGTCTTCCTTGAGTAATGTGCTTACAAACAATTGCTTTGAAACCATAACTCCTGTGAAGTTTTAGGGACCTGATCTGCTCCTTACTGACAAAAATGTGAAAATTGGAATATTGACAGGAACATCAAGAGAGTTGAAATTCATTAGCATGAAATTCACATCAAATGCAAGGAGAAAACTGAAATAAATGCACTCGGAAGTTTCTGAGCTCTCAGCAAAAGCCAAGACGCTGAACACACGGCTCGCGCAGGATGCGCCGTTAGCTGCAGAGGCGATGGGCCACTTCATCAGCTGGTGTATCATAGCAGGTAGGATGAGCTGGCTCATTATTCTTGCTAAATTATGCATGCTGGATTGGGGAGGGGAGGGGAAGGGGGTCAGGAGTGAAATCAGAAATCATTCCAGTTCATCGTGTGCCAGATCACTGGAAAAGCTTCAGTAGCTGCTGCTGGCAGCAGGCAGTGCACAGGCTGTGTAGGCAGGCGTTCCCCTGCACAGATATTTCTCTTTCACCTGCGATTGCCCTGCTGGCTAACAGTAGGGATGGATCAGAACCATGCATCAGGGTCTTCTATAGTGAGCTGGAGAATTAGAAAGTGCTCTGTATTAATCCCACATTATCACAGTGATCCAGAGTTGCCCGGCTTCATCAGAAATGAGCAAATGCTTTGGGGCCCAGCAGAGCAGGATTCCTCCCTCCGAGCAGCAGGATTGCTGCCTGCACCCAGCTGGGCACAAGTGGGAGGAGGACTGAATTCTCCCATCATTTAGCATCTTCACATCAAAGTGTGTGAAGAAAAGGCACACAGGAAGGCTGGGCTGGCTCCTCCTCTGCACAGCCATAGTGGAGTGTCAGGAAAGCTTCAAAGATGTGTGCTGGAGGGAAAAACACAAACAACCCATATATTTTATACATGTATGTGATGTTGCTCTGACTTACAAAAATGCATAAGTACTCAAACCCTTGAAACAGCCTGACAGACAGGCTCTCGCTTCCCAGCCATCCCGAGCTTTGTGCTGAGGGATGCGGGGATTGTCACACTGAACTGGATATTCCAGTTCCTCTGAAGACCAGCCCAAAATAGATTTCAGGGCATTTGCTTATTTTAATTCATATGCAAGCCCATCCCACAATGGAAATTTTTCCTTTTGGAGATGCTTATCTGGTGGCTGGGTGTTTAGTCCTAAAAGGACTGAGTCCCGGAGGAGCTGTTCCCAAAGGTCTGGGATGCAGTGGCTCCCAGCAGACCACCCAGCACAGGCAGGCACCCCGGGTGCTGCGAGCAGGCTGGGTGGCCGGCCACAGGGGCTGCTGGAAAGCCATTTGGTGACTTCCCATCCCTTTTCCCAGCCCCACACGGTGCTGGCACACGGGGTTTGCAAGCAGGCCTGGGCAGCACAGTTACGGAAGGTGCTGGCAGAGGTGGAGCCACCAGCAGTGGCAAAGCAGCCCCGCACCCCGGGCTGCTGGCACGGCAGGGATGGCCATGGATCACCCGGCAGCAGGAGCTCACTCAGGCCCTGGGAATCCTGCCAGCAGCCCCAGGAGCTCTGCTTACCCCTTGGGCAGCTGTGACAGCAGCTGAGTGCTCCTTATCAGTGCTGGGAAGATACGGCAGGATGAGAGCAGAATAACAAAAGCCCTGAGATGTGATTTATGGAGAAAAAAATAAACTTAGTATTAGTTTCCAATGGCATTTAAGTTTGAGAGGCCAGCCAAAACGTCTTTTTTTTTTTACAAAAAAAAAATCCACTTCACTGAAATACTCTTTCCTACAGGGACTTCTCTGTGTTGTGCTGAGGCGGTGTTATAACAATAAACAGGCATCCTTGCCTTAAGGGACTGCAGATACTGCCAAAGCAGGCAACATTTTAAACCTACAATAACCTTTCACTAATTGCAGAAGTCAAGCCAGACAGCCCAAACAGGCATGGAGCTGGGAGAGCACTTCAAGGAAGAGTGACACAGCACGGGCTTTTACCCAGGCACTGCTGCCAACTGGCTTACAGAGAAACTTTACATCACCCTAAAGCCCAGAAACTGCCTTCGAAAAACTAACTGGCTCCTCGAATGCCCATACAGTTAATGGTTTGTGAGCTGGAGCCAATGTGTGATTTCCCAGCCTCCCCAACAAATGGCGGGGACCAAGAGGAACGTGGAGATGCAGCCCTGACACGGAGACAAATGTTTCTGCACTGAGCCCCAGGGAATGCCTGGGGGAACCTGCTTCAGGGGAAGGGGTTCCTCTGGCCCACAGCACACATGCTGAGAAGTGGTAAAATTATGCCAGGAAGCAAGAAGGCAAATGACTCTTTCTAATCAGTCCTCCCCCTCCCCTGAGAACTGAGGTTTGCAGAGAGCTGGGGCATGTTGGGGAAGCTGCTGAGCTTTGCTCATTAGTTGCTCATTGCTTTTCACTGATGAAGATCAATGGTGGCTCATTGAGCATCGGCCCTGTTATGGGGTTACTGTACTAATGGCTCCACTGGAATATTTTAAGTGCGTTGGAAAGCACATTTCTACTCCAGGGATCAGAAGTCTTAGAGTAGGGTGATCCAAATGGTGGCATTAGTGCAGGTGCTTTTGACAGAGCCCAGGAGCAAGGCCCTGTGGCTGGGAGAGACCTGGGCTTCCTTCAGGGGCCATGCAGCAGCACTGGGGTGAGACTACAGCACAAAGTCCAGCCCATGCCAAGCCTTCCTTGCCAAAGCCTTCATGGGACTGTGTACCAAGGCCCTTTCACCTGGCTCACATACTAGAGTGGCTCAGGCAGTTAATTTTAAACAGAGTCAATTTTTAGAGTTATTGTTTATGAGCCAAGAGGATTTAATTTGAAATCCTACGTTGTTGGGGTTTTTTTTAAAAAAAAATTAAATTGAGAGCAGTCTCCCCCCAGCCTGGTCCACAACACTTTCCCCGGAGATGCTCAATTGAAAGGATCTGGAACTCATCACCATACCATCTGCCTCTCTCTGAGAGGTGATCAATCATCCTGGAAGTTTAAACACCCACAGTGCCTAATCTGTTATAGTGTTCAAATCCACCTATTTTAAACAGTGAAAGGGAGGACATGCTGTCCCCTCATGGCACAGCAGTCAAGCCCCAGCTTCCATGCCTGCCAAGCTATAAAACCCCAGTGTTTCCTAGCTTTGCAGTCAGTGCTAAGAGAGGGAACCTTCTTAGGATAGACAGGCAGAGAGAGATGGAGAGCTGTGTGTGACACCACCCTGTGACAGGGCTGCAGGAGCACTGCATCCCAGCACTCGGGCCTGAGGAGGGCTGGGCACTCCCCAAACCCGCCTTCCTTCTGCCCACATGCAGAAACTTTGCCTGGGAGTAAAGAGCAAAACCAATGCCTTATCCTACCACGATCAGCTCTGGAGGTGCACAAAGGGCTCCTTCTCCATAGGACACAGGTAAATTCAGAAGTCAGTGGAAACCAAACAGGTACTGATGGCTCCATTCCCCTCTGCTAGGAGCAGGTACAAGGCTGGGCCAGACTACAACACAGCTTTATCCATCCCAAAGGAGCAGTGGTCAGTCTACAGAAAAAGTGCATGGAAACTCATTTTCCTTGTGCCATCTGCAAGCCTTGGTATTGCACAATGTGGGTATTTTGGTCCACATGGAATCACTGCCTGAGAACAGGAGTGGCCCCCAGTGCTACTGAGGCTGGCGTCGCTCTGCCCTGTGTGGCTCAGGGCACAGGCTGGGTGTTGCCAAGGAAGGTGGCAGAGGCCACAGTTCTGGTCCCCTTGGGTCCCCCTGTCCTGTACAGCCCTTTGTGTCCGAGAGGCATCACTGGCCTGGCAGGGTGGGGCTGTACAGACACCAAGGTACCCAAAAGGGCTTGCCAGGAGAGCAACAGCCAGCTTTGTAATCCTGCTGGCGCCTCTGTCAACAGCAGCACATTGCTTCTGTGGTTTGGACTGGGGACACACCATGCAAGCCGTCAGTGCAGGCAGCGGGGGAAATGGCACAAAGCATTTACTATCATGTCTGCTCCTAGCAGATGAGTAGGCAGACAACTAACAGAGATCAACTGAGTGTAGAACCTCTTGTAGCAACCCCAGATGACACATGTTGTCATCACTGGCTTAGAACAAGTCCTGGTCAAAAAGTCACTGTTTGTCCAGATTGGCAACAAATTGTTTGTTTTCTTAAACAAGAACACGAGGTAGTCCACAAGTTCATGATTCATTCTTCACCACGAAGATCTCCACCCCAAGTTTGTCTAACAGACAGCGACTTACTGACCTGCTAAAACCTTCTCCTTAGCTTACCTGGAGACACCAGCCAGCTTCATTGTGCTGATCTTCATCTACAAGGAGAAACAGCTGGAGCAGCTGAGGGTTCTGCTCAACACTTCACAGTCTGAGCTCCTAGATGTGGCTCTCCCATGTTGGAAATGAGCTGCAGCTATGCAGGCTGCAGTTCTAGAAAACAGATGGAGGTGCAAAAAAACCCCCCAAAATTGTCTCTGTTGGAGCTTAATAGGAAAGGAAGTAATTTTTGGTAATGTTGTGGAGTGCATATGCAGTATCTAAAAGTTTAAGGACTCCTGAGAGGGGTGAAAAATAATTCAGGCACACTTACAGACAAGCCTTCCCTGACTCCAATGAGCCTTGTTATGATGGGTACAAAAGAAGAAAATGGAGTGGCCAGGGGAGGAAGTAGAATAAAGTTGAAATATATAAGGATTTTCTAGATGAGTATGAGATTTAGGGGAAATTTAGGCATTGAAATTTTGTACTAAAACATCCTGGGTTTTCAGTGAAGATGTCCAAGAGGCACCTGCACATTGAACAATTGTCAAAGGGACACCAAGCCATCTTCAAAGAGGCCACAATAGGCACCACAGGATCCATGGAAACAGAATAAATCTGACAGATGCCTGACATTTATAGATTAAAAGAGAAATTTCCCTGACAAGCTCTGGCCCAAGCCAGTCTTGCTGTGCTGCTGTATGCTGACTACAGGGCAACCGAGGCATGAAATGCAGTGTCCCTCCCAGACCTTTTGAGCCTCCATCCAGCTGAGGTTCTCTCAGTCCTGGCCATTAGACAGACCAGACTGCAACAGAGATGGATCCAAGCCTGGGTGTGAACCCTCCTTCAGAGCCACTTCACCTGCCAGAGTATTGCTGGGTAGAAAAGCATTTTCAGAAACCTCACCCAAGTAATAACTCATTGTCACTGGGAGCCAAAGGTGGCAACTGTCCCTGTGCCACTGACCAGGCAGCCCTACTATTCTCAGTTAGAAATGACAAGGACAGTCCACAAGACCTGCTGCCTCTCAGGACTTCACCAACAGACTCATTGAACTTGTCTTGGAGACAGTTTTCATGGAAAGAAGGGCTTTCTTGAGCTAACAAAGCCACATGAGGATTAGCCAAGACTGATGATTAAAAACTATGGCAAATGATCCCAAAATTAAAAATACAGTCAAAGCATGTGCTTTAAGAAAGAGCTCAAAGGGCTAAAATTTAATTTTCCTTAAGTCAGCATGCAAAACTATTGGCTAATGACTGAAACACAGTGGTGCCCACTGAGACTTCTTTGGAAAGGAGAGGGAGAGAAATGTATTCAAGACGTAAGACAAGTAGTGTGAGCTAAGTTGTTTTCATTCTCTCCTTCCCCATCCCCAGGTTTCACTCCAGTGTCACTCACAGTGCTGGGTTTTTACCAATGTCTACATCTGACACATTTTCAAAGCCCAGAAGTGAACAGCATTCAAAACACAGTGCGAGCCGCTTGAAAACAGCTTTCCAATATTTATACAAACAACCTCGGGGCTTTGAAAACATCTCAAAGCCCCCGTGTCCCACAGAGGCCCTCCATCACACGCGTGAGCTCTGGGTTTGGCCCGCAGCACAGGAAAAGCCTGCCCTGGTGAAGCAGAGGTTAGTCAGATGTGACTGAACATCTGGTCATCGTCAGCGCGGAGAGCCGCTCCGAGGTGGGCGTTGGTGATGCTGGCCCTGAACTGCTGCCATCTCTTACAAAATGGACAACGTACAAGCTCATCCTGTGCAAGGCTGTTTGTTGGATTCTGTTGCTGTTGCCATCGGTTTCCTTTCCCAACTTCCATGTTGCAGGAGAAGCACCAATCACATCCAGTATGCGCCTCCCCAGACACCCAGTATGGCTCTGTCAGCAGCAGTGGCACTGCCATCCACCCCGTGGGGACAGCTCCACCTCGGGCTGGGAACCCTCTGCTGCTGATCCTGGGCCAGTCCGGGCTGTTTGCAGCACTCTCAGATCAGCTCCATGGGATTAAAAAGAATATCCAGTTCNGCATCCAGTACGCGCCTCCCCAGACACCCAGTACGGACACGGCTCTGTCAGCAGCAGTGGCACTGCCATCCACCCCGTGGGGACAGCTCCACCTCGGGCTGGGAACCCTCTGCTGCTGATCCTGGGCCAGTCCGGGCTGTTTGCAGCACTCTCAGATCAGCTCCATGGGATTAAAAAGAATATCCAGTTCCAATCACAGTGATACACTTACGGAGTTTGCAATTATAAAGGAAATGTAGGCCAGCAACTGCATGTTTGACTCTGGCAGCAGGGACTCCCTCTCACCCCTTGAAACGCAGCCATTTTCGTCAGAGGTGCCTTCTTTGAGGCAGTCACGCTGGAAAAGCGTTGGCCAGCAATGTGTGAATTAGTCAGGAACTCTGTGAGTAACAGGAAGGCAGGTCTCACGACCAGATGAGTGTTGCCTCGTCACTCGGGCTGCAGGCCCCATGGAAAATGGGAAAAGCATTATTCATCCTGCCACTCACCGGGGGTGCACGTGCTCCCTGCAAGGCTGGGGGGGGACGGTGTCCACCTCTGGGACGTGTCTGGGCAGTGCCCACACTGGGGACACCAGAAATACCACCATGGGCCAAATGGGGAACGGGAGCTGTACTCATGCTGTGTCACCACACATTCCCAGTGCAGTAGGAAGAGGAGATTTCCTTGGGGGAAGAGAGAGGGAGAGAGAGGAGATTATTTAATGCAGCTGCATGGGGTGACATCCCCAAAACCCAGCTGTTCTCAATAAGACAGCAGCCCTGTCAGTGGGCATTGCATACGTGCCCTGTCCTGGTCTCCAGGCCAGCTCAGCCTATGTCAGCATTGCTCCAGAGCAGAGAGCCCTGCGTGGCACCGGATTCCTCAGGTGTGGAGAGGCTGTAGATCCAGCAGAGCCCTCCATCAGACCTCTCTAGGGAACTGCACGGTGCAGGTCCCACTACCCCTCACAGACCATACTAAAACCCCTCAGAGGAGAGGCACTGGCTCCCCTGTGTCTCTGAAGAGCCTCGCTGTGCACATCAGGGTCCTTCCCACACTTTGTACTGAGCCTGAAGGGATTCAGAGCAGAAATACTTGAGCACGCACTTTCCTGAATCAAGGTCGCAGCTCCAGATTGTTTCTCTGTGTTCAAATAACCAGGTTAATAAATCAAAATAAGTTCTCGGAAGAGTCTTGTTCAAAAAGGATTAAAAACATCAGGGTTTTTGCCAGAAATAGTAGGCTCAGATACAGGGTTTGACCCCTCTTCTGCTGAACACACAGAAAACATCTGCTTGGTCAAGCAAAACTATGGAGTAAACTGGATCAAGATGATTCTGACCATGTTTGTAGGTTCTGGAATCCTTTCTTCAGTTGGATAATAAGCTAATTCACATACAAGTGTTATAAAGCTGGGATATGCATCGATTTATAGGGGGGCTTTTATGCCTCTAGGTAACAAAGCAATCTACAAAGTGTTTAAAAGAGCACAAGACAGAGAATAGAAGCATTTCCACAGCACAGTGTGAGGCTCTCCATTGTTTGTAGGTTAGATTTAATACACAAATACAATAAAAAGGAAGTCATGCTGACAAAATACCAAGTTTATGCCTGTTCAGCACTAGACACTAAAATTCCAGTATTCACCCGTCACAGAGCAGTATCACCAGCAAGTCACAACCCCATTAAATGCAGAACTTCACAAACATAGCAGAAGGCCCAGTTCTTGCCAAGAGAAGTCACACTGGCAAAAGTACATTGGGGCTTGGCTGATTTAGGCCAAAAAGTCACCTATACCAAATCCCAAGGTAAACCAGGTATCTCCACCCAAGGTTCTCTACACATTTGTCTTTGCCCTAAATTGCTGAATATCCCGTAAGATCTGATCTAGAGGTCCTGACCTCACACCCTCTGAACGGGGGCTAAGAGAAACAGTGTTTGTTTACCTTCTGCATAACCCAGATGAGGATTTAAAATGATACCTCACTTCACATTGCCATGACTCGCTGTGAGCTGCCTGCCTGCACGGATGGCCCATTCTGGGGCGGAGCCCGCTGCTCTCCCGGGAGCTCCGTCCCGCCGGGAGCCGCCGCTGGCTGCTGCTGCTGACAGCAGAGGCTTCTGAGAGGTGACGGGCTAAATTCAGTTGTTGTTGCTGAGACTGTGCCACTGAGATCTTATCACCCTGGGAAACGCTCTTGGAAGAGATTTGAACAAACACGGACACACAAAGCAGAGCAGAACATTAGAGCTAAAACTGCAGCCGTTAGAAAAATCCGGCAGTGCCTTGTCTCTCCCTTAACACAGAGCCTGCAGCGATGTCCTTTGCTCCTAAGTCCTGCAGAGGAGGGATGGCCTGGCTGCCAGCTAAACCGGCAAAGGGCGTGGGCAAGAGAGAAAGGGTGGCTTCAGGCTGTCACTGACAGCTCCTAATTTGAGTGATTATTTACACAACCCACAATCTCCTGAGAGCACCGGTACTCTGGACTTACCTTTCTTTTGGTACCGTGATGACACAGGCTAAGCTACTTTGAAATGGTATGAGGTACTCTCATGTTTTAACTGGAACACTATCATAACTTTTTAGTTCTTGGCTTCCATTGCTCAGTCAGGAGCACTTCTTACAGCACTGGGCCACCTTCCAGGCATAACATCTAGCAAAGGCACTGAGTATGTCCTAGTTTTTCTCAGAAAACAGCCCAGAGCAAAATGACTACAATACAGCAAGTGCAGAAGAGAACCAGCAGTGAGGAGGTCAAATACTAATTAAAACCAAACTGGGAAGAGAGCAAACCAAAACTGCCTAATCTATGACCCCAGGAGAAAATTACTACGAGCAACAAACAAAATCAGTTCCAGTCATGCTTTGCAGAACCAGCAGTACACAACTCTGCAGGGCAACACGTGAGCAGGGGCAGCCTCGATATTTCCAACAGCCAGTGCTGCCAGACCAGCATCTATTTTCTGTCACTGACAGGAGCCTGGGAATGAGCGCTCCCCACCTGCACACTGAGAAAGGAACCCACGGGTGGATGTGAGGCTTCCTCAGCACCAGAGCACCTGAAGGATGAGGCAAACCTACTGCAGATATGTGACTTCTGAAAGGCAGCACCAACAACATATTGGCTGACCGCCCTAAACCCACGGGAGATGAGCACAGCAAAGATGCCTTAGGATCTACCACCCTGGAACCCAAGGCACTGCACAGTGCACAAGTGGAACAGCCACTTCTTGACCCGGGGAAGGGTGGAAACTGAATGCTGTTAAGAACTTAATTTCCAAGCACAATCAATGCTCCTGCAAAGCAGGACCATCCTCTCCCCAAGATCTTCCAGCAGCCTTCAGTAGTAAGCACCTCCAAAGACAGGGGAAAAAAAAGATAGTAGTAGTTCAATTAATGTAAACACGTAAGGAAAATGAAAAGAAAAACACTCATTAATTATTTCTGTTCCCACTATGCACATCCCTCCAAGATATCCCGTTGTCTGTGAATGCCCAGATTCACCAAGAAGTGCCTTAACTTTAGTCTAGCTCGCCTCTCAACTCCTACTTCAGATGGCAGAAAGATGCACTGAATAGCTCATCACTCCTCCAAGCAAGAATGACATCTTCACTGTCATCCAAAAGCCCCTTCTCCTCCTACAGATGCTAAGGCTTCCCTCCCTTCCACCCACCACTGACCAGCCTCCACAGAGCCATTCTCAGCCCCCAGCATCTCCGTCTAAAGGCATCATCATTGTTTCAACACATCCCTGACAAAGAGGAATTCTAAAAACTGAAACAGGGAGTGATGGTGCAGCATAAGAAAACAGAGAATCCAGCCTGAGTACCTGAGATCACTGCAGTTTGTACGTATGCCGTACCTCAGCATTCATCCTCTTCCTACTTGTTCTCATCTTTCTTTCTAAACAATAATGTTTTGGGTTGGTTTTTTTTTTTCAAATATCAGATAGGGTTCCAACCTCTGGATGCCCGTTCAGGTGTAAAGCCCTGGCACGCTGTTGAATTTCTGTTAAGCCAGCTCATTACCGCTGAACAATGGCCCGTGAATTGGCTATTGTTCAAAGAAATCACTTATCAAGGCCATGCCCAACAAAAACAAACTGTTAGTGAAAAGTTTTGAAGTGTATGAAAGAAGGATTAAGGAAGAAGGATGTTGTTGCATTTAATCTGTAAGATTAGGAGATGAGAGATCTGGTTTTTATTAAAGGGAGTATCCCTGTGATGTTAGGCAAGCTGTACAAAATCCCTGTATTTTCATTTCCTTCTGAATAAAACGAGAATAATACTATTTTCCTATCCAGTGGAGAGGTTTAGATCACTTCAGCCCTAATGCTCACACTGCCGACCATCAAAATGTCTGTGAAGCGTGAGGTGAAAGAAAAAACAACTCAGCCAACCACATCTGATTGACTGAATTTTTAAACTCAAATGAATTGACTTTCATCCAACTTCCAAACCCCAAACCAACTACACACGATTAGGCTAAGAATAAGCATGAGAAATGACACTCTACAGGGTAATTTTCTGGAGAGGCTGGAAGCCCCAGGAGAGGGGCTGGGGACGAGAGCAGCTCCTCAGCCGTGACCGGGCGGCTGCGCCTGTGACAATCTCATTAATTTTGTGCGGCGGCTGCGCGTCCCAGGGGCAGCTGGAGCCGGGGGCTCGCTCTCATCCCAACAGCTCCCAGCTCCTGCCCTCACCCCACGGGCCCGGTGGCTTCCACGGCATCACCCTGCAGCCAGGCACCCGAGACCTCCGCCGCCCGGCAGGGGTCACCGGGTTTTATCTCTGCTCTCTCCGGAGCAGGATGCTGTGCTGCGTCCTTCCCAGCAAAAGGAGCGGCTGTGCAGTCTCCGTGCTGGGTGAACCAGGCGTTTCTGGGGAAAGGCCACGCTCAGAGCCGAGCTCCGTGAGCTGCAGATGTGCAGGAGCTGGGCACGCCTGGGTTGGGAGGGGACGTGGTCACTCCTCTGACACCTTGCTGGACCAAAGGACAATTTCATCCAGGGCTTCATTTCCCACATTTCTGGGGAAATTGCTATGCTGCCTCCTACATGTTTTGCCTAAGGACGTTGCACAGAGCCGTGCTGCCTCCAGAGCCTGATCCTGCGCTCTGCTCTGACACGGCACAGCTGGAACTGCCAGCCACCGCTGTGAGAAATGGCTTTCAATCATGAAAAGGGAAAAAAGGAAAAGAAAAAATCACTTCAAGCTTGGCAAAGCTTTGTAGTAAATTTTCAATGTTTCTCCCACACAACCTTTGCATCAGCAAGGTTATTGTTATTATTATTATCACAATTTAAGATTACAGGCAAATAGCTTTTAGAACATACAACGGGTGACTGCTTCCAAAAAGCATCCAAAATGTTGATGTTAAAAGGAGCTGCTGCATGCCCATAACGTCTCCTTTCCCATTACCATCAGCAACCCTGCGCAATCCTCCATAAAGTAAAACCACATGCTGGAGCATTAATGATAATGGATGGACAGGCTGAGGCTGCCAACATGCATTGCTGGGTGTAGGTCAAGCAAGACAGAGCACAAAACAGACACAGATAGAACAAATGCTCTCAAATAATCACCCTCCAAGCAGTAACCGTGTGTTGAATCAAAATCATGATAGATTCTCTTGCAGACAGATCCTACCCAGAAGAACAACTGAGAAATGCAGACAAGTCTCTAGGTGGCCAGCACTGCCATCCTCACCCACCTCTCAGAGGCCCAGGCTCTCCATGGTGGGTGTGGAGGGAGGAGATCTCCACTCAACCTTTGCAGTACTTGCGAAGTATTTTCATTGTCGACACAGCTTCTCTCACAAACAACTCAAACCCAGGTTTTGATGACGAGCCTGGTCTGAGGCTTCTCACTGCTCCTGCCATAAAGCACAGCAGAACACAGAAATCACAGGAGTCCATCAAATCTCACAGCTACACCGGAATCAAGGAAAGCTCAAATTAAACCTGGAAAAAACATCCCATCCTGCTCTGTTTTTGCTAAATTGTGTGCAATCCAGCTGCAGCTACTCCCAGGGGCACCTTGCCAGGCAGAGCTGCAATGGCCCAGGGATGCAGCAGCCCCCATCCTCCCTAGGATCACAGCCATGGAAGCACCACCTTGCTGGCTCACCATGGATGGCTTGAGTCACCAGGGGGATAGAAGTGGTCCCCACGCTTCAAAAGGCTCCAAAACAGGCTCTCATGAATCAAACAGCTGAAAATAAAACCCAGCAGCCAGATAAGTGGGGCAAGGACTGTGAATCTGCAAGACATTAGAAGTGTTTTATGCGTTTTCCTTCCTTCCTCTCCTCCCTGTTGTTTCTTGGCTAAAGGCTCAAGGTTGTCTCTGGGACACAGCTTTCTCCATCCCCCGTGAGCTGCAGTGACCCAGCTTGTGCCAGCAGGCTGGCTGGTACTGCTGGGGGCTGCTGGCCTGGCCTCAGCCCCTGGCCTGGCAGCTCCCACTCTGAAACCTGAATCCCAGGAGCTCCCTGCTCCCAGTGCCAGGAGTGCTGCCCCTCGGGTCACACTGGCTGCTGCTGCTGGGTTTGTGTGTGCTGCACTCCCCCAGGCAGATTCAGCAGAGACAGGCTATGCCAGCAGCACCTGCGGACAACAAGGAGCGGCAGGAGCTGTTCCTCAAGGCCAGCCCGCCCTGCTGCGTGGAGAGCGACCAGCTCCAGCCCCTGGCATGTCCTCCCACCCCTGGCTCCTGGCAACCCCGCCACGTGAGCCTGCCTGCCAAGTTACTGCACCTCTGACACCCGCACACCTCCTGCTCCCATTGATGCCTTGGCAGCAATTCCCTTTTTCCAAACTAAACCTAGGAACCGAACACAACACAGGGCACAGATGGCGCATGAGGGTCCTGCAGGATGCCCATGTCACAGTACCTGCCTTACTGATGCCAGCAAATTACAACTCAAATGCAACCTCTTTGAACAAGAGATGCCTCGAAGCACAGACTGAGGGATGCCCTGTGTGGGGAGGCACAGGGACAGTACAAGGTCAGGCTTGTTCACAGCTCAGTTTCATGCAAGCAGAGCAAGGGTTAGAAAGCCCTTGGTGCTGATGAAGGCAAGCAAAGCCAGCAGACTGACACAGGAAGAATTAAATACTGGGGAGGCTTCTGGCCTGTCATCACTTAGAACTTGTAAACACAACAGTGGTTATTACCAGAGCTGAACAATGAGACTGGAAAACAGAAGTCTCCACTGAGGCAATTGCTGAATCAAAGCAGCTATGAGAAGTAAAAGATTTGCTCTTCCCTACCAGAAGGTGCTTGGCTTCCCATGGTACCTGTCTGGTCTCAACTGCTTTAACACCTTGTGCCATGTGCTGCAGGATGAGGTGGCTGAGCAGCTCGAGTGGGTGTCAGAGAGCTGACCTAAGGGTGGCCAAACTTCCAGGTTTGTGAGAAAGCTAAACCTCCTGAAATCTGGTTTCACTCCAATTTGCAAAAAAAGCTAACTCTTGTGAAATTTCTCATGACACAGAATGACTTTCCCATCTAGAAAGAGTATCTGGTAAACATCAGCATGAGGCATTTCTGCAATCAGCTGTTCTCTCCACAAAGCCCAGTAGCTCTGAATTAAAACAAGACGAGAAAACCACAGTTAAATTCTCAGGGAAACTCTGCTCTCATTCTACCCCTTCCTCTGGTGTCCCAGCTCACACAGACTGCCTGGAAACCCTCATAGCCTGTCTTAGCTTGGGGTTGTAGATTTTGGGGAGCTGGACTGCAGAGCTGGGAGCCCAGTGTCCTCCTCAGTGTGAAACCACTGAACCTGAAAATGAAACCAGCTGGTGGCCAAACTACCCCACCAAGGCCAGTGGGGACCCAGTAGGACCCTCAGTGGAGCCCAGGCAGTGTCACTGTACGTGTGCTCCACCAAGACACTTGTGGTGGTGGCAGAACCAGCCTGATAAGTCACCTTCCAACAACTCGCTTCTGGAGAGAGCAGCAACAGCTTGAAGAGCTGGCTGGACTGGCAGGAGGCCACGTAGGCCACGCAACACCCCCTATGCCCAGAGGAGAAGGAAGCCTCCAGGGAAGTGGAGTATCAATGCCATGAAATGCTGCATTTCATCTAAGCACAAGGTTTCATAACACCCATTTATTCATCCCAGTTATGTGCACCCACCCCAGTGACCATTACCAGTTTCCAGACCATTGCATCCAAAGGAAGCTGCTCTTGGTGCTGTTCCCAGCACACGTGGTCATCCTGAGAGGATGCTTCTATCTAACACAGCCAACAAATAAGGGAGGGACAGGAACACAACCCAGATCTGCTTGCTTAGTTCTGCTGCCAGACTGGAAATAAAACTTCCAGCCACTGGAATGGCCAAAACACGTTCCCTTTGTACTCACTGCATGCTCAGAATTACCTCTTTTGTGTTATCCTGGGAGTTTCCTTTAATATAGTCTCATTTTTCTGTTGTTTTAATTCAGAATCCCTGGGGCATCTAAAGCCAATTCTGGTAAAGCAAAAGCAAAACCACAAACCACACTTCCACTCCAACTATCCACTCATAAAGCTTCAGGGTCAAAAAGCAATGAGGGGACAGGATGGCTTAGGTGCCCCCCCAGCACCTGCGAGTGAACTGCTCACACAGTCACTGCTGCCTTGCCAGGAGGAGAGGGCAGCTGAGAAGGGATCAGGGATGAGCATTTTTGGCCTGGGCTCCCAATCCAGGCATTCCTACAAAGGCCATGAGCATGGCAGATGCAGCTGGAGGCTGATGACAGCCCTCCTGTGTCTGCAGCCTCTGACCAGGCAGCACCACACCCACCAGGGACAATCCCAGCTCCCAGCACAGTGACACATGGGCACAAGGGACACAGGGTGGGAAGGGCTGGGAGGCTTTGGATGCCTCATCATCCCTCCATCTCTCACACCACTCCCAAGGAGCCAAACTTAAGGCAAGAGAATGAGGAGGGACTTTCTCCTCTTCCTCCTGCCAAGGTGCTGAAACCAGTGAGGTCAACAGGATGGGGGGTTATTTCAGAGCAAGTTTCACCTGCAGTCAGTTGTCAGGGTATTTCACATCCTATCTTCCAGGTTTGGGAATTGAGGATCAATCATCACCAGCCGTGGCAGCTCACAGCCCCAGCAGCTCCTGCCTGCTTTGTGCCTTCCCAGGCCTGCGCCCTGTGAGGCGTCTTCTGATGCTGAGATGCTCCTGGAGATGATCCCAATTAAAGAAGTGAGGCTGTCACAGTTTCAGCTGCACAAGGGAGATGAGAAAATGAGCAGTGTCACTGAGTGTCTGCAGGAACAAATTTACAAACCTAATCACCTCCCAGCATAGCCAGGCTGCCAGTGCCTGAAGAAGGGTGATAGGGGAGAAGAAAGCTTTCGGGACTCTTAAAGAATATAAATTCACCCTAATAGGAATTGGATCTGTCCCTGCCTGTAATCAGCAGAACTGAGATCCTGAACTGGAATATTAATACAAGTGTTCAATGGGAGATGAAAACCTCTCAAAACCTCTCTCAAATGATGAGAATTAAACATCAGAAGCACAGCACAGCAAACTGCAATGCAGTTGTGCTGTTGGGAAGAGTCTGCTGAAAGGGGAGGTTGAGAAATTCCATGGAAGATATGACTCCCTCCTGTTAGTGCCCAGGACAACACATCCATTCTGACTGCTTCCTGGCACACTGATTTCCCATTCCAGATACCCTCCCAAACTTGGGTGTGATCCCGCTTTCTCTTTAAAAAATAGGATAACTGAATTTTCAGTCCAGGTTGACCAGGTGCATACTCTGCGCCTGAAGAAGACCAATACATGGGAACAGGAAAGAATCTGTTATTGTAACATCTGCTGTATTTTGTTATTCTGCATTACTGCTGTTATGCTCTGGGGGGTGGGGAATATCTCTTGACACTTCAGTGAGGTACTAAGTGTTTGGGGTGTTCAATTTAGGATACTGCATTGCAAATGAGCAGCTTTTCCTGAAAATAAAGTTGATAGGGAACAGCTAACACTGAGTAGGGCACAGTTCCAGGACAGAGCTTGCTGCTGAAGCCCAGGCTGCAGGCACACCTGCCTCTGGCAGAAGAGGGGTCAGACAGAGTGATCACCCCGAGGAACATACTGCAGGTGGCAGGCAGCTCTTGCAAAAGGCATTTTTGTTCTCTCACGTTTGGTTTCCCTCCCTGGTGTGTTTGGCCACAGGGGTTACAAAGCAGCAGAGACCTCCAGCACACCGAGGCACTGCAGGGTGGGACAAGAGCCCATGGCCAGCAGGCACTTGGCCAAATGGGAGCACATCATACCCCGGGTTCCTCCCCGAGGCCCAAGTGGGGCACTCAGGCCATTCCTGTACATCCTACCCCATCCTCAGGAAGCTTCTGCTGCCAAGGCCCTCTCCTGTGTTCCCTGCTGTCCACAAGCAAGCAGCACTCTGAGACAAGGATGTGCCTTCCACACTTAGCACATCAGGGCCCTGGAGACTGAAGGAAAAATGAGTTTTCACTTCCCTGAGGACAAAAGAAAGGTGCTGGCAAGCCTCGCAGGAAAACTGTCTTGAGAAGGGGACAAAGCAGAGCTCCAACAGGAACATGCACAGGTTGGGCAGCTCCATACCAGCTGAGCCCCCAGCCCTGACATGTGCACGCTCCACTCCTGCATGTCCCAACCCAGCTGGTCTGTCAGACTGGCATGAATAATATTTGGAGGTTTACTCAGCAAAATCCAACAGCAGGACCTTACATTTTGCCACACAGCTGCTGCAAAGCTGAGTCTGTGTGCAGGAGGTGCCAGGAGGGATGGGCAGGGAGTTCCAGGCTGCAATGGCCTTCCTCCCCTGAGCAGTGTCAGCAGCACCACGGGCAAAAGGGGCTGCACAGAATTCTCCTGACTGCCAGCCCACACAGAATGATGGGAGGAGAAGAGAAGGATGTGTGCCACACATACAGGGTGCCACGGGGCAACCGTAGGCCCTCTGTGTCCCTCTCACAGGCCAGACCTCTCCTGTGGCTTCACTTTGGCTTCAGCAGAAGTTTCCTGTTCCTCATTAGAGAAAAGCAAAGCCTCAGGGCTTTTGAGCTTCATAATTCACTTTGCAAGCGAGGCACAGAGAGAGAGAAGACATGACCTAGAACGCTCTGTATCTCCTCCTGCTCTGCCCCGCCAAAGCAAAGGTCCCACTCCTCACCCCGCTCCCTGCCCTGCTCCATCATGTCTGTCCTAGAGTGATCATTCAGTGCTCAACTACTGAAGAGAAGGGAGAATTCATAGCATTTTTTATCAAAACATCTTTGTAGCAAGCTTGTCAGTACTATATCAACTCTTACACACAGCAGATGCACAGTAACAACTGCACATGACACTGCAGAGCATCAGTGGCTGAGGCTGCCAAAACCCAATAAAATACGTTAAGAAGAACTCTATTTTCCCCTGTCACTTACATGACAAATCTCCTTAATTAACTACTTTGCTGTCAGAGGAAATTAATGAATGAGAGAGAAATGGGCTTTCTTTGTTATTAGTACCTCTACTGCTTTCTAATCTATCAGGTTAATTTCGTGTTAATGAAAGTGAGGATTAAAAGCCCCAGTTGCTGGAAGGGTGGGGACAGGGACTGAAGCTCCATAAAGAGCTCAGAAACGCTGGACCACGGCTGGGCTTGGAGATCTGATGCTGCAGAATGGCAAAGCCTGGGGAGAGCAGTGCAGATGGACCCGTGGCTGGGGTTGGCAGGCAGCTACCATCTTTCTGTCGAGGCAGTGGAGCCATAGGGGCATCATCGCCCACCCAGTGGGGACTGCTCGGGCCGTGCAGGGCAGGAGGTGAGGGGCAGACTGACGCTGGGATTGCGCTGAAAGGGGGACGAAAACCCCGAGCTCGGATCGCAGCTGCCGCCTGCCCGCAGCCCCCGTGCTCCCTGCGCTGCTGCTCCCGAGGGACCGACAGGGACACACCGCCGGGATGGGAGGGTGACAGGGACACAGTGCCGGGATGGGAGGGTGACAGGGACACACCGCCGGGATGGGAGGGTGACAGGGACACAGTGCCGGGATGGGAGGGTGACAGGGACACACCGCCGGGGGAGGAGGAAGGGTGACAGGGACACACGGCCGGGGGAGGAGGGTGACAGGGACCCGCGGGAGGAAAGATGCCGTGTGCGGGCACCAGGCGGAGCTGGTGCGACAGGGACGGGCGGGACCGGCCCCGCAGCCCCGCAGCCCCCGCAGCCCGGGACCCCGCCCAGCGCAGCCGCGACAGCCGCGACACACGGGGACAACAGAATCCCAACAAACCGAACTATGATAACAACAGCAACAATAGCACCAAAAATAACAATAACAACAATAGTCTGGCAAACTCTGCAGAGACCAAGAGGTGACGGGACAACAGAGGAAGTGACCATCACTGCTCCAGCCCTGCACAGGTGACCAGTGGGCCCCGATTACACACGCTGGCACAGCCCGTGCAGGGGCCGAAGCTGCCACACTCGTCTTCAGCAAACGAGAGAGTTTCTGGTTTGTGTTCCCATTACAAACACAAGATTGCTGAAACGCGTATTTTCCTCTGCTAAGCAGCTACGAAGCTTTGTTTGTACTGGGTACAGAGCACAGCACCAACACAGGTGAAGAGAAGCAAACTCCCACCCCAGACCCACCAGTGTAAACCCGGGAAGCTCAGCCGTGCTGATAGGACTGCCTTAGGATTTACCAAGGCATTCATGAAAGCTGAATTTGGCCCAGAATTCAGGAAAGAAGAGCGCTTTCAGCATTTGCTTCCCCGAAAGAATCAAGCTTGCCAGCTTCTTTTTAACAAGAGAGGCCGAGCCTGTGATCTCACTGACCACTCCAGTGGTTTCCTGGGTGCCTGCCTGCACCGCGGCACCGTGCCAGGAGCGGGGAGCAAGGGAGCAGCCCCTGCCTTTGTGCTCCTATCCAGGCATCAGGGAGTGCTCCCGCTGCTCCCGGGCAACTCGTCCCTCAGAAATACCACTGTGCTTGCTTCAGAGCAGACAAAAGACAATTTCTGTTGCCAGGGGCTAAACAAACAAAACAAAACAAAAAAAAAAAAATTTTTGTTGCCAGGGGCAAAAAAAAAAAAAAAAAAAAAAAAAAAAAAAAAAAAAAAAAAAAAAAGCAAGAGCAGTCACCTCTTCAGATTGTGCTAAAGTGACCCCATAGCAGGCTCTCCTACTTCTTCTGACCCCCACTGCTCATGGCTCCCTCCCTCGGCACCCACCCTGCTCCTGCAAGAACAGATTTCCTGCCTCCATCACCCAGACTGTGCCAGTGACCCAGTGACCCTTGTCAAACTCCCTCTTCAGTTTCCCACCAAGGCTGTTTTCCCCGGTGTGCTTTGCAGGGACCAGCACACATGGGATGGGAAGCCCTGGCTGAGCTCACTGCCAGTCTTGCCAGCCCCACACACCTCATGCATCCATTCCCTCTGGCTGCTTACCAGGAAGCTTCTCTCAGGGTGTTTGGGATACAGACCTTCAGCAGATCCTGCCAACCCCTGCTCCTTCTTAGACATTTTTTAAAAGCCTGAAAGAAACGGCACAGTGTGCAAGGAAGAAGTATAAAATAGAGGCTGCAGAGATATAAATGGTCTGGAAAATGTGAATCTTTGCCTTCCGCTACTGAATCCATCCATGGAGAAATGTGCCCTCTGACCCAATACACCTTGCACACCTGCCTGTATCATACCGAATTTGCACTAGATATATCCTGTGCTTAAAATACATGGAGTTTACACACTCACTGTTAAAGGCAATATTTTCAGAGCCATTTTCCTTTGACTTGAAGCCCTTTTCCATGACCTGCTGCAGGCAGGTGAAACTTGCCCCTTTTTTTTCCAAATGATAAAGCATTTCCCTTCATCAGGCTAGATACTGACCTTCTATCTCTTTCTTTTAGGTAAAATAAGATTTATGATAAATAGTCACGCTCAAGTACCTTTGGCATGAGAGAGGAGAGAGAAGGCCATGAAATCTCTCTCTAAAGCTGTTTCTCCCAGGAATCCCACTTCTGGCTTTATTCCCAAGTTCATGATTATCCCATCCATGCCCACTGCAGGTCTGTAACCTTGTGTTTAGAGAGCACAGCCCTGCTCTGATCCCCCTCCTCTCCCCATGTGCCTCCAGCCCATCCTCGCACACACCACAGCAGGCCCAGGGAGCCCACCCCTGCAAGCTCCTCTTTGCTGCTTCCCCACTGACCAGACATTTTCTCCAGCTCTGAAAAGCCCTGGCTGAGTTTCTAGTGTGCTAGGAAAGATTAAATAATCACCGTTGTAGATGTAAAATATCACAGTATGAGTCATTAAAAAGTCCACAATTTTTGCAGAGCTTGTGAAAACCTGGGGGATGTTTGTAGGTGTCCAGTGAATGAAGTGTCCTGTTGTGTAGGTTTTGGTCCCCAAATTGAAGGGTTCATGAGCATCACTTGGCAGGGCAGCACCAGCTGGGAGGGCCCAGAGCAGAGACTGCCCTATATCCCCTGCAGAATTCAGATATATTTAAGGGAGAAAATACCTCTTTGTTGTACTGTTTGGAAGGTAAGTATGATCAGATGCGGCTTTTCTTTGAATAATTTCACTCCTTCATATTCTTCCCATCTCTTTCCCTCTGAGATTTATTTAATCCTACTTGAGAAAGAAAACTGATCAAGATAGGAGTTATTTCAGTATCTGTTGATGCTGAATCATGACTTCATTTCTCCCGTCCTTTTTACTCTTGAGCATTTAGCAATTCCCTGCAAGACTCTTAACTTCTTTTGTCTTTTGTTAATTAAAACCCAGCTAGGATGCCTGCTAATTGCACACTGGTTTAACAAAGCCTGGCCTGTTGCTGTGTTTATTTTAAGTGTCATATGAATAGGCAACAGCAGGTTTTACTGGCACTTCTCTTCAAGTGTGTGGTTTTTGCATGTACTGTCCTGAGCTGGGAAAAAGGCCTCGCTAGAAATATTTTTCTTGAGAAATATTTAAAAGAACATTCTTATGTTTCAAATCTTGCATAAAATTGACAACACTGATACATTTTAAATACCAACAACAGGGGAAGCAAGAAGGAACAGAAAGGAAAATCATCATAACCCCTGTGACCATGTCACAACCTTGCTCCAGTATGTCCTGGCAAGGGATGGTGAGTCCCCACGTGCCTGGGCAGCTCAGACACGCTGCACCTTCAAAACCCATCTGAAGATGTCACTGTCTATTTTTTAGCATCTTAGAACAGCTGTAGGAGTCATATGGCTTATTCCTATTCATTGCACAACATACCCCTCACCTACTGTGCATCGGAAAAACCAAACCAAAACAACAACTTTCTGTAAATACGGTTGTTTTCCTGCTTTCCTGCAGCCTCCTTAGCACGTCTCCATGCAAAGTCAGTGTCTGCCTCAGTGACCCCACCACTAAGGTGTCACAGCTGCAGAGGGACACCCTGAGCAACAGCAGTCACAGCACATCCCAAAGTGCTCCGCTGTCCTTTGGGAAGGATGGGTCCATCTGGCACGTTTGGTTTCAGTCATATAAAGAATTCCTCCTCCTCGTCCTCTGCTCGGTGCGCAGGGCTGGCCCGCGGTGTCTGCGAGCGGCAGCCCGGAGCTGCGTGCGCTGCTGCTTTGCTCCTTCTCAGCAGCCGGGTCCCGTCCTGGGCGGGCAGGGCAGCCCCGGCCCCGGCCCCGGCCCCGGCCCCGGGGGATGGCGGCTGCAGGAGGCTGCTCCGCAGGGCCCTGGGGAAGTGGCTCAGCGGGCAGCGGCCGCTGCCGGGATTCCCCACGGCGAGCCCGGTGTCCACGTTAGTCTCCGTTCCGCGGTGCCGGCGGCTCTCCGGGACAGGAGCCTGCAGCATCCTGCCCGCCTGCCTGCGGAGCGATGGCGCTTCCCACCACGGCCGGGCTGCTGCGACACCGGGAGGACAGCAGAAGTGCCTCTGGAGGTCACTGCTGGCTTGCTCAGAGGCAAGGACTTCACTTGGGTCAGATTTTGTTTTACCCTTCAGAGCTCTGACCTCCCGGCTCCTCCGCCCAGCATTACCCTGGTTTACAGGGAGACGGGCTGGGACACAGTCCTGCGGGATTTTTCCACTGCCTCTATTATTACGCTGCTGGGAAAGCCCGATGTTTGTTTCAAGGGTCTTAGAGCTGCTTTGAACCTGTTGAAAATTAGAGAGAATCCAGTTAACACACAGTTCTAGCTCGACCAGTAATGATGCTCTCGCTGAGCTGATGCCACCTGCAGCCTGAGTCAGTACACCTGGGGAAGTCCTTGCCAAAATAGGTTGTGGATACAAAAAATCCACATGCATTCCAGGGGAACCTAGATAAACGCCTGGAAAGGAGAGCCACTGCCAGTTACCACAACGGGCTTCAGAGGGGAAGGTCAGCTCCACGGGGAGTCTGTGAGCAGAGCCTTGGATTTAGTTTGCAGTGTGGCAGGAAGTCAGGGCAGGGGGGGTAAATCGCAGGTACTTAGAATAAAGATTTACAGGATGAGCTGAAGAGTTGCAGAATAAAGCACTAGGCTGTCAGCCTGCTGCATGGAGCTTGGACACAAGATACATCCTCGAGTTCAAGTGGATTACACCTTCCTTTGTGAGAGGCACAGTGCAGCATAGTCACATCCCAAAAAAAGCTTCCAAATTTCCTGCCAGTGAATTCATGTATATCTGGCAGCTCAAAGACCTTGTATCTACAGCAGGAAGAACCACACAGTAAGTTAGGAAAGGACTTTTGGAGGTCACCTGACCCAGACCCCTGCTCCAGATAGGGACTTCAAAGCTATGTGAAGATACCCAGGGCCTTGACCAGTCCGAGAGGGTGCAAACCAGTTTATAAATTGATACTGAATGAGGCAGCAAGGGCTGCCCTGAGATTAGTGTTCAGAGCAGCACAAAAATAGGCTGAACCGAGTAATTAACTTTATCTGTTACAGAGGAGTTCTGGAAGGAAAAAGCACAGGATGGGCAAATAATTTAAAATCCAAATTACAAGGAAAAAAAAACAGGTGGGAGGGGTTGTTAGAATGGAAAGAAAGCACAGTGAGCTAAACTGCCACTCTGCTCACATGTATAATTCTCACTACATATGATCTCAGCACAGACTTTGTGGTTTTTTAAATTTGTATTCATATAACCTCTGGACTGCACACTTGAACAGAAAAGGCAGAGATTTCCTAGGACACATCTCTTCATCACTCTTGCCTAACTGCAACTCACTTGTGAGCTCACAGCCTCTATTGCAGGCAGTGCTGTATCAACATTACACTCATAGAACTTCTGGTTTTGGATGCCAAAAATCTGCTTTGAAAAACATTTATACAGCAATGACTTACCAGAAAAAGATTAGGCTGCTACAATCATTTGTTTGAGGCAGAGGAGGGAAGATGTTAGGCTAGTGTGCCCTAGAAAGCATTAATAATCTCCATTTCAGGCAAGCAGTAATGATGTTAATTTAACAGTATAAAAACATTCCAAGGATCAGTGCTTATATTTATCAACAGCATCACAGCACTGGCAGACACCAATTACTGCATTCACAAATTCAAAAGAAAACATGAACAAACAAAATCGTAATTTCCATTTTGAACCGGTCCTGCTTTCCTTGGAAAAAAGTGGATAAACCCCCTCCTCTGAGAGCACCACAGACACATACCTTGAGCAGAATTGTATTGCCTTCATAGTCCTGTGTTTGCCACCTGGTGCTGCTGATGGGAACACACGGGTTGGGCAGGAGGGGCACCAGCTGCCCGATTTCTTGCACCCTGAACTGCAAGGCTGACGAGTCCCTGGGCTCGGCAGCCACCCCGATGGGCAGCTGCTTCAGGCACAGCTGCACGGCCACGTGTGGGGTGGTGTGCAGCACGAAGACACAGAAAGTGCTTTTCTGCACAGTGGCTTCTTTCTGGAGGATCATCTCGTAGAGCCTCACTGCATCCTCATAGTTATCAAAGCTGCAGTAGAGGGTGACCCGCAGGATTTCGGGGCCGCAGTGCACCCGCCTGATGCCCCACACGGGCAGCTGCTCATCCAGGCCATAGAAGTCCTGGTGGGCTGGGGCATAGGGGGGGCTTTGCCCATTAGCAATCTGGGCACGCTGGTACCGCCAGGGTGGGCGCTGGAATTGCTCATGGACCTGGACAATCCGTTCTTCTCCCAAGTCCTCGAGCAGAAAAAGGAGGACGGATATTCCAGGAAAGCTGCAGCTCCTCTTGTGGTATCTCTCGTAGTATCTCAGTGGAGGAATCCGCTCAGACACCAGGAAAAGGCGAATGTCCAGGCAGAGCCACTCCAAAAGCCGATCCAGAGTTTGCTGCAGAAGAAATGAGTGTCCCAAATGGGTGAGGAGATGCACAGTCATCAGAGACTCTGCTCCATCATCCATGGCAAAGATTCCTGGCAAAAAATTAAAACAGACAAATTGGTGCCTTCCTTCTACTCTTGTGGCCTCAGGAACAGAAGGGTGTACTCTGAGACTTGAAGAGAATGAGTTCAGACTCCTACAGGCTGTGCAGTAGCCTGGTGAAACACGTGGGTGAGCACAGTGAACATGCAGAGCTGGCAGGTGGAGCGTCAAGGCTTTAAGCGAGCGGTCCCAGGTCACATCCCAGCAGAGCTCGGCTCAAGGCTCGTTCCCAGCTCTGGAGCTCTGGTCACTGAGTACGTGCAACCCAAGCATCCAGATGCAGCTCTGTGTCCCCCTGCTCCTGTCGCTCACAACACAGGACAGCAGAGATGCACAGCACTGGAACACAAGCAGCGATTTTCCAGGATGAGGGGATGCTCTCTTGTCTCTCGGCAGTGGAAGCAGCCACTCCGGACCCAGCTGAGTCCCACCAGTGCAGTCGCTGCCTTTTACAAAGCCCACGTGGCACTCATGGCTGAAACCCTCAGCAAACTTCTAGTCAGCAGGCTGGCTCTGGCTCATTGTAAAAAGCCTGTGATCTCTGTGAGTCCCACCCTTCTGGGGCACACAGATAAGCTATTCTTTGAAAACAAGGAAGGAAAACGGAGTAACAAAAGAAAAAACCCAACCATGTGAACACAACAGATAACAATAAGGGCAGATACAAATCAGGAAAGAGGAGCTTTGGGAAAAAACCTCGACTCCTAGTTACACCCTTCACAACACAGGTAGCTTGCTGCCTAATTGGAAACCAGGTCCTGGGTACATAGCCCATAAAAGCTGGGTACCAGCCTTTCCATTTTCAGTGCCCTCTTTGCTTCTTTTTCCTCCTTTATGTTTTTCCTGAGATACCCATGTCATCAGCAGTCTTAAGCAAAGTCCAAGGGGTTTTTTTCTTGCTCCTTGGGTTTACATATTAGTACTTAACTTCATAAGCCACAATAGGAATGCTGAAAATACACCTCTTTCCAGGCCTCTTGTAGTGTCTGGACAACAAATCACACTGTCCCTTCATCTCCCTATTTGCCAGCCCAGGAGCAACACAATACAAGTCAAGCCAAACCCACTTCCTATACAGAACTGCCCCCACTGCAGCCAGTATTTAAATCAAAACTGGGGCCTCTGGTGATCTGTCCAGCTCCATCTAATTGAGAGCAGCACACCTCTCTCTGCTGACATGCCAGCTTCCCTCTCAAACAGCCAAGCACACAAAGCAGTGGTTCACTGTGCAGAAATCCCAGCATTAATAAGTCTGTTATTCATACCTCTGAACTATTTTCTTTTAATATGACCCAAACCTTGTAAGTAAAATCTCCAAGGTCTAAAGGTACAAGCAGCAGTGCCTTGGTTTCCTTTAGGGAGATCACTCTCACTGGTAGAAACTCACATTCATGCTTTAAAAGCTATGCTGGCACTTATGTACAATAAAAATAAAAAAGACTGTCTAGTTTTTGAGGAAAAAAATTATTTTGCACCCACCTGCAACACTTTGAGCAAGTAACAACTGCTGTTGGGAGGGAGACAAAACCAAAATCCAGCCTTCAGACAACTGCAGGAAGAAAGTGAAGAGTGCAAGTGCTCAAAACATTAAAATGCTCTAGATGAGCTCTGAACAACACAATTTCACTAAAATATGGAAAAGGAAATGATTCATCAACTCCTTGCTACAGGGCAGGGGCAGGCCATCATCTGCCTTCCTGCCTGTGAAGAACAGGGGAATTTTGCCTGTACAGGAAAACACTGAAACTGAGCAAGTTCATCAGGGCTTGGTTTGTAGCTGGAAGCAGCTCCTTTGAGCAGGTTCCCCTATTCCCACCCCAGGCGAGCATCCCTCGGGCCGCACCTGCAAACTCCTCCCTCTCAGGGCAGTGCAGAGGGAATGAGGGGGACAGGCGCTGCTTTCCTTGTGCAGTGCCATCACTGCTGGCTGTGCAGCTCTCGGCCCCACCCCTGCTCCAGTCTGCTGGGTAAAACCCCGTGGGCAGCTGCAGCAGTGCGGAGAAGGTGACAGAGGACTGGGGATGTGAATTCCCACAGAGCAGCTGTGGAGAGAAAGGGCTGGTTAGGGAATGATGCAGATACCTTGGCCCTCTCCAGCTCCTGCTGTGGCTAGTGGGAGCCAAATTGTTTTCCAGATGGGCAGGTGCCTCCCCAGAGACTGCTGAAAGTGAGCAGCATCTCTCCTGGTTTTACAACAGCCAAAAACCTGAGCCTTACTCACAAAAGGGTTAAATCCTGAACCCTCCACTATGTGTTTCTTCTGTGCTTGCTGGGGTGGGACAGGGAAACAATCTCAGCTCTGAAAGTCTACCTGATGAAGCAGCCTGGAGAACAGTTTTAGGCCTGGCTCTCAGCTCTCCAGCAGCTCCAGGTCAGGAGAACCCATCAATCCTCCCACAAGGAGCATGAGAAGAGCTGAACCTCAGCCTCAGAGGGGGGCAGCCCCACCACCCAGCCAGAGCACCTCTGCTCCTCTTCCACTTGCTTTGACAACTAAATATCCTTGGGGAAGGGCTCAAACCAGGCTGCTCAGCCTCAGACAAGGGTATCCTCATGCCCTCACTTGATGTCCAATCTATTGTCCCCCAAACCTTGGAGTTCGGGGATAAAGCCAGGGTGCCATGGCCCTCACTGCTGCAGCCTGGTGAGTTCAGACCCTTCATCCATGGCTCAAATCAGGTGGAAAAGGGATGGCTGCTACCAGAACAAAACGCTGGCTTTTGCTAGATCTCCTAGGAAGAGCAAAGTGCTGATTTCACTCCGATCCCTGAATGGAATGAGTCCTTGCCTTCCTCTCTGCTTCCCCTTCCCCCAGCTTTCCAGTCTGGCTGCCAAACGGAAAAGCACATTTTTCATAGTGACCTACTGAACACGCCAAGAAAGATTTCTTCAGGAGATTAGAAAAATAGCAGTTCAATCTTACATGAAAAGTCACTTTGCTGAGGGGAGGAGGGGTGGGTAATTCTGACATGGGACTCAAAAAAATTGAGGCCCCATTCCCACATGGCAGTGACTGGTAACACAGCAGAACATACAGGAAGCCGCTGGGGCACTACAGCTCCCTGTAAGAGCAGGACAAATATGAAGATTTGTATCTGGCACTAATACACACACTGGTAAGCCCTGCACAAATTAAAGTCCAAAGGGAAACAACTAATAAACACTTTATGGTGTGAAGCCTCAGAGAATACTGTCTGCTGTATGTCTAAGATCCTACAGTGGAAAGGCACAGCATAATAATTAAAGATTCCTTTTCATAATGAATTCCTGAGTTGTGCCTAGTCCTCTGCACTGCTCAGAGCCCTTTGCTTCAGCTGACACCACCAAAACTGATGATGCATCACTGGATTTAATAAGTTCCTAGCAACATCTGTAAGGAAGGTACTTTACAAGGATTATTAGAACGTAATTAACTTGAGAGAGACTGAGTATGTATTACCTAAGCACCTTGGGAGAAGGCCTCATTAAATACATGACTCGGGCTTCCTAATTTCTTTTAAAAACTTTTTTTTTTGTTTTGCACCAATCTCAAGCTCTGCCTATAACAAGGACAAAACTACTAAATTAACCTGCTAGATGACAGTTATATACAGCATATACAGTACTGAGATAAAAATCAAGATTAAGGCCTTACTTGACTATAAAAGTCTTCAGAGTTTGTCTCTGTCTTCAAAACCCATGACTCCAATTCATCACCACTTTGGAAGAAGCTAAAGACCCAATGACCAAAAGAGCAAAAACCCATCTAACCTACTGCATTTATTTAATGGATTTCTCTCCCAAATGATTCTTGTTTCTTCTTTTTAGCCAGCTATAAAAAAATAGTCATCCAGCAAGGGTCTGTCAGCAGGCAGAAAATACAGAGAGCTCCACCACACAGTGTGAGTCAGGATGCAAGCACATAGACACACAGGGAGGAAAAGGAAACAAGAATACAGCCCTAAAGAGCAGAGGGAGCTGTCTCAGGCTGCAGCCTGTCCTACCTGGCAGAGCTGCTGCAGCACTGCCCGGGGCTCTGCTGGAGCCGCAGCTCAGCCTGGCAGCACCGCGGCTCCAGCTCCTCCCAGGGACGGGGCACAGCGACTCGGGCTCCTGCCGGGAGGAACACCACGCCTGGAGGTGCACGGACAGGGGAGAGCTTCAAGGCTCACAGGAGATAAAATGTAAAGTGAGAGAGGTTCCTCCTGACACTGAGCCACGGCTCCCAGGGGACGCGGATCCTGGTGGCACCATGGAACACGCTGCCAGAGGGACACCCAGGATTAACCCACATCTTCCCTGTGCACCTGGTGACTACAGCAACGAGAGTAGAGCAAAGGCATCCTCAGGTGACACAGGCTTTGGGGCGAGGGCAAGGCTGAGAGAGCAGCACTGAGACACGCAGACGAGCTTCCCAGTAGTAACAAATATGTAATAAAAAGACACTGCATGGCCTTGGCTGGTTTTTATATTCATCTCCCACCAGATTGGCGGTATGTGTCCTCAGCCAGTTATGGGGCACTTGAGAATAGTTCCATTCTTCCTCAGTTTTCAGTTAGTCTAAAATATTTTTTAAAAAACCGCAAACACCCCATGCACCCGAGCAAAGACCCACTAAACATAATGAGCCAATTGGAGGTTATGGCAGAAACAAGTATTTGGTAACAAAGATCACAGAATGGGTCAGGTTGGAAGGGACCACCGTGGGGCATCTGGTCCAACCTCCCTGCTCAGGCAGGATCATCCCAGAGCACATGGCACAGGGTTGTGTCTAGATGGTTCTGGAATATCTCCAGTTAGAGAGACTCCACACCCTGTAGGGACAACCTGATCCAGCGCTCAGTCACTGCACAGTGAAGAAGTTCTTCCTCATGTTCAGGTGGAACTTCCTGGGCATCAGTTTTTGCCATTGCTTCTTGTCTTACTGCTTCACACCCCAGAACAGAGCCTGGTCCATTCTCTTGACACTCTCCCTTCAGTCCCTTGTAGACACTGATTAGATCCTTTCTCAGCCTTCTGGAGACTGAACAAGCCCAACCCTCTCAGCCTTTCCTGTGGTGACTTGACTTCAAAGAGCCAACATTTAGCACTGACCCAAGATGGCATCTTTGGGATCCCTCTGCCCACATCCCCAGCGTCAATCCACTTCCACACAGGTCAGAGTGGGCCAAGGGGAAGTCAGCCTGCCTACATGTGAATTTAAGTGCCCAGCTTCAGGGACTCATTTCTGAAAGATTTAACCCAGCAATTTTTATATAAATGACATATCAATTAAAAATCTTCCAGAAAAGGAAAACAGGCAGATCTAAACAAACCCAAGGCTTGCAGGACCCAGCAAAGTGTTTGTTTAATCAGCTTACATTCAGCATTGTTGAAGGCAACTCAAATCAGAATTCTTGGAAGGCCAGCAGCAGAGCCGGGCGTGACTGCACCCTGCCGGCAGCTAATAAGAGCGAGTCCCCAGGAGACGGTGACCTCGCCAGCGAGGCCAAGCGCCAGCTTAAGGAACAAGTCAGACCCACGCAGTGTGAAGGCTTCTAATTACTCCCTTTCCTGAAGACAACCTTCCTGAGATACAGAATAATACACCCCAACTTCTAATTAAAAGAAATCTTGGCATGGATCCCACATTATGCTGGAATTGCAGATTTGCATAATTAAGTTGATACCAAATGCTGTGACAGACGAGCTGCAGGAGATTATTAGCCTCATCTTTTAACAGAATTTCAAAAGAAGCAAGATCCAAACAGCCAACAGATATTAGCAGAAGTGGCTCTCGAGGTCTAGGAAACTCAGGCATTACTTGGATTTGAGGCATGTTCTGGTGACTTTGCAAAGGAAAATCTGCACACGAACTCAAAAGCCATAGTAAGGCACCACCAGGCTCTAATGTGGCATCACTTTGAGGACTTCAGGACTTCTTACTGTGAATTTCTCCTCCCAAGAACAGGATTGCTAAAGTTATGAATGCTATTCATAGGGGCTGGAAGCATTTGATGGTAAGAACCTCTATACAACTGAAAAATCAGAGTTCGTTATCAAATTTCATCACTCAAAGAACATGAAACATGCACAGGAAATATCCTTTCTCCCAGATTTTGGGAGGGCTAAATCCCTCCCTTGATTTCCTTATAAATGCAATAACCAGTGAGCCCAAGTCCTGTCATATCATATAACTGCACACCGACTGCTGGAACAACAGAGCTCAAGGCACCAGGATTTCAGCCTAGACAGGGTTGTTCGTATTTTTCTGTTCGTTTCTTAAAACCCACTCCAAGTTCAGGATGCTCAAGACTCCCAGTACATGCTAAATTTCGTAAGTCACCCCAACTGCGTCACACTTAGCCAAAGAGGTGGGTAGAGTAAGAGAAAAGAAATAATAAATAATAAACATAACACATGTATTTATGACTGCCAACTAATCCACACACATTCTGTGGCCTTTGGAAGACTCAAAGTCTTCTCAGCGTGTAAGAAACATATTCAAGAATTAAAATCTGGCGTGAATTAAAAACAAGATGGCCCATGACTAGATTAAAAAGTCATGATTTTCAGATTCAATTCACAGATCTAACAGTGTTTTGTTTCATCATCTGACACTGTGTATGTAACTCTCAGTCCTCATTCACCTCATCCTTGAACATTTCCTGCCACTCCATGTTATTCCAAAACACATTCTTAAAAGTTTTGAGAAACAAACTGCAGGAGCAGCTTGTTAAAGACGCTACTGGGTGCTTAACAGAGCTTCAGTCAAGAAAAGGAGAGGAAAGAAAAGGGGGAGAAAGAAAAGGGAAAGGGGAAAAGAAAGATGGGAAGCCCTGTGAGACCAGCGGGCAGGCGGGATCACTGCCCGGGACGCTCCCGCAGCCCCGGCGCCGGCGAGTCCCACCTTGGGATGTTGAGAGCAGGTCTGCAGTGCACACTCCGCATCCCCAGCAGTACACATTCCTCGCTGGAAGTCCCTCAGGATGCCCCGACGCCACCAGCACAGGTTAACATCTCATACGTGGTGAATACAAGTTACTAACCCCGCGTTTTGCACCCTCTGCCCCATAACGCCCAGCACAATCTCGGGACACGTTTTGCTCCAGCCCTCCGCCGCTCCCCGCAGAGATGCACCTTCCTCCCCGCACGGCAGCCGGCACGACTGACAGCAAACAGCCCTGCGGAGCAAACACACCTCACTCAGCTGCCTAAACATTCCTGCCCTGAGCACGCACGATGTCTTGCACCACCTCTGCTTCAGCTTCAGCTCCTGACAGACCAAACATCACTGCTCTGCCAGGATTTGAAGGATACAGCACACAAATGAAGTGAACCGCAGCAGCATGATGTTCACAGAAGAGGAGCAGAATAGCAGTAAGACTGAAAGGTTCCTCTACATCTGTTGTACCTGGAATAAAAGTTAAGTTCTAACCTGCAGGAGAAAGAGTATTAATAAAACATCATTGTTTTAAGTTCAGATGTTATTTCTTTTCCTACCCATAAACTCTGTGTTCATCTCAATGCTACAGAATGCATAAGCTCCCATGGACTTACTCCCCATGAAAGCTCCAGTTCTGGAGAAGAGAGGAAGGAAAGAGCAGAAGTGAGGCTGTTCATACACTTGACACATACTAATGCCAGCACAACAGCACTGTCCTGGGACAAGAGGTCCAATCATGTCCATACAGTTAACACCAAACATGAACCACAGCTGAAAGACTCAGAATATTAAAGGCAGTTTGTGGGCACAATCTATGAACACTTCCTTCCACGGTGAAGGTCAGAAAGGTAGGTGAACTCTTGTCCTGGTTTTTTATCCAGCTTTCAGCTGGATGGATATGTAAGTTCTGCATTTTACAATCTTTTCAAATGACGCATTCCAGAGGACAGAGGAACCATTAAACTCACACTTCAGATTGAGCACAATGGTTATTACATTTACAATCCAATATATCAAAATGAGTATCAACAGAAATTCAGCTTTGGCCCAGACACACACCAGATGATGCCTGTTACCATCTGTGCACACTACTGAGTCCAGTTCTAGGCTGTCAAACCCTCGCTCTAAAGCACAGGGTTCCATGGAAGGATCAGAGCCCAGCTCGCCTCTAAGCACTGTGAGGAACAAAGCACGGCCAAAGAGTCTGATTGAGCTATAGGGGTTCTGGCCAGTTTTGGACAGGCAGAGGCCACAAGTAGTTCCAGTTTTTGCTACTTTTGAAAAAATGGGAACCCCATCTCTGTGCAAGCTTATCCCCAAAACTATGCACTGTGACAGGCTGTATTACCATATATATATATATGCAAGTGCTACCCATCAGGTACTACAGAATTTGATTGCAATACATGTGAATAAAAATACTTCAGTCATCCAGTATATTTAGTGCAAGGCTTCTGTTTCCACAGGTGAAGGAAAGTAAATCTGACACCACTGGCTGATTCTCAATGAGCAGTGGCAAGGAGAACAAATTGTGTTGCATTGAAAGCTTTAGGGTTGACAGAGCAAATCTGTCTTTGGAAAAGGGGGTAAGGAAAGACACTGCATTCAGGAGTAGTGTAACATCACACACTTGGTCTGCTTGGCATTCATTTATTCTGTAGCCAGTGGGGAAATTGTATGGATTAATTCTAGGAGACACAAAGAGTAAATCAAAGCTGTAAAGGTAGCTAACACAGAAAAGAGCAAGAACTGCACCAGGGATCCATAGGATTATCATATTTGTTATAATGGTAAATGATCTCAATCCTTTTAAATAAACTCGGGTACAAGGAAAGGACATGGCTACATATCTTCAAACAGCTCATAAAACTCAAACCCTACTTTTAATTTTAAAAATTTCAAAGAATTAAACTCCATGTTTATTAAGTCTTGTTACTGCATTTAGCTGCACATTAATGCAAAGAAAGCAAACTTACTAATAACTGCACTCACACATTTAACTAAAATCCTACTAATGAAATTTTAACAGAATTACAGAGAAGCTTTAAGTAGAAATTAAGAAAGAGAAATGAAATTAGGTAAGGCAGAACAGAATTCTGCTATGGATTGTAAATGAAATCCCACTAGCATACAAACATGTAAACATCAAACTCACCTTAGGCAGAACCCTAGTGATGTCTTATTCTCTCTGACAAGAGTTTTCACAGTCTCCATTTTTCAATCCTCTACCTCATTGTTCAATGGTAAAGGACGTATTTTTAAAATCTGACTTCAGCAGAAGTCCCTTCCTAAATAGTGTCTTCAAAATTCTATTAAAATGGAAACTATGGTCTTAATATTTGTTACTGAAGATAGTCATCACCACCTGCTCTTCTTCTGGCAAACACTCTTGCCCACACAGCTTTTAAAAACACACTCTTCAACACCTAATTATACAGTCATTAACGTAACATTCAGCCTCGGTGCTTCCAAAAGCCACCAGAAGTAGGAAACTTCCGCTGATGCACAACAGAAGTACAGAGGCAATGCAAAGGACAAAGACCTCCTGTCCCAAATCCAACACTCATGTCTCCGTAAACTTCACAGGGAAAAGGACTTGAACCCATTTCTCCCTGCAAAGCACATAAGAAAGTATTAATATGTGATATCACAACATTCATGCTAATAAAGAGTCAGTTATGCATAAAAGAAAACCTTCATACTGGTACATGGAAGAGTGGTTTACATTTTGAAGATGTCTCTGATGACTTTAAACAAAAACAATACCCCAGATCACCGCCCTGCATTTGGTACTGTTGTATTGGCCAAACAATGACCACGTCCCTACTGAAGATTTGCATACACTGTGCAGAGACAGCGGGGTTTTAATAATGGCCAGCAAACAGCTTTTCAGAAGGGCCGATGGCCCAGCTCATTTCTCTTGGGGCTAAATTCTTGATGGACAAGGGCAGGAAAGTTCTTCAGCCACCACCTCCTTCTGCTGACTCAAAAACTGCCCTGTGTGTGTAGGTGGGTTGGGGGTGTGCAGTAAACTTAAAGCTTCATAAAAAAAGCTTCCAAATAGTCAAGCTAAAATATCACCCTAATCCAGTCCCTCTCTTTAGAAGAAATATCCTACGCTCTTGGTCAATAGCCAGGATTTGTATCTTAGCAGGCTGCAGAGAGATGAAATTGCGGACACATTACGAAAAACACTCTCCAGTCACAGTGGAACATTGCACCTGCACCATGCACTTGTTCAGTACAGCTCATCAAGAACTGCTCTGGCAGAACCAGAATGCTCTACAACCAAGCTTTTCTTTTTGCTTCAATTCCAGCTCTACATATTGGAAAGCCCATCCCAACCATATTTTTCAAGATCTATGGGTGAAAGTAATGCGAACCAAGACAAAAATACTGTTTTGAATTAAAGCAAAAAATAGTTATGGCTGGGAAACCAGGGAATATGTGCCCTGGAATGTCAGAAATATGGTTTAATAAAAACTGCAGTACAATGCACACTCAAAAATTTCTAACTGTGAGAAGAATGATGCCACCAGACTACTATTTTTAATCTATTTTTGCAGCATACTGTCAAGAAGAAAAAAAAAGTTCCAGGGTAAGAGAACTAAAAATTTCATTACAGTAACAATTTTTTATTGCATGTTTAAAATGCATTTTTAAAAACAAATAGTGCACGCTGGCTTCACTTTAATCTCCTGAAATATGCACTTATGATGGGAAACCCTGGGGCTACAGATCCATCTATGATGTTTATTAACAAAATATAATCCCAGTACATTTCCCCAGGGGACAGTATTTAGTTCCAAAAGATTGTCAACCCTGTACTCTAACACACTTGAATTAGTTGTTTGTGTACACTAAATCCATTTATTTTAAATTTATTTTGTCTACATTTAGTGAAATAAAAACATCGCCCTGTACAATCCACCATCAGCAGTGAGTACAACAGCAAAAATTATTATACAGTTTATACACACTAAAATCTTGTCCTTTTTCCTATAAAGAAACCAGAACAAACCTAATCAATATAGAGTTTAATTTAGAAGAACTCAAATTACAGAAGGGAAAGCCAAAATTATTACGGTCTTTTCTGAGCCCCCAGAAGTTCCTGATTCATGTTGTTGGAACAGTGAGTGCAGCTGGAAGAGTGAAACATGCTCAAGTTGTCTTCTCGGGTCTTCAAAAAATTAGCAAATATTTAAATTAAACATGTCTAGTTAAAGAAACATTTGAAGCAGAGCAAGATAAGTGGGAATTTTGCCTTACCACTTGTGGTTTCTTTTAAACCCAACTTATACAATGCGCGAAGTGCTAAGCAACACTACAGAAACACATTTACATCAACACTGAAGATCTGGGGAAATGAAATTCCAACAAATTTATTTTTTTAAATGAGCTGTATTTTCTAAAGTCATTTTTATTTCTCTGTTTTCATACAGTATTGAAAACAAACGCGGCACATTCACATTTTCCCGAAGAATTGTAAGGATGATCTCTACAGGGATAACGTTGAAAAGCCTGAAGCTCAATTAATTCATGTCAAAAACTCTCAAAAGGAGTAAAAGGCTTGATCTGAATGGTCTAGAACATGTATTGTAATTTAATAGAGAAGATGGTCGTCTTAATATTAATGATTTAAAAGAACTTCCCAGTTCATGCGAAGAGTATAGTCCAAGAATAAATCAAATTTTCTGAACGCATTTTATGCTACGTAAGTGTATACTTTGCGATCCTCAGGTGTTCGTGCCAAATATTCTCTCTCAATAAGTCCTTCAATACGTTTTTTAATAACAACTGGACTTGGTAAGAATCGGGCCTTCAGCTGCTGAGTTACCTAAAACAAAATAAAACCCGACAATATAAGACCACAGCACAAGTAAGATCTTCAAGTATCCTAACAGAACACAACAACCAGAAAAATGTATTAAGAGAGAGATGGTGACAACTATGAAGCATAAAAAGCAGTCTGCAGACTTCTGACAGTCCCTCCCACTTGCTCGCTCATGTTGGGGTATGATTCAAAGCTCTACAGAGGCATGGTCACAACCTGAGATTGCTCCCAATTTCACAGCCCTAAGGGAGTTCAGGAGTGCAAAATGTGTAATGTCCTGGAGCTGTGTGAGCTTAGGAGTGAAGAGCAGCAGGACTGTTTGTCTGCTAAGAGCTCATATCTCTCAAACCTGGACCTGAGAGTCAGTAACAAGATCAAAGCAGAAAATAATGTTAAATTCCTTGAAAAGTAAACTAGGAAACCACCGTGCTTAACACCATAACAGCACTAAAAGTAGGAAGGAAAATGAGATATCCTCTGAGTACATCCTAAAGTGAAGGGTAAGGATTTAGGTGTGTCTTCAGATAGACAGGGAGAAAAGAAAGGATGGGTTAATATACAGCATCTCTCAAAAACCTTTCAGAATCATGTTAGTAAGAGCTGTGTAACTTGAATGAGTTAATAGCAAAAGCAAACTCTGTACAAGCATACCTCTGCTACTAGCACGTTGTGTTGCATCTTCTTTCTAGATTTCATTATCCGAACTATAGCAGCTTCTATCTCATGTTTTCTGTCATCATCTACTTTCTGCCTTGTTTCTTTCCTTTCTGGATCAGATTCTCCTTGTTTGGCAGCAACTTAAAGAAAATAGAGAATGTAAATAATGTTAGCAAAATTTAAAATTTATTTCATTGTGTGTTAGCTTCACTATTTATTTCATCTAGACATCAAGTTATATTTTCCTGAGTTTTGACATTCTCAAAGTTGTTTTTTTTTTTTAAATGAAAAGCAGCCACAAGAACACATTAACACTTTCTGGCATATTTTGATAGCAACTGACAAGATAACAAACTGTTATTTAATTACTACTATGTTAAAATTTGAACAGTACTCAAATCTGCTTACAGGCACAAGCACCAGCACTTCCATAAGCTAACGAAGTGGGGTATTATACACTCAGCTTCCCTTATTTGTTCAACCCAAATCATTGCCCAAAACCATTATAAGCTACCTGGTACTTGAAAATGGCTGTTGTATCATGGGCTAAAAACATCACTCATTTCACAGCAGTACAGCAACTTATGAGGCAATTTTCCTATTTCTGAATCAATCAGTAGCATATTTTTCATTTTATTATTTTATTTAATTTTATTTTTCTTTCAGTATTTCCTGTAAGAGAATTACAAATTTTGTAAAGTAAAAGGCTTAACCGACTTCCACACTTTTCTTGGTATTTCAATTTTCATTTTGATGCAACTAATCATCAAGAAAAAAAAAAACACCTCTCTTCCTTTTACTTCTATGGACATAAATCCTGCAAAAGATAATCTGGAAGTTTTAAACTCTAACAGTTTTGGGACTGCAAGAGAGTAAAACATAAAGCTCACTTACCTGTCTGAATCTTGACTCTGTGTAGTTTAGATGTGAACTGATCATTCACTGTAAATATATGACCATTTTCTATTTCTTTTGATTTGGGCTCTTTTGTGAGAACACGTTGTGTTGGTTTGCCACATGCAAGGGACTGTAGGGCTCTAACCAGTTCTCTTTCGGGGATATCAGTTTCTTGTTGAATTTCCTAAAGAAGAATACTTAGTTAGCTTATGGCTGTGGCAGAAGTATCATGTGTTGCAAACAATATCGGGGATTGCTTAAAAAAGTAATACTGTGACAGTTGTGGCATTTGAAGGGTCAGAACTCATTCAGCAGCAAGGTCTCAGTGGGTACTGTGCAAAATGATCCACCCGGGTCAGCACACAGACAGTGAGTTCTGTCAAATGAACAGTCGCCATGAGCTGAAAGGAGAAGAACGAATAACCACCTGTTCCATTTCCCTGCCATTTCTGAGAGGGCTGAAAGGCTTTGTTAACTGTTTCTGAGGTCTGTTGAACAGGGTGAAACCAAACCTTCTGACTAACTCAGCGACGGAAAACACCCACGATGTTCATGACCATTCCTGACCAAGGGCTGCATTAATGCTTTTGCATTCAGCCGTGCTTTTGAAAAGAAGATCTTTACTAATGGAGCAAACAATGTCTGGTTTCACTGTAGCACAGAAATACTCTATATTCATCATACCTGCTCTTTCTGAATAACTCAAACAACTTATTTACAGCCCAGATGCCTTTGGCTAGGACTTCTCCAGGTGAAATACAAAAGACCCCATGATAGCGCAGCAAACATATGAACCTTGAAGACTGTTTGTAAAAACGTGTACATAACCTGGTGCACCTCTGTCAGTGGTCTTACGGGTCAGCTGAGAAATGGATGTTAGGCAAGTCACCAGTGGTCATGAGCTAGTAAATAAATTACACTGGATGCAGAATGATGCCTTAATATGCTCTAGGAGAAGGCCAACTATGCTGCCCTCTCAGACCTGATGTGTTTACTGAGCTCCCATTCAGTAAAAGTTCGTTTTTCCTCATCTCTTTTCTTCCTTTTTCTAGCCTGAGGAAACTGCAGACACTTCTGATTTCACGTTCCCATTCAGACTCTTGAGGGACTCATAGCAGCTAAAGAGAAAAAACAAACCTCACAGACATGCAGCTGTCCACAAGAGCAAATACTTTCTCAGCTTCCCCAGCTTTGGTTCCAAGAGCAGTATCAAGCCCTTACACTGTCGCCATAAATTCCTGATTCTCATGGCACAAAGTCCATGTGATGACCTTAGGTTAAAAACAGCAGTAACAACTCCAAGTGATCAAAATGCTAAGATCCATAAAGAACTAGAAAGAACTTTTAACAAGTTCTTTAAAGAGTGACCAGAAAAATTAAACTAAATTCTATCAAGTAATGTTATTTCTTGAGTATACTCAAGTTATTTTTTAAATCAACCCAGAAAAAACAGCCACTTTCTGTCGTCATCCACCACCAACAACACTGACAACACGCAATAAAAATAATTTCTCTGTGATGTCAAGGCTCAGACAAAATAGGCATTATTTTTCAACTCAACGCAACACTACACACACAGTGTTGACTTTATGTGAAACTGTTTTTGCCATAAGGTCAAGTTAACTGGAATGAGGTAAAAAGAAGAAACATTAAGTCCAATATTAAAAAAATTCAGAATTTTTGGTACCTCCTGCTTATAGATGATTTGAAAATACTAAAATGTTCTTAAGAGTATTCTTAGCATAATGCATTCAGAAATACTTGTACTATTTGAAATATATTGTGAATATCCACATATTTTAAGTATTTGCTAGTGTCAAAATGTCTCTTCCCAAGCTGCTCATAGAAAGTTACTATTTCTTCCTTTGCTGCTTTATTTAAAACACAGTTGTCACCTTCATACATTTTTTTTTCCCCAGATTCAGCACAAAGTAGTATTAAAAAAAAACCCAAGAAGCTATAATCCTTCACATGGTCACAACAAAAAATCTTACTGACATGGACTGATCAGCATAAAATTTAACAAACCACGGGAAGGTGCCAGATTTTAGAGTTTAGGTAAATGTAAAGCCTTAAAGGCTACAAACCAAACCCAGCTTATTAATGCTGTAATTCTAGTGACATGCAGGTTGCCAAACTTTGATTTTTGATCAACAATTAAAATGAATCCTTTCAAAACTAAATCAGTTCTACAAAACCATATATATACACTCTGCTTTTAACAAAAGTGAAGCAAAGAGCCAAAAGGGAATCTGAGGGGGGTTTCGTGCTACCCGTCCTTATATAAACCACTGTGTATTTGCTATTGTACTTCCCTCTGCAGCATTCCAGCTGAGCCATGAACACACTTGAACCATTTCACTTTTAGAATTCATAAGCCAGCATTAAAGTAAGGACCACAAAGAATTGCACTGCAATATGCTGCCTCAGAAGGAGCCAAAAATTTTGAGCTGAATAAAAAAAAATGCAGCTATGAATGTAAATGGGGATAACAGATGTTCCTGTGCTCTCTTTCCTTCAGCCTGTAGCATAACATTTTTCTAAACATATTTTTATGTAGATATTTGATGTAGCAGTGAGAAATGTATACTTCTTCTCCCTCTCCAAGAATGCCTTATTTTAAAGATCACATTGGATTTCTGCACAGGAGTAGTATTGAGTACACAATCTCAGTGCTAAAATATTACCAAGTGAGCTTTATCTGGGGGCTACAAAAGAGATCATTCTAGGTATGGAACTCTGTCAGTTCTACACAAGAAAACAGACTATCAGAAGGAAAATGTGCAGAAAAATCAGAAGGAAAATAATTTTGTCATTTCGTTGTAATAATAAAAAGTATTTTTAGTTTTGTTTACAGACTTCAACTTGTATACTTTCCAAAGCAGACTTCAGCAAAAGACAAAACAGGTAATCTAGTTTACAGTTCTAATCTCTCATTTTTGTGAAATTATTCCACAACTGAACTTCTACTATGGTCAAATTTGTATCTCTTTTTTGTAAAACAAAGAACTACCCCTATTTCTGATGTCATTACAAAAAGTGTGCATTTCACCTTTTAAAATACTGAGCTGTAACGTAAATCAACTGAAAAATATATTGAGTATTACGTAAGACTTGATTAGAAAAAACTGAATTATTAGAAAAAATTAGCATTCTTTGAAGGCTTGCATGAAGATCCTTCCTCTTCTGCTTCAGTAGCATTAACCTAGACCCATATGGCCAATAGCTATTTTGCATATACAAATAAAATGTTGCTGTACAGGAATACAATAAATTCACACATGTATTGTGAAGAAATTTTTTTATGCAACAATCTTTTAAGTTTCCATAGCATTTTATGGATAATTTTTGCATTATCAGTATCCCATTTTTCCCTCAATCACATGGCCTAATGGCTATCAGGATTATTATGAGGATCTTATCAAGTTTGCAATTCATAATCACACCAAATGCAAAATAAAACAGCAAAGTCTGTTCAGCTGTGAAGGCAATTTCAAAAGAATGTGTTGAGCTGTGAATCTGCAGGAACACTTATGCATCAGACAGTTTTAGGATACACAAGCACACACAAGTCAGCTCACATGCTCTGCTGCACTGAAAGCACTAATTTGACACAACAGAGAAGGAATGGTTGCACAGCACTCAGCAGTTCATCAGGGTATTCAATAATCAATGAACAAAGATAAAATTCATTCTCTTCTGAAGTTTTCATAAGCTTTCCTGGCTAGAGTTAAAGACAACTCCCACACACTTCACCAAAGAAACCAAACAACACAAATATGCCTCCTTAATGTTTTAGTTCAAGTGGGACACAAAGTAAGAGCTTAAGAACTCCCAAACCAGAAATAAACAAAACAGACAACCTAGAAGCAGATGGACATATTTCTCTATCATCTGGTCTTGGTAAAGTAAAGTATAATTTAGAGCGTGTATTAAAAACTGTATTTTTCACTGCTCTACCAAGTGTTATTTATTGATATATGTGTAAGGCTCTACTACTCATTAAGCCTGCAATTTGGTGGAGTATGGCAGCCATCTGTCCAATTTCAAAACCAGCTTCAAGGAAAAAAAAGAGCTGTAAAGTCCCCCTCCTTGTTTTCACTCCCTCAAATATTCTGCAAAGTACTCAAAGCTGTAACACTCCTCCAACAGATTTCACAACACACAGGACGTTGTGTTCTAAAATAATGTTTTAAATTATCAGTAGTTTATTAAGAGTGTCTTATCAAATCCCGCCTTCCTTAATCACTACTGAGATCCATTTCAAAGAAACTTTCTTTATTAGCAGGCTAGAAGTATGCCACATAAGCTGAAAACACAATCCAAACAAAAAGGCAAATGATTACTATGCATAGCACAGTCAAAAGCAGATGAGAAAACCTGGAAATCCACTGTTTCAAACTGCACCCATACTGCTTTTCAAGGCTGCCAATGCTCTCTCAAACAGAAGATAATATCTAAAACAAAACTATCGATTTACATTAACAATATAATGCTCACAAAACAAAGCACATGATCCCCTAAAGTTGTCCTCTTCATCTCTTAGCTGACATTTCAACCTTTCCCAGCAACACCCCTCTAGTCTCCTTGTTAAGAATCTGTCCAGACCTTTCTTCACTGTCCTTTCTGGCTGATGAAGGGCTGAAAGTTCTTTGATTTATCCTCCAGCTCAGTCCAGCCTGCCAATTTTACTTTGGTATTTAAGAAGCCAGGATACAAACCCTTCCCCACCCTTTGGCCTCTAAATCCAGTCTGTCAAAGACAAAATGAGGAAATGGAGCCACCTGCTGCATTTCAACTTCAAGTTTTCTACAGCTCAATGGCCTAGAACAACCACACTCACAGTTCTCAAACATTTCTGAAATCTTCTGCTCTCAAATAATTTCCTCCCCTAGAAATTGCATTGCTAGTTATCTGCTTCTTGTGTTTATTGGCCTGATCCATACTCAAATAGAATGAGAGGCACTTCATCTTCAAATGTCTACTCAAGAGGTCAAGCAAGTGCCTAAACCAGTTGTTTAGAATCAGGTAAATAACCCACACCACTTACCTCAAACGTGTATTTTTCTCTGTTGTTAAATAGCATTAATATTGTCATCTGGAAAGTGGAGACTTGCAATATGTGCTTCCGTGTATTTGAGCCAGTTACTTGGGCACCTCCTACGCCGACTTCTGAGCCATCTTCCTATTTTAAAATTCCAAAACTACTATTAGATTATTCTTCACTGAAAAATGTTTTATCCTGCTAAGATGAAAGTTACATGATGAAAAATTTCTCTAGGAGATCAGCCTGCTCAAGCAATAGAAAAGCAAACACCTGGGGGCAAAACCAGGATGTTCCTCCAGCAGCTGCCTCACAATGCCAGGGAAATTGAGGTTGGAGGCCCATCTGGAGGTCCTGTGGTCCAGCCACCACTCCAGGCCAGGCTATCTACAGCCACCAATTAAATACTGACCATTGCTAAGGATGGAGACTCCACCACCTCTGTGGCCCCTGTTCCACTACTTGCCCACCCTCCAAGTTTTCTTGCTCTTACCTTTAAAATTATCAAAACATTTATCTTACAGTAACACAATTTTAACATCCTCACAAATGCACATTACTAATACTTTGTTACAAGAATTTTGCTTTCATTTTGCATTGCCTCCTACATTCCCAAGCATCATGCCAGTACTAGTTCTAACATAGCATTTTAGTCCTGGTCTAATCACTATGAAATTCCTTTCTCATATATATACAAATTAAGCATTGTACTTCTATAAACTCTGCTTAGAGTCTTGTTTTTGGAAAAATGGTGCCTACATTGCTCTCTGCATATGAAAAGCAAGTTAACTTGGCTTAGCAAAAATAACTAACAAGTCTCTTTTCACTTTTGACTGACAGTCAAAAAAACCCAAATCACTTAAACCATTAAGGTCCCTTCAAGATCACATTTACTACTTTTCTACAAGTAAAAGATGATGCTGAGTGATTCGTTCAAATTAGATTCAGAGGGAAAAAAAGTCAAAGCAAAACTGCTGCAAAGAAAGAATCAGACTATAAGGCTGATGGAAGGCATCTTATTCTTACATTCTCAATGGGTTTGCTTTTATTTTACAAAATTCTGAAGTTATTAAAAAATATCCATTTACTTTTAAAAGAATATACAATATTTACATAATCTTGATTCTCTACCTTTTTAACAGGCCCATAGAAAGTGGCATTGAGATCTGCAGAGCCCATGTGATGCTGGAGTGTCAGCTGTCGCCCACTGTGTTTGGCTAAATAAAATCTGTAATAGAATTGAATTGAAAATAATATATAGTTCACATTTTGTATTGAAGAGGAAATACCTTTGAAAAGTTACATAGCCTTTTGGAGCTATTGAGGACATTCTTAAAACATTTATAACTCTTTTTGCTTTTTCAAAGCATTAACTTTTGTCAGAATTCTATTTAAAATCTCCCAAAACCTCAAGCATTGCATTCTCCAATTTTCACATGAGCTGAAGAAGAGCAGTTTGCCAGCACATCTTTAACAGTAAAACTGTTAAAAAAAAAATCTGTATAGGCAAGTTTAGAAAGTTTCTTCTCAAAACATCTGCCTAAAAATCTGTTTTAATACATACCTTCTAAATATTTCAAAAGCATGTCTGGGAGCTGGAGGGATGTTGCACTTTGGTGTGGCTGACTGGGTAGGCCAGTAACCTGTTGTGAGGACACGCACTGTGAGATCAACACCTCCTAATGAGACCTAAAGGTAATTGGAAGAAAACACACTATTTTAAAACAAGACCGTGTTTCACCACCTTTTCTAGATCAGTGTAAAATGCTTAGAATTTTGTCTAACTACAAAAGAAACAGATGAATCTACAAACATTCTTTTTACAAAACCAGACAAATAAAGAGTAGATGGTACAGCAAAAATCCTTTATGTTATTCCCTCCTGGCATTTAAGAGCATACAGAATTGAACAAAATAAATTCTTAACCAAGAACTAAATGTTTGTGATCATAAACAGAACTTATGTGCAACAAATCTTTCTAAATAGCTTTTTTGATGACATGCAATAAAGCTGGGTTGAATGAAATGTGTCAGTTTCAAAATAACTCTTTCTAAATGTACTCTCTGGAGGTAGAGAGGAAATACTAAATATCTGATGTTGAACCATAGTGAGCTTACCTGTGAACTGCAATGTCAACAGTTACTCACTTTAACACACCCCACCTATCCTCTTTCCCTGGAGACAGCCATGACTGTGAATATGCAGCACTGGTGAGGAAACATTCCCCAGCTGAAATGCTGATCTATAAAGATGTGTTGGCAGATGATAAAGATCTGGCTACCAGTGATGCATAATCCCCACTAGGTATCCCAACTAAGCTGAGCATTATTAAGCTTAAAACTGACTGGTTTCAGCTCTAGGAGGTAGAACCAATACCTTCAAAGAACATACATTATGGACAATATAAGCCAAAGCATACAATATTCAACTTATATAAATCCACTACACAGAAATACAGCACATTATGTTTTAGAAGGTCAAAAACTGCCACCTAAACTCAGAAACTTTCACTATTCAACAGCAAAGTAGCATTCCCATGCACTACAGAAGAGTTTTTGTATTGTGTGTATTGAATGCCTGTGTGCACCAACCAACTTGTGCCCAGGAAACTTCTGAAAAACCTAAACAAGCTTCAGCAGTTTTCTTCCTCCAGCCCAAGTGTGGGAAAAGGCCATCAGTGCAGACAGAAGGATACAAAAAATATATTTATCTGGAACTGAAGCATCTGAGCTGAGATGGCAACTGTTTTTTGGTCTTTGCCAGACCAGAACACAGCACTAATTTAGAATGCCTCCCATCATACATTATAAAGAGCACTAAGCAGTTGGTGAAAAAGTTTCGGAAGCACTTTATTATACAAGATGTCTTTTCAACATAAAAATGGTATGAACTAGTGGAAAGTGCCCTGAAGTGATCCAGTCTTTACAGAACTCCAACAAATGTCCCAGGATCACAGTTGCAGAAATTTCTCAATCTATTAGCCTGGACTTTCCCTAGTGCTGAGCTCTCCACTTCCTGAGAGCAAACCAGTCACCTACACAGATCTTGGCACTGCCTATATCTCAGGACAGAGGATCAGCAGGACATTTTGCAGGTAGGATTATTTAGAGAAAAGCAGATGCCTGACTCCTCTAGGAGACACCGTACACATTTAAGGTACCCCAATTGTTTAAAAAGGCGCAGAACAAACTATTTCATATAAAACACAGTATCACCAGCAATTTAACAGTAACAAAATCCCCCAAATCTTCCTGTATTTCCTCTCAAACATTATTGACACTAATAGAAATATATATACTTCTGTCATAAATAGTAACTCTGGAAATTTCATTAAAAGGCCATGATTAGGCTGACCAAAAGGCAACCATCACATGAACTGCTGGTCTCTTGCCAAGGGAAAGATGAAGTTTCAAATAAGGCCTAACTGAACATCTGTTAACATTTTGAATTCATCTTCTTAGCTGTACATAGCTAAAAAGAAGATCAGAAACATCATTTATCAACTCACTTATTTTAAGACGGTCACATAAAGTACATGAACCTAACTTTAAGCACAACCCCCTCTTCCCATCCACGTCCAAGCCTGGTATGCTACCGAAAAAATGGGAACGCTCCAACAAATTTTTAATGAAATTTTTATTTCAAGCATTCCAGAAGCAAAACATGACTTGCCTCTAAAGCAAAGAAACCAAACAAACCAGTAGTAAAGCTGCCTGTCCACAAACACCTTTGTCCACATCCCCTTCAACCTTTTCTGAATCCCCTCAGAGAACATGCTGTTCTCCTACTCATGATGATTCACACAATGCTAATGAGGAGGATTTCAGCCAATTGCTTCAAGACAGCAAAGATTTCCTATCACCTTGCACAACCACAAACACTGGACACAGTATATCCATGAAAATATTCCTGGCATTCAGACTTCTGAAACCAATTCGAACAGGCTTGATGTACAGACCCTGCCTACCTGCACACAGGGAATTACCTGGCTGTTTATTATATACTATTAAGTGCTGAGTATCAGTACAGAAAAAAAGTGCTTTAAAGAAAGTAAACTGATAGCTCAAAAAGAGTGATGTCTCCATAAAATATTCCAGGGGCCTACTTTTACAAGAAGGTGTAATTTTTTCTAATTAAACGACTTAATCTATATTTGACAATCTGCAATAAAATTTGAAAAACTAAATTTTGAAATTTGCAATATAATGGCAGTTTTGCTTTCAGCAAAGACATTAATTGTGTCAGGAAAGTTCAACATGAGATGGCGTGCTTTGCAAATACCTGCAGCATGCAGTATTTTTCTTGCTCTTAGCAAAAAATACACGTCACAACTGGCGATTAACTTTGAAGAATGGGAATCAGACGGCTTTGCTGGCGACGAGGGGTTTGGGAAACACGTGTGAGCTGGCAGCCGGCCCCTGGAGCGCGGCACAGCTGGGCAGGGGAGGGCACAGCTGGGCAGGGGAGGGCACAGCTGGGCAGGGGAGGGCGCCGCGCGCCCCCTGGCGGTGCCGCCCGGCAGAGCCGCTGAGCCGCGCACCCACGGCCCAGCCCTTTGGGCGCTCGGATTTTACGGACTGAAACTGGCACTACCCGAGCTGTGGATCGAGCTCCGAACCGACTCTGGCATCTCGGGAAATGCTAACACAGTTTATAACATAAGAAACACAGTAAAAGGAACAATCTGCACAAGTCGACAAAGTCCTTCTCGGCACACACATTTAGGAACAAATGAAAAACCACAAGCGTGGACAGAAGTGCAGGGTTTGAAGTGAAGTTAAAGCACACGCACACAGACCCCAGCACTTACCCCTGTCGCCTGAAGATGTTGCCTGAACTCATCCATCGTTGTGTTTGAGATGCTCATGTCCCTGAACATTCCTTCCAGTTTTGACGTGAACTGACATCCACATTCAGTCTAGAAACACACAAAATAATTTGTTGTACCAGCACTATGAAAACAAAGCTTCTGACAGGCAAACTGCAAGACTAAAAGTTAGTTTATAAATCCCAGAAGTTACATTTCTGTACATCTGGTTACTGGAATTTCCATTTGCATTACATTCAGATCTTAGAAAAGTTTCCTATTTTATATAGCGATCTAACCTTACACAGATCTTCACTTGCTTTCCTTCTCTTTTCTCCATTATTGTATTTTTGTCTTAGTTTTCTATATCATATTAAAAAAACTGTGAAAGCTTATCAAATCAAGACAAACTTTCCCTGCTTTTAGCACAATACTGTAAAGGGAAATGAACCCTATTTATATCACAAGGAAACTCCTGTTGTCCTAGGAGTGTTTCATTTTGAAGGCTGACTTCAGATTACCCAGCAAGATTCCTAGGCCTTGTGAGAATCAGGGACATCTGCACACAGACAGATGTGCACAGGCTCATGCATTTCAGCTGCACACGCAGGGCTGTGTGCCCATTTCTAACCCATACTGTGATATAACGGGAAAGGAAGCATGTTAGCTTCAGCAAGTCTGTAAGAAAAGAGGACACTGCACGTCCACTGATTCATCTTGCAAATGTGTGCCCTGTGCCTTCTGAATCACCAGGCTAAAAGTGGTGGAGAGGTACCTGAGAAAGAATTAATACTGAGAAATTTGGAGAAATCTGATAAAAACCGACTTCGCTCACTGATAGAATATGAAGGTCAAAAATAAGGATCAGTGCAGTTGGATTTTAGCATCCCTCTGCTTCAGAATTTCTCTAGTCATTTATCAGGCCACACATGAAGAACATGCAATATAACTCCGTTTAAGGTCTGTTCAACTTTAAGCTTTACTTTCTTCTCCATCTCTTGGTCTATTTAATCAGTATTTAACCAGCTAAGGAAAGTGTGTTTCTAGAGACTGATATGAAGATTTTTTTTTCAAACTACTTATCAAAAAGGAATTGAGCATTATCACCAGCCTGCTGGTGGAGGCAATTAAAAAACAACACAAGCAATAACAAAATTGTACTGTGAATAACAGAAAATCTAGGATAAAACACAGTCTTCAAATTCAGTCACTGCAGTTGTCCTATTATTGAAACAGTCTTAAACTTAGAAAAAAAGATTTTATTTTCTAGATTGTGCTCTCATCACAGGGGCTTTTCGGCACTTCCTTTTAGTTCCATGAAAATATTTGGAAAAACCTTTTGCATTTTCTGTTGGGGCTTTCAAAATCAACTCTGTATTTAGCAGCAATCAAGATTAATCTCATGTAAAACCAGAAGAAACCACATCTACAAAAAACAAAAAAGAAAGAGAAAACCCCCTAAAAAGTATGCAAGTACTGTCTTACCTTTAATTTGGAGATCATATTCTTCTCAGAGTCATCTGAAACACTCTTGTTTGTGAGAAGTCTTCTTGCCAAGTGCTGCTTGTAATAGCGTTCAAAAACATCTTTCTCTTGCATAAACCTGAATAAAACCATTGCTTTATCCAATATAGTTTCTACTTCTTGCTCTGTTAGCTGTAAAAGAAATAATTTGCTGGTTTTAATCTTCCAGCACAAGTGTCTTACACAACCTAAATACTTAAAAGTAATTCACAGCAGCAGATGGTCTAACAGTAGCCAACAAAACTGGTCCCACATATGACTGACAGCCGAAAAAACGATGCACAAGCTCAATAAAGTGGAGTAAGAAATAGATCTAAAATGAAGGGAAAGGCAACAGCAAGGGAGAAGGGAAACAAGGAATGGGTAGAACCCCTTGATAAATACATTAAAAGTTCCTGGGTAAGTTTTAAAAAGCACTGATGGAAATCAGTGTTAGGGGTATGAAAAGTTAGTTTGGAATGAAAGCTTTTAAGACTTGTTTTGCAAAGCCCATCTAATGCCACAACAAATAAAACGATTATTTATATTATAAAAAAATTGAATTTACTATTTGATTCCCAAAGCGTTAAGTTGCATGCTCTAATATTCAGTTTTATTCAGAGCCACTGAAGCCTCAGCTGAACCATCCTGTCCAGATCTGGGTTCTGTACCTCAGAAAATTTCATGAAAGAAGCTAAGACTGAAGGAAACAGATACACTTAAAACTAGAAGACAGATATGGTAATAGACCCCTGGTATGTAAAAACAGTAAAAAGCTGCAAAATCAAACCCTTTTCCCTAACCAAATTAATTTTCAAAAGAAATTATTCGATATTAAGAATAGCTGCCAAACTATAACTATATTTAAGGAAATGATACGTAAGGTTTCAAAAGAAGGGAGCTGCAGAATCTACTACAACCTAATTGTTTTTTGAGGAAATATCTGCTAGAAGTAGTTCAGGTATGCTGCTTCAGAGGTAGGTGACAAGCCACACAGGTCTTGTGCCTGATTTTTCTGTAAGTTTAGATCTAAAGTGTTATGAGCTCAGATGTGTTAACATACATCTTTTTGAAGGTAGTATTGTCATTTCTCTTAATACAAAAATAATTCTCAGAAAAGTAGCTAAGTTTAATTCCATCCAAGTTTACAGAGCAAAAGGCATGATACTTTGAGTTGATTCATACTTACTCCCTTGACTCCCTTTTTCAGCTTATCGTCAATAAATAATGAGAGGTACTCTGGAGACCTGGAGTTGAGGTTGAGGAAGTACTCAAAGTCACCCGCAATCGTCTGCTTGAAGAGTCGATCGTTATTGAAAGATTCTTGAAGGAAGCGATCAAACCTACTCTTCAAGTCCAGTAAGCCCTTGCAAAAAAGAAAAGAAAGCAAAACCATTTTCACTGATACGAAGTTGTAAGCTGTGAAACAATAATAATAGATGAGGCCATAGAGAAGACCAGATCTACAGTCAGAGGTTCTGCAATGCTCTCTGTTCAGCATTGTTAGGAAGTATCTGAAATTTCATTTCCATTTTTACATTTCTATTGCTGCCATGAATCTCTTATAGAAGCAATTTTCAGATAAACTGGCTAAAATAGTCAAATACTGGTGCAGTTTGCTATAATACACTTCTCAGTGTATATACACCCTTGCTAAACAGGTTGATTTCCTGTATTTTTCAATCTGCAACTTAAAGGAGGTATTTGTTGCACTCATTAAGCCTTTTCTATTTCAAACAACATGGACAAAGTCAGTATCATAAACAGCATATGGGAAAGCTGAGGCTAAGCACCCATTAAGTGCATCCCTAGAGCTACTGAACAAGTTTGAGGAGAAAACACACTGCAACAACAGGCCTAAACTTGTCAGCGTTTTTGTTTCCCTCTAATTTAATCCAGGGACATGTTCTGCATTATTCAGTCGCGTGTTTCTTGCTGATTAGGAGTCACTGGGAGCATGTGAAAGTTAGAAGCACCAGGGACCTGAACGGAACCACTTCCTCTGAACTAAACCATTGGACTCTTAGCATCCTTTTTAGGGTTTGCACCATCTTTGCCCAGGGTTAAAGCAACTGAGCATAGAAGGGGGAAGCATCTTAAAATCACCTGAGCACCTTGCTAAGTATGTATGATACACAGAGGTTTTAACTGAGACAGTATTTGGCAGGCAGGGGGAGAAAATTTCACTTGCGAGTTAGATTTGTAATGGACAACCACTGCCTGCAAAAACTGTTCAGGTAAACAGTATTTAAGTCTTCAGGTTTTTAAGAAATTATTCATATGCGGTTACTTAAAGAAGCCATTCAAGAATTACTCAAAGAAGTAGTAATGTTTCTTAGGAACTCACCATCTCACTTAAAGGAATGATCTTTAGACAGGCTAATTAATGCGTAATAGAAATTTTAAATTCAAAGTAAATCCCACTATCTCTCTGTTTACCAAGGTTAGCTCATGTCTCCTCTCCAGGAGTACACCATCTGAACAACCTGGTGTTAAACAGGAGAAACTGTTAGTACCTTGAGTTACAAAAGCATTTCAACATCCCTTCAAACTATTATACAAAGGTTTAAATCTAAACCCCTGGCAATGCTTGTGCAATCATCTCGCCAATTATGCTCAGGGTGATGTCATGTTGTGGAAGCAGTGCTGAGCTATGATGGAGTTGTTTTTCTTGATGGTTTAATGCAGCTTCCACTCCTGTCTCCTCAGTGCATTCGTCCATGACAGATTCACATGAACTGAGCTGAGAAGAGCAAGGTGGTTTCTCAGTTCATAGGTATTTCCCTCTGCTTCCATCACCTCAGTGGAAGTGGTGGATAAACCTTTTTGGGGTTTTTTTTGTGGTCGATTATTCATCCCTGCCCTAGGACATCTTCATGAGATGCTGGGGTCCATACTGAGGGGCTGAGCTCTGCCAAAGCACATGGGTATGGCTGCAAGTCTTCCTCAGCCTCATTTTGCTCTTCACCTTTGTGACAGGAAACCTTGATAATATCTTCATAATTAAGTTTTTATATCTATCTTTCTCAGTTAAATTTTTTATGATACCTCTTTAGGCCCATCAGGAGTGAAAATTACTTCAAAGTAATCCAGATACTTATTTTCCACATCATTTGCACCCCCCCCCGCTTTTTTTTTCTAAATCACACCACCACAAATGTAAGAGTCCTTAATCATTAAACCCAGTAATTTTTCAAGGGCATTCTCTCTTCTTTTTACCAAACCTTGAAGAGGTGATTCCTGTTCAAGCCTGGTAAGAAGTTTGCTTCAGCATTGCCAGAAAATTAATAATCCAATCAAAAATGGTTTTATACTCAAATGGCTTCTTCAAATAGTAACCAGTTCTAGCACAGTTACTGTTTTCCAACAAAACAGCAGAGACTGACAGACACACAACATTAAATGTTTCTCACAAAGAACAGACACAAGGACTTGAACCACACATTTTAAAAAACCTCAAACAATGTTTAATGAATACACACTTTCACATTAAATATAAAACATCTTCCAGTAATAGAAACACAGCTTTAAGGTTCAATGTACTCTAAAGGTTTTATATGCAAATTTCAAACCATCTTCTCAGAGACAATGGAAGACAAAAGATGACAAAAAGTTCTGAAGCATATTTTGTGATCTTGATAAATTAATGGTACACATCACTTAGTGAAAGAGAGAACAAGAAAGAACACTCACATCTTTTAACATGCAGAACTGTTCTGTTTCTCAGGGAGACAGAGAATGGAATGAGTAATTTGTTATGACTGGTAAACACATTCACCTCTCAGTCACAGTTAAGCTTGCCATGAAATATTGCCATGTGATTTTTGCCTCAATAAACACTGATAGCTAATGTTACGTAAAATTAAACAAAGTGGACACTATAAAGCTATTTGCCAGCAGATGTACAACTCACTTTGGAGACACAGCATTTAGGGAAATCCAAGAAGTTCCCACCAGTTAGATAATTAGGCTGAATATGTTGTTTATTAAAAGCAACTACTAAAAGCACAAAAACTTAGTATGTACTTTCCAACTTAAGTAAGAGTTCTAAACATATCTGAAGGTTCAGAGAATGTACATTAAAAAAAAGTATAAATTTAACTTATAAATAATAACCCCTTTTGAATCAATACTAAGGTATACCTTATAAATTGTGTATGTGGTGAACTGCTAATGTGTGGAATGTGGGAAAGAAAAGGAAGTATTTAACTACCTGAATGTAGTCAACTGGATTCTTTCCTTCTCCCTCTTCAGAAACCAGTGCTTTGCCTTGCTCTCTCAGGTATGAGCTCATGCACTCACACATCGTCTTCAGACCATTTGGCACTCGGCTGAACAACTTGTACATGCAAGCAAGGTCTGCAAACAAGAATGAGAGATTATGCAGAACACCTCTGTGTGTTACACTTCTGTAACTCACTCATCTCAGAGCTAAAGCTGATAGAAGTTCAGCCACTTGAGCCACAGAAAGCATCCTGTAACAGCTCAGGCACCAGATTCTTCTGATCTCCTTTCCTTCAGCCCTGACAACATGCTGACTGCAGCAGCCTCAAAATGAAAAGCAAAGACTGTATTCAATTACTCTAGGTTGTCTGTAGCAGGGAATCTGTTATTGTGACCTCCAGGCCAGCAAAACATGATGCTAATGCTAAAGGATAGTGAACCTATTAGAACTTCAGCAAGATTATATTTTCCAGTGGTATTTAAGAAGGTAGCTCCCAAGATTGCCATTCCCAAAATCAAGCATTGTATCAAGTTTGTTGGGGTTTTTTTGTTGGGTTTTTTTTTTTTTTTGTAACTAAGTTAAACCAAATAGGACAGCACTCATGAGAAGCTTCTTTCTGTATTAAAAGCAAAACTTGGTAAAAATTTGGAGTTTAATTTATATTTGTCTTAAAGCCAGTCATATACTTTTACACTACTATGTTTCATCCACCTAAAATATTGATAAGTGGCTTAGGCTAAACACTGCTCTCCAAAAGAACAATCCATCCTTGTACATTTATGCAAAATCTCATCTTCACAAAGCAGCATTTCCACTCTGCTATTTACCTGAATCCAACCAAGGCCTATAACAGTTAAACAAATTCCTGTATTTTATGAATAACCTTCAATATCTTTGCACCCTCAGCCTGAAGGTTATCTAAACTGGATATTAAAGAGAAAAGTGATTAAGTATAGTATCATAGCTTTCTTTTTCAATACAGTAATTTTTTTTTTACAGCTAGGAAATGTGCTCACTTTGTGCTCTATCACCTAGTAATTGTGAGACTGCTTTAATGAACAAAGGCCATTAATCTAAGCAGCAAGGCTGTTCCCCATTCTCATGGCTTTAGTGTGAGCACTCATTTCTAAATATAGATACTACAATCCCTCTCTTCGTTATGCTGCTTTAGAAACTTATGTTCTATATCCATAATAACTTTCATTCAGTCACTCTGTCCCACATTAACCTCTATTAGGGAAAAGCAAATCAAACCAAGCCCTTCTGTTTCAACCACTTCAATAAGCTGCTTCTTATCCTTTAGAAACGGCCAACTCCTTTCTGCAACAATGCTCCCTCCCCAAGAATTGGTCCTGCAATGCTTCTGTTTAAGTCTTTTACACAAGTACTGTTTAAACAACTGCCCATGGGCCAAAGAAATGTGATGCATTTTCACAAATACATATTACAGGAATGGAAGTAATAAAATGGCTCATGGACAACTGGTGACAAAAACCAGTACAATAGATTCGTACTTTTCTTATGAGATACCTGGTTTACCAAAGAAGTGCCTGTATCTGGTACTAAATAGAAACAAATTAAGTATATGGGCTCTGTTTTAAGAGCCATCTAATAGTCACTGAGTATTCTCAGATGTTTGCAAAACAGAGTCACTAAGTGTTTCCACAATTACACAGGAATACAAATGTTAAGCTTGACTTATCCCACGTTTAAAAATAATAAGCAGTATCAGAAGCATTTGTGTTTCACAAATGATGCAGTCTTACCTTCTGTCTTCCCATTTTTCAGCATATGAACTAGCCCAGAGTTCTCCATTTCCACTATAGTTTTCATATGCTTGGAAATAAGCTCCCTCTCAACAACTTTCACAATGGGTTCTTCTGTTGATTTATCCAGACAATGCATCACCCGCTCTATTTCTTCATTAATTCTAGCTTCTACTTTCTTTATATATACAGAAGCACTGTTTTCAGCTAAAAATTTCTGACTTTCCATCTGTGATTAACACAAATTAATACTTTAGACTTTTTTGTAAAGGGTAAAAAGAAAACATGTCAGATCAGCATTTATAAGCAAGTTCAAATCAAACACAGCATGTCCAACATATCCAAGATACACATACACACAACACAAAATAAAGGTTCTATTATGCTAAATGTGTTACATAAGGGGGTACATGCAATATAAACAAGGTATTTTTCATATTAAAACATTTCAAGCCAACCTAGTTTCCAGTTACCAACTAGAGCTTTAGCCACAGGTTCAAAGAAAACAAAGATGGGGAAAGGGAAGGATCAAAAATTCCTTCCAAATATCAGTTTATGGCAGTTCTCATTTTCTTTACTGACAATGCTGAGCACATTATTTCATGTCAAACTGTTTTTATTCATACTGGTCAGCAGAGTCTTTAGAGAACAGATGTCTTATTTTTCAGGCAGAGCTAAGTATTAGAACTTAAATGAAAGTAATTATTTTTCTTAATTTTATATAAGCACCAATGAAAAACAGAACACAATGACATTTAAATGGCTGTGCAACATATGCTTCAGCTTTTCAAGGAAGTTTGGAGACCAGAGCATATGACAGCTGATCCTGCAAAAGAATTGGGAGACTCACAAATTACCTTATCTAGATATTTTTTAACATGATTTTAAAATTTCTATCAATTTCCAGAAATAAATGATCATGATTACATTCAACAAGCACTCAACTGGCTTTCCTACTCCAAGTATCTCACAAAAAACCCTCAGAAAATATTCAGAATGTATTATTTGGTGGCTGATCAACAATTGGAGAGCCACTTGGATATGCTTAATTGTTTGACTTGGTTGATTTTATTACAAAAAAAACCTCACAAATGTAGAAACTATGAAGGAAACAAAGTTTCCTCAAAGGCAGTTTGACATCTTTCCCAGCCCGAAACACTTTGAACTTTTCATGCTACTGGCATTTCAAAAAGACTGGGGGGGGGGGCAAAGCAGAAGTAGACTAAGTTACATGTAATAGTCTAAAGCAGGTACAAGATTAGCACGATGATTCCATCTTATTGGCACCCATAGCTCACAACTACATTCAAATTATGCTAATTCTGTAAAATCTGTGTTACTTTTCCCTGCAAAATTAGTGATTATTTTTCTTATTTCATTTAGTGGAGATGGACATACTCTTCAAAAAAGCAAGTATGTAAAGTACCACCAAATCTAACAATTCCAGACAGTAATAACAACATTCCAAATATGGTGTTAGAATATTGCTGTACCTGAAAAAATTCTGCAGACATCTCCAAAAATGGAGCCTCGAAGTCTTCTTCATAGACTGACCTTCCTTCAAGACCTAGAATCATTAACATCTGGCAAGCATTTCTTATTGCGCCTCTGCCAAAAAGTAAGTTGTTAACAACTTGAGAAATCTACGTGCTTGTAAGAGAGTACACAGCAGAATAACAACTCATAACACAATATTAACTTCAATAAAACGTAGTAATAGAAAGTCCGTTCTAATCTGTTCGGTACATGACATTTTCAAGAACTACAGGAACAAGGTTGTTTGGTTTTGTTCAAAACTGAAGAGTTGACAATGTTTATTAATTATTTTAAATGCAATGATAGGAGCACAGGTCTCAAGTTCTACTAAGTCATAAAACAATGAAGAATATATTTCAACATATAAGAAATTAACCCAAAATACTACTTCAAAGAAAACTGCACACATAGGTCAGAACTGAGCAATTCAAAACAACTGCACACATGGAAGTTGCTACACGAAGTTTGAGGTTTTTGGATGGCTGGTGGTTTAAAAAAAGCCAACCACACAAAAATTTAAGAAAATGAAAAAACCCCAAACTGAACACAAAATAAACCCCACCAAAATTCAAATACATCAGCAAGTTAATGAAAACAAAAGAAATGCATCTAGAAAAAGATTCCACTTTCTGACAGTAGGGAACAATACACAGCTGTAGCTGGGGAGTATTTTTCTTTTCCTAAATTGCATGTTGGGCAATCTTAGTCACAGAACTGCAGCCAGAGTAGCAAGGAGTTTACATATCCCTACATACAACAGCTGTTCTGAAACTGGAGCAGCACAAGAAAACTTGCAAATCTGCAGTTCCTTCAGCTGCAGAATCTGTAGTGGGTGGTACAAAACTTCCACTCTATTAAACCAACCAAAGAAGCCGAGAAACTGGTTTAAAACTCAGAGATGCAACTAAACTGCTACGAAACAAATTGATCAAAACATGAGGAAAAGGAATTGGAATTAAAAGAGGAAACATCATAAATAAATAAATGAAAAGGTACAAGAAAATTAAACAACCTCTCAGTACAGGGGAAACACAAGGTAGCAAGAGGCGGAAAATTGTCAAAACTCTGCTTTGTGATCAAGTGCTCTGGCACAGTGTGATGATGGAGACATCTGATGAAAGTTTTAATAAAAAAATCACAAGATTAATATTAAAAAATATATTAACAAGCTTCCCTGTTTACCATTATGCTAAAATATAATATACAAAGAAATATGTTACTCCAGAATACGGAGAAATTTTAGTTGTGCTCACAAACTTAAGTAAGGAATTATTTGTGTATGTTCCTGAGTCACTCTTTAAAAACTGACAGGTATTATTTACAACCAAAGATATTCACTTACAAACATCTTACCTGTCTACAACTTCTCCTTTCCTCTCTCTTGCAATCATATCCAGCAGAGTTTGCCTCAGATGATCCCTGATGCAGCCATAACGCACAACTTGATCTCGAAAAATTATCAGGCCCAAGTTGTAGACATTCTCCACGTTGTTTTGTTGCACGTACACTCGGTCCTACAACAAGGGCATAAACAGCAATAAAATTGGGAATTCACTGCATCTATGCTATTCAAAAGTACAAGAGATCAATTATTTCTCTGTAGTGGAACTATGACCAAATATATTTTTTCCCTGTCTTAATAGAAAGAAATTATGTATACCCTCAAAATTCAAAAGTAGTTCCATTTTCCGAAACTCCATTTACACTGGAAGTTCTACTTGGCTTAGGAGCATAAGCCCAGGATTTATGACTAAAGCATGCCAGAGCAGATCTACAGCCTTCCCACTTTTTAGTCTGGGTGCAAAGCAATCTCCAACTACTGACTAAATCCATAGCACTATTTGCAGGAGGTTTGACTTATCTACTCAAACCCTTCCATCCATCTCTTTCTGATCTTTGAGAAAAATGATTTAATTGCCTTCCCCCCCAATATTCCTACCACTCCTTTTAGGCAAAAAATAGTCAATATTCAGTGAAATTTCCTGAAACAGCATCATTAGATAAAGAGCAGCAAATACAGAGCTAAAACAAGGAGAGTTACAATCAAAATCTTTATTAATTAGTACTGCAAAATTGTACATAAGGACTTCTGTACTTCTGTCCTGTACTGTTCTGTCCTTCCACCCTCCCCAAATTCACTTTCATTCAACTTGAGCCATATTTCAAAACCTTGTTATGTTTCATTATAATCTCACCCATACACCCCCACCCCCCAAAAAAAAGAAGAGGGAGAGAATAAGATATGTTTTACATTTCGAGGTATGTTTAAATTCTTTCTCCCTATATAATCTCTGTCTATAGGAAAGATCAAGCTCCTCAACTACCCATTTTTTTCCACCTACCTTTAAAAATCAACGCCAATCTTCAGATCAGCATTTAAAGACTGCATAGCCCAAAATCCATCACACAGAATTGATTGAGAGTGCTAAGCAGACCCCAAATCTCTTACTGCTACCCAAACAAATGCTCCAAAAATTTGTCTCTCCTTTCCTCTCTCCCAAATTAACTCTGAAAAAAGGAAGGCTATTAATAAAGTCACTAGCAGGCAGAAAATGCATATATTTGATTAATAGCCACTACTAGGTCAGACCACTTAAAACAATATTAAGAACAGAAAAACTGAGTTTTTATAACCCCTTTCTGAGATGAGCAATCATTATTTTTGTTAATTTCTGTCAGAGCATAATCCATTCCTCTAATATCATAGTTTGGGCAATTACTAAAAATACTGCTTTGCTATTATTTAAGTATCGGGACAATGACATTAGAAAAAGCTACAAGCTTTGTACCCACTCACAAATCTAGCCAGGATAAGGTTCTATAAAAATGTACATAGCTATAACAAAACAATAATACTAAAAAAAAAAAATCAAATTCTATAAAGGATGATGGTCAATTTATGAAATTAAGTATAAAGATTAGCTTCTCCACTGGTTCCATCACTATCTTAAGTGCTTTATTGCACTCAGAATTAAAGAGTAAAGCTACTCAAACACCTGGAAAATGAAACCATTAAAAGAACAAATGTTATGCTTCAGACCATGGAAAAAGTATTTCAAAACTGTATGTTACATAAATTCTGCAATTTCAAAAAATGAGAAGGAATGTACAGCACACAATTTAGCAGCTGATTTCACATGGCAAAATTATTCCTATACTAATTATATGCCAGATTCCCACTTGGTGACCAGAGGAAAGCAAAACACTGAGTTCTGCAATTAACGAATGATTTCCCACTCTCTGCCTTCAGACAGGCAGCACTTAATTTAAATAAAAAAACAAGATGGGAACAGGTCAGATATGCCTACTCAGTGGCTCCTAAAGCAAGCTCAGCTTTGTCTCAGAGCAAAACATTCACTAATTGGTCTCGTGAAGTCAGTTCAGTGACTTGTGGTGGGCTAGCTCTTTGGAATAGGTTACTTTTGTTTTTCTGTTATTTAGAAACGGGGTTGTTTATTTTACTTCCTTATTTACACACTTGCATCAAGAGCAGAAGTAAATGTGATTCTCAAGTAAGACAAACTTAAAATACATTTTCAAAGAAGTGAAAGAGCAAATTAAAAAGTAGTGTCTAATACTATATAACTTGAAGAGAAAAGAATGTAATTGTTATTCCAAAAAAATATTCAGGCCTCTGAAGCACAGGCAGCAGGGTATCTAAAAGGATTAAAGCCATGGCCATGACTCATCTGCATAGCTTCTGTTGTGGCAGTGCTAAACATTGCCACTGTGAAATAGTGACTCCTCTCAGTTTATCAGCAGCCTCTGTAGTAAGCCAGACCTCTCTACAATACCCAAACCAGAGCAGCAACATTAACATTTCTGATCCTGCTGATTTGCTCATCCTTGGTAACAGATCACACTTGCTGGAAGCTCTCACAATCTAAAAAAAGAATCATAGAAAGCCCCATTTGGGAACAGGTTTGACTGACAAGGCTACACACTACTGAACAGAAATCACTTCCCACGGGGAGAAGCAGCGGGTGCTTAAAGGTAAGAGTAACTTTCAGGAGACAAGAATGGAGTTTCAGACAGCAATTATTCATAAACTACAATCCTGCTTACACTGCAGAATAATTCTGATCTGAAGTCACTCACTGTAAGGTACCAATAGCCACATTTTACCCATCTCTGCATGGATGCACTGCCTGGATGATGCAGCAGCCTTCAGATAGATACCCTTGTGTATACAGTTCGTATCTTTGATCCTAGCTCTGGAAATAAAAACAACACTTCTCCCTATTACCTTGTGTGTAAGCCATGGACAATGAGAGTCATCCATTAAAACTCACGTATCCAACCTGTCAGTGCTGGCCTAAGAAAAGACACCAGCTTTGTGCACAGCACAGATGAGAAGGGAATGCTCTGCCCTCTGAAAAATCCCCAGCTGTATTTGCAGGAGCAATTGTTCACTTCTGACAGTGTGTAACTGGCACTACCCATACACCTGTAATGCAGCCAGGGGTGTGACTGCTGCACTCGCATACCTGGAATTGCTTTAAATTTAACAAGCACAAGTAGTGAAGAAGAGACACCACAGAATCCAGTTTAACCCAGCTTCCTTTAGACATCCTAAGAATACACACACTCATGTTGCTTGAAGAAAAGCCCAAATAACTCCACCTCCATTGCTGCCATTCCATACAGCAGCTAAAGAAAGCCCACTGTAGGTATGCTTACCTATGCTGCTGCTGTGAGGCTGAATTTCAGAAATGCCCAAATGTACTTCACTACTTCAACGTGTCTTAGTACTTGACTTGACTTAGCAAAGATGCTACTTAGCACATGACTTTACTGTTTCAGTGCCTCACTGCTTGTTGCAGACAGTGCCAGAATTTACAGAGAGTATTACATCTACTCTGGCACCAATTACTGCAGCCTAAATATGTAAAAAGGAAGAGAGCTTGTGTTACAGCCTACAAAATCCAGTGGAACCACAAACTTCAAATTCAGTCAGGGAAACTGGAATGTCTCAAAATAATCAAGATGAATCTTTATCGTGCAAAAGGTTGCAAAACCTCACACTGCACCTGCAACAGAACTGAAATCAACAGACTTTTACCAGAGAGTAATCACAAGAGACAAGGTAATACATTTTTAAAAACATAACTATAAGGCAAACTTGAGAGCATCTTGTTCTTGAGAACTTCTTGGAAGAAGTTCTGCATGAACAATGAAATCCTGCCATAACTTCAAACAGCAAGTATTCTAGTCATTAAGCACCATAATGCACAAAGCCCATTGTACAAAACAAATACCCTTCTAAAAAAGATGTATTTGAATTGATTTTTATTTTAAAAGTGGCAAAATTAATCAGAGGAAAGAAATAAAGGTGGTTTGGAAAGGTGTTTGTTTTGACTTAAATCATACAGGAGCCAATGGGTGAAACAAAGCTGGAAAACAAGCGTGGCATTAAAACAGATACAGTTTGGTTTAAGATGTAAAATCAGTAGGCTGAAGCAGGAATTCAACAGAGTAAGACCAGAATTCAAGAGGATGTTAAATGTTTTACTTTCACTGATGTCACAGTGTGGCCTGTTGGGCAATAGGTGCATTTCCTGAAACTGATGGGTAATTGAGATGGCCTACAAAATAAGAGAAGGATTGGGTCATGCTTTACTTACAAACATATGATAATTGCATATACTTCTCCTGGTAGAACACAAGCACATCAATTAACAATGCCTGGTGACTCAGGTTATAGAGTGTTTGGTGCTTTTTTTAGATAAAATATTTTTAATGTTATATTAGATTTGCTTGAATAAAAATGTATAAATTACTTCTGACAAGCATATCATTATAAACCTACATGTCATTCAGACTCAACATCAGAAAATAAGAACAAATCATTCCTCATTTTATAAAGTTCTTGAAAATTGTTTCTTTGAAAAGCAGTCAGGTCTGATCTTTCACAGGTGCTTTGTAATTTTGTGGTACTGGCAGCTTTCCCAAACTTTTTGAATGAACACATATTCAAGACTGGAAGTTTCTTACTCTTAGTCTCTTTTCAATGAAGAGAATTATGTTTGACTCAAGAGGACATCCCAGTGACAAAGGTGAAACTGCAAATCTCTGAAAGTAGTCCTCTTTTAAACCACTGCTTATACTTGAATTTGTAATCAAAGCATGTATTATCCACAATTCGTCTTGCGTCCCTCCAAGTCAAAGAAAAGGAGGGGGTCTGCCCATTGTATTATCTTCACACTAGATAGTTCTACCTAATAAAGACTAAAATTGTAACTATAAACCCCATATTCCATTACAGAGGTTTAATAAACAAACATCAGTGCCCCTAAGTTCATAGAAGTATTTTGAAAGAAAATTTTGTTCTATTTTTACAATTATACTATAAATATATTTTATTGTGGATGGGTTTTTTTTCTGTTTCTGTGGGTCTTATTTTGGTACAAGGAAAAAAAAAATCTGTGGGAGGCACATAATTAGTCAAGCTGAGGGCTCAGCTGAACATCCACTTGAAATAATTAGGAACTGTCAAACAGCACACAGAAGGCTACATAGTCCAGAGGTATTCAAGCTTATTTATTATTCTGTTCTGAATCTAAAAGATAACCAATGATGTTCAATTAACACTTGTAGGAATTTTGCAGGTTTCTATCTCCTGAAATTTCGGTGAAAAGGAAAAGGCTTGTTGGATGTCTGAACAGCACTCACAAGCTTCAAAACAAAGTCAACGCATTGCTCTTCTGAGTGCAAAAAACACTTAGGAAATGGCTCTCCTGTCCCCCCAGGAGTGGTAACTGAAGCAGGCAACCCTTCCTCCAGGAGAAAATGTTTTGGCCTTTAATATACTGGTCAACCCACTAGAACAAGGAAAGCTTATAAGCCAGTTTTCTCTGCCATTGTTTGAAGGATCAGAAATTTATTGATTTTAAGGGCAGCAGATAACATTGCATTATCCATTACTTCGGACAATCCAGCACCTCCTGTGCTGAAATAATATATAATATTTGGCTAGAACACAACAGCTACTCCCCTAGAAAGCTCTGGATTCCATCTTTCTGAAAAATCACCACTACCTTTGGTAGATGAATCTAATCATTATCTATTCTTGAATATGCCTAGATGCAGATAGCAGCAATTGATTTGTATTTGTCCTTCACAAACAGATTAGGGAGTCCAGGATTTCTCACAGCAAAGACAGTACATCTTCAAAATAATCAGTCTATCTTCCTTTTGGCAAGATAAGATACACAAAATCATTCAGTGTCACTGATGGCATTTCATCCAGCCCTCTCTATCTTGGGTATGTAGTCTTTTCTCTACTGAAATAAAACAAACCAACTCCTCCAGCACGAAGGCCAGTAAATCCACTTAAAAAAAATATGTTTGTGATTCTGGAATTAGTCCAAATTCTTTAACTTATAGTAGCTTATTGACCAAAGAGGACTTCACAGCTAAAACAAACGTGGTCAGTGTCACAGCATGAGATCTTTAACAGCATCAAGACAAGAACTTAACTCCAGTTTTTAGCAAATAGAGTACAATTCCAGTTAATCTGCTTTTTGGACCAAAAAAGTCCATTAATGTCTGTCCTTCACTGTCAAGTAGTGCATTAATTATTATATTTAGGATGATATTTTGGAGGGAAAAAAAAATTTACACAAAAAACACAGATCTCAACGCTTCCTTTTGAAGTCAAAACCTTTGTCTAGAAGCTAAGCAAAAATACTCTCCTGCATCCTAGAACATAGCCAACATTATGGGACTTTTAATACATACCAGCTACCTAAAGCATAACACAATTCAGACACAAAAATGTCAGGCCCTCTCTCCTAAAAAAAAGCCTTTTCTGTTGGCTATAGGTAAGAAATTATGAGCATGTAACCAAAGATCACATTCTATGTACACTGCTTAATCTTCTACACAAGTTCTCCATGAACAGCAAAGGATCCAACTAGAATTTAACGTTCAAGGACACACGCTGTACCTAAGCAAAGTTATCCCCTTCAAATCCTAAAGCTTACAGAACAGCTACACTGAAGTTTCAGGAGGCTTTACACCATTGTGCTTTCCATAGAAAGAAAACACCACTAGCTGAACTAACATCTAAAATCTGCCAGAATGGGTCTGACTAGTTTATTTTGTAAGAACTGCAAAGTTCAACTACTTTTTAGATCAATTTTTCAAGTGATAATGAGATAACCTAAAAGATGAATTCAATTAGAATTTGTCAAACACCTGTAGCAGTCTTGCATGCACACAGAAAATTCTAAACAAGGGACAAAGAGCAGCCTATGGAAAAAGACTGGTAAGCATGCCTTGGTTTTTACCCCTCTAGTTTATTTGCTTGGATTTGTCAAAGACAATTTACCACACTGTTAAATGTGTGAAATAGCAGAATACCCACCATATACATCAGAATGTCTCTAATCATCACCATTGCTGTTTGATGATCATTCCACGCTTGGTTTAGTGTTTGGAGGAAGTTGTTATTCAAGGAGTTTAACACATCTTCTCGCACCTGAAGGAAAAAAGGAAGATATATTGACAGTTTCTCCTGAAGTATTTAAATCTTAAACTGAGCTTCAGCACGAAAATTCTTGCTCTTCTGTGGACGTGAATTTTGCAAACAAGTTCTTGCTTTTCCTGGGTGCTGACTATCCCTACCTCATATTTCCCTTCTGTGGAAAAATAAGTAAGAAAAATCATGCTAAAAACAAGAGAAACAAAATAAACATGGGTTTTAAATTTCAAAGGAATTCCTGAAACCTCAAATATTAAAAATAGTCTTTGACAACTCCTCAAAGCTTTTATTTCCTGTATTACAGTGTTTCAGTTGCTGGTAGTTTTACTATCACAAGTAATTTCAGAACATTGGGTAGTAGCAGTAAATGCTACAAACAGGAAAAAGTACAGGTGGAAAATTGGCCAAGATGACATTTAGAGAGACAAGCTGAGATAGCATCAAGATATAGCAAACAACAGTTCTGAAAGGAACCAATTGCTTGGTGAAGACCAGATTCTTACATTAATACCAACAACAAGACTTCATAGAAAAAAGAAAGTCATCTTTGTCTTTTATGAATGTATTTGCAATTTGCAAGTTGATCTGTCTCATCAGCTTCAGACTTTACGCCTCTCTGCCACTACTCTCCCTACTAATAAAAAACCCACCCAGTTTCATATTTTGATTTTACCCAGTAGCCATATACTGCAGTGCTCAGACTTGAAACTAATGTCAAAGAGAAACCTGTGGGAATGTAAAAAAAATTGTTTCAGAGTTAACAAAATGTGGGAATTGACTTTTGACATAACATGCAAAATACCTTCTGCCCGCTGTTGCACCCAAACAGAACGTTCACATTTATAGATTTGCTTGGATACCTGGCTGATAGTACAATTTAACTTTCAGTACGGAGATTCATACAGGGAAACAAAACACACATGCCAAGCAGCCAAAAGCTGCACCAACGTCTCATGCAACCACCTGGCAGGCTTCATTCTGTCATTTCAGTTTTATGAAGTTATTAGGCCAAACCAGGGTAACAGAATTCTGTCTGCCACACTACTAGATACACTCACAAACTCAGATGAGCAAATCAGAGACAGAGCATGGCACATCATCCAACACAATGGTCTCAAGAAGCTCTGGAAACTTATCCCAGTAATATTCACCTTGTTACTGCATCCAGGCAACAGAAGTTCGCCTAGGTTGTTCAAAGCTTTCTTACATCTTCAAACACCTACTCTGCAGACCTGAGCAAGGCCTCTCCTCCTTGCTTTTGGAAAACATAATATGCCGTCATAAGCAATGCTTAGCTGCCTCATTCTTTCTGATCATGATCATCATTTACTCTCGGTCTCCCAAATGTGTGCTCTGTTGTCACTCAATCTCCATAGGTTTTAGCCAAAACATAAATATGCATTAAAAACTTCAGCAGACATGCTTGTGAAGAATATGCAGAATCTCCCAGAACAAGAGAAACAAACATGATGTGGTTGCTTTCACTTCTTTGGTCAGTATGGAAAAACATTGGAAACATTATTTGGTAGCTCATCCACACTGATAAAATTTACCAAAGCATGATTAGATTAGAAGCACAAATAATCAAGGGTAGTTATTGATCAATTTTGATATACCCTTTATTTTAACAACACAGAGGCAGTGTGCCTTTATAATTGCACACATCCCACACCCACTAATCCTGCTGGGCCAGCCAGTGCCAAGTCACACACCAAATGGTAACAAAAGGGAGTGGATACTTGCCACCAGGTAGTAGTGACAACCTGCTTCCAAGCAGACACCACACACTCTGCAGTAGTGGCACCTCTGTTGCCTACGGTATGACACGTGGATTTCTAGACATGGGCTTGAAATTCACGAATGGGTGCTGTACAACAGAACTACCTTCAGAGTTTCCCTGTGAAGCTTCTCAGTTCTTCTAGGTTTATTTTAAACTGCAGAGAGGTTTGGAAAGCCATTCTTTCAGCTGCTACAAAAGTCAACCAAACTATTGCCAAGCAAATTATTGCTTACAACAACGTTCTAGTTAACAAGTGTTCAACACATTCCTTGTATGGGCCATTAATTCAGCAATACTACAGGGAAACTGCTATAATGCACAAAACATCTTAGCCATGCAAAGGTGCAGAGTCACACCACTTTGGTGGAATAAATGATCTGCAGTAAAAAAATGTGCATGCCCACACTCTTTGAACAAGAGAAGATACACAGCTGCTACTCTGCCAAAGCCTTAGAAAATTTCACTCTCAAAGATTTTTATCAGCAGAATGTTACTTTCAATTAGCTGAGCTGGTATTGATTTCTGTGACAATATTTGCAGTTATGAAGTAAATTGAAGGGAAAGCCAGCTTAAATAGGACTGTCCATATACAGACTTACTTGAAAATAAATATGAAACTTCGTAACATATGTAAGGTCTTCTTATAGTTACAAGGATGAAATCTTGTGTGCAACTTAAGGCCCAACTGAACAGTATTTTATACTGGATACAGCTCTCCAGGAAATACAGAACCCTCCCCCCTAATAAGAGCAGTTCGTTGGCATAAGCTTTCAATACCTTTAAGTAACTCTTTATTAAGTGTACACAAAGAAGACTTATGGCCTACTATTTCTTTCTTACAGTGGCTGGTCTCATGCAGCAGCACAAATAGTTCAATTATGTAATTTCAACTACTGTAAGGACAGCCAGAACCTCCTGAGGGGAGCAGCAGTACAGAACAGCACTTTCTGAACTAAGGCCTCGAGCTCTCAGAACTTTTATCATGGAGTTTCTTTTAGAAAAATCCAAGTAGTCTAAAAGATAATATTCTAAAAACTTAGGAGTCCCAAGTAGGTTAATGGATTGACTACCAGAAATGTCTGTTCATCCCTGCAGCTGCTATCCTAGTGCTGAAAAGAAAAAACAAACACTGAAGAATACTGGGGATTCTGCACTGTTACGTACTTTTGAGCAATTCCCTCACATCCTTTTGCCCTCCATATAATAGCACACTTGCTCAAGATCATCTGAAAACATCATTAAGAAAATATAAAGGCAGATAACACTTCATACATTGTCAGTCAGGCTTACAGTACACTCTAATGCTCAATAGGTAATTTGCCTCCTACACAACTTCTCATGTCATTCCTCCCTGTTTCATTGATGTTATGGAAATAATTTCAAACTCCCTGATGGAGATGAATCTCATCTCTCCCTTTTCTCTGCAACAGTAAGAGCAAATTTTAAAGCTTGCAAAGGATCCCAGACATAACTTTCTAAGTCCCAGAGAAGACATGCTTCTTTCAGCCTGTACCTGCACAAGCATCTCACAGCATTCCTTCTGCACCGAACACTGCCACCACGAGCAGCTCTGTGCCCTCCTGACCAAAGGTGTTCTCACATGCCTGCCTGTACTGTTATTCTGAAATAGCAGGTACTGGACAGACCCCTGAGGGACACCACTTGTCACTGATGGACATCGGGAATCTGAGTTATTGACCACAGCGAATGGGTGTGACCACCCAACCAATTTCTTATCCATTTAACTCCATTCATTGAATCTCTTTCTTTCCAATTTAGACAGAAGAAGGTTTTGGGGGACCATGTCAAAAGCTTTACAGACATCCTGAGAAGTGACATCTATAGCTCTTCCCTTGTTCACTGATGTGGTCACTCCTTCATAGAAGGCCACTGTGTCGGCCAGGCAAGACTTGCCCTTGGTGAAACTGTGCTGGCTGTCTCAAATCACCTCCCTGTCATCCATGTACCTTAGCATAGCTCCTAGGGCGATCTGTTCCCTGATCCTCCCACACACAGAGGGGAGGCTGACAGGTTGTAGTTCCCAGGGTCCTCCTCTCTACACTTCTGAAAGATGGGTACAACGTTTCCCCTTTTCCAGTCACCTGGAACTTCACCTGACTGCCATGACTTCTCAAATATCATGGAGAGTGGCTTGTCAACTCCATCAGCCAATTCCCCTCAGGACTCTGGGATGCACCTCATTTGGCCCCACTGATTTATGCATCAAAGGAACATTAAAAGTATTATCCTGTAAACTTTTTAATTTCAACTTTTTTTTTTTACTGTAACACAAATGATGTTGCTTATCATCAAATGGTTTAGTGAGCTGTAAACTAATCTCTGTGTTTTTTAAAAACACTTAACAACATTTGTGTGAAGTAATACGACTAGGCTTGAGAAGTGTGAAGGAAGACCATCCACATCAAACTACAAGATTGTCAATGGGCAAGAAAGGGAGAAATCAGTGAAGTACCAGATGCACAGGAATTAAATACTTCAATTAAGATGAAAAGTTTCAATGCTTTCAAAATTCAACAGTCTTTTTAAACAGCTCTACATGTACTATACTTAAATAAGGATGTCAATACACAGGTAAAGACAAGTTTTAGCATGTTCTTACCCTGTAGCAAAAACAATGTAGTTCAAGACAGCTGACTCCTCTCAGTGATGCAGGGTACCTGGCTCGCTACTGACTTCATCACACAGCCAGAACCTGGTGATTTGGAACTACAAACCACTGGGGTCTGCAAGTCTAAAACCAAGCATACTTGATAGTAACTCACTTGCATCACCTTGTCTTGATCATATTTGCACCTATTATTTTATTTACAATTCAACAAGCTGTAAAGACAGTGCACTGTATAATGTTTTCTTGTTGAGAAGTTAAATACTTCTCTCATTAGTGTTTGGTTACTAATTAAAATTATGAATAAGCACAACTTTCACCTGGCAATTATATAAGCATAAAGTGTAAATACAACTCTTAACCATACCTCGGCAAAAATGAAGGCTTGTGCTTTCCAAGCTTTAAAACTACTTGTAAAAACAACTGAACATATACACTGCCTCTACCTAGTCTCTTCATCTATTGGTAATTAACCAGCATGACTGGAATACCACAGGAATGCAGAGTTTTTCTAAAAAAGATAACCCAGAGATGTGGGCAGCAAATGACAACTATGGCTCAAAGATTATTGCAATTTCAATTTGGGGTTGGCTCCTCAGCAGTGCTCCCTGAACCGAGTATAGTTCTTCAGTTAAATCTATTCATCTGTGAACACTTCAATTTTTATAAAAGTTACGAAATTTAATGAACAATATTTCAGCTGGCAAAATCCCCCTCTTCTGAATTCCAGCATCCACCACTGATTCTCTGAATAGAAGTTTTACAAAGACTTGTGATGAGAGCATTTATTGTTCATTAGCTACTTCAAATTTACCAGAGAATTGCTCTTGGAAAGAGACAGCGAACATAAAAGATTTTGTTAAAATTTCTATGACAAAATGTGAGGCTAAACAAAACTTCTTTTTTATCTATCTTACAACAAGTACTAATGGCACAAACATAAGATGCCATTATAGAACTGATCCTATTCTTGATAAACAATGCATTTTTTTTCTCTATACTTCTATCTATAAGCGCCTCAACATAATGTGTCTAAGCAAACATTCAGAAGGGACAAACAGTAGCTTTGAGTCTATACAAGTTTTTGTTATTGTTGAGAAATTTTTGGCATAAGTCACATTTTTTTAGTCTTTTCCTTGGATTATTTAATTTATAGGCTGGCATCATCAGAATAATTTAGCCTCCTCAACTCTACAGCAATTAACTACAAAAACTCAGCTAGCCTTTCAAAAAGCTTTGGTCATCTATTTTTATGTTACCCACACACATGGATATAATTTATTTTATCTTTAACACATTAAAGATCAGAATACTAGGTCATCAGAGAAGATTTTTTTTAAAGCATCAGATACAGAAGTATTAAGTGTCAGAAAGGCATTTCTCTACACTGCTATCTGTGCAGTCTACAGTCTTTACCTCAGCCTTTGCACTGAAAGTACAAACTCAGAATCTTCTGCTCTTTTGTCAGCCTGCCACAATCTGCACTTCAGAATAATTAATTCTGCAAATGCATAATTTTTAATATGCAAAATAGCTAGGCACTAAGATAAGTTGCAGAATACCTAGGAACAAAGATGATAAACACCCCTCAAATTAAACCAGGATAAACTAAAGCCTAGGAATAATAAAAGTTTAGTGCCATGATTATTAAATGCACAGGCATACACAAGAACAAGGCACAAAAAGCCTCAGCCATTTGCCACATTTTATATGAATAGTACAGATTATGAATACACAGATAATGAAACCAGAAGTGTTTGAGAGTCACAGATGTGCTACAATTATAGAAAAGAACAGCAAATTATTTAGCCACTTCATAGAGGATGTCTCCTCTGGTGCAAACAGTAAAAAAGCGCCACATTCAAAGCAGTTTTAGACTGTACTTGTCTGGACCATACCTTTGAAAACTAAGACTTTAGAAAAGAAATAACACATTTCTCTGCCACAGCATTAACTCCAGACGGAACGCACAAAAAAGTCCCCAAGCACCCTGCATTATTTAGCCATAAATCTCCCATCCATTCTCCGTAATTCAGCCAGAAGTAATCACCCAAGACACATGATGGTCTCTGACTTTCTTTTTCAGATCTTGTAAAAACAGGACAAAAATTGATACTCCATCTGACCCACAGCCAACATATGGGATCAAAGCGGACACACATCTCCCTGCTATGGATGTTTCTGTGAGGGTAAGGCAGGCAGCTCCCACAGGCTCAGAATCCTATTGCCATGAAATATTATCTGGAGTCCTAAAAAGTGAGTCTTAACTTTTTCCACTTACATATTTATTAATCAATTCTAAACTTCTCTCAAAGACTAAAGAAGTGATTCCATGGTTTAACACAAGACCTGAAGATGCCTTTTCTCAGATGATACATCTTGAGAAACAGGAAGTTTCTGCATGTCATTCTGACTGACTTACATGGTTTTGCAAAGGCTGCCACGGCAGAGTGTGAGCTACTCAGGACTTCTGCTATTGCTCAGCTTCTGGTTTTGAACAGTGCCTACTGCCTCTTCAAATAGCATAATCCCAGCACAACTGTCTCATTAACTTGTGAATTCGTTCATTAGCCCATAACAAACAAGTTCTTACATTGGTATTTATTTTGTTCCACAGATGAAAAACTTGACTGGCAAATAACACAAAATTTGACCCAAGAAAGTCACAAAATGCCACCAAAAACGCCACAAACCTTTAAAAAATTATCAGCTCTTAACAGTTATTTTTCAAAAAAAAGTTGTTTCCTGTTACACATTTTTAAGTGCTTCCTATGGTCTGCCTTCCATCAGTAACTTACAACAAACAGTACCTGGAACGTGAAATCATTTGAGCTTGATGTTAGCTCTATGCTACCATTCTTGAGAGAAGCTACACAACTGCAACACAAGGTAACACTATAAAGTTAGATTTTCTGGCATTTAAATAACTGTTCAGAACTCTTTCATATAAGACACTGCTATTTTAATTCATAAATGGACAAACCTTGTTTATTAGATGCTCAGTGACCACTTCTCTTAGTCCAGTGTAGAGTTTCTCACCATGTTTATGCAACACCATTGTATAAGCATTTCTATACAGCTCCTCAAAACTGAGACCGCTATTGTTCTTGCGCTGAATCTCTTGGATTGCATTTTTCAGAAGATCCCAAATGCTGTTCACATATTTCTCATCCATAGTCATCTGTAAAAATAAAACATTACGTTACTGTTCAGAACAAGAAAAAAGAATATAGATAATGAGGTAATTGCTCTGCCCCATCTTGTTGATTCCATTATCACAAGATTTCTCAAACTTTTTTAAAAGAAAAACAGTATTTATGAAACTATAACAGATTTCATGGAATATTTATGAAAATTGTAATTTGTAAAAGTTTAATGGTTTTTCATTTCAGAGCTGCAAATCCCCAGAATCCAACTCCAGAGCCTTTGCAGGTGGAAAGGCAGGTAATCGTGGACATGAGTCTCTTCCCTACTCTTCTTCCACAGTGTTAACGCTGATAGATGGTTAACTCCCATTCCATATTAACACATTATTTAGCACCTCATAATCTGTACTGCTTAATCTGTTATTCAGATGCTGTAAAACGTCAGTAAATACACAGAAAGAAAGAAAAAAAGAAAGATTCCGATGAGAGGTCTTATAAGAAATAGTCTCAATACAACAGGAAACTTCTATCTAGTACTTAGTGTGAATCATTTCACAGTCATGCTTTACCAATGCAAAGGTGCTTCAATAGATGATGTTTTATAGATAAAGCAGTATCTGTGATTGCAAGTAAGTGTAGCAAAAAAAAAAAAATCAGATGTCAGTATTGCTTAAAGTCTGTGATTCAGCCAAGTTTCACCACCCAAATGAAAAAAAAACCTGAACACTTTTAAACTGAACCAATTTAAAAAGCAGTGTTTAAAGTTAAGTTTGGTTTAGTTTATACAAAATCAGGAACTGATTTAGCATTTTACAGCTAAAGAAAAAGGCTGAAGAGAGAAGGGGAAAAAGCTGCTATTGCCAGAATTACTATGGGAAGTGAAAATATCCCAGAGTCTATCAATACTGTCAAAGTAGCCTTGAAAATAGGAGCTGAACGTATTAAAAGAATAAAGAATAATGGTAGGGCATTATAGAGGAAAATCATGACCAGCTCTAATCTACCTCTCCTCCTTCCACCAAAATGCACTAAGTGAATAGAGGAAAGATATGAAGACTAGATTTGACTGCATTTGTAATCAAACAATTATTCAGCAGAATTTTTTTCATTCCAAGTATATTTTAACATGTATTTTCAAAATATCATATCAAGTTTTCTAGGCATGATAAATAACAACCCAACTCACAATAAAGATGAGCCATTCACTTCCTTGGAAGGGAATGGGCTTCTGAATAAAACAAGACACAATCTTCTATCCTGCTCATCTTTTGGAGTTTTGGCTAAATACAAGGATTTTTTATTATAAAAAGAATCCTATTGCTACTTTTTCCACTCCTCTGATACCAGATCCACTTGACTACTAAACTCTATGTACCCCAAACTTCAGATATGTCATTACATATCTAAAAGGAAAATCAAAATAAAATCACAACACGTTGAAAAATTTTTAGCTCCCCATCTCCTAAAAGCAAAGCCTCAAGGTAACAAAGGAATGGTGGATGGCATGTCACAGGTCCCTCCACAGTTCTTCCTCATTCTGCTATGCACAGCATTGAAAGGTCAGTAATTTTGGTTTTAATTTGCATTTGCTACATTGGTGCTTCTTCAGGGAAGTTATTTTCTACAGCCTTCCTGAACCAGCAATTTTACAAGTACTGATAATGAAGGCAACCATTTAGATTTGCAGACAGCAATCCAAGTAAAAGCTTTTCAGCTTTCCTTTCAAAAAACCAAGGTTTTCAAACAAAGCAGAGACTGCCCTTGCCAATCAAAAAACTCTCAGCCAACAGGACCTTTTTATCTCAACTGCAAGTTAATTGCACATTGTATTCTAAGAAAAGGTGTGATCTGTATAAACCAGGCAAATCACTGGGCACCAGTTTGCAGAGATATTACAGTGCTCCTGTTTCTGGGTTGGTCACAGTGAACATCTCTGTATGTTACACACAGAGATAAAGCAGCACATCTGATAATTCAGATCTGTTCAGCAAAAAGCTAAAAGTAAACTGTTTAATTCTTGTACTTTTAATCCAAATGCTATTAAAAAAATGAAGGAATGATTGCAACATTATTTGCTGCAAAGTCCCCGAATACAAACAAGAACACAGAGCTCTTTGCTACTTAAAAATGGACACACCACAAGCTACTCTGAAAGCACAAGAAAGGTCCACAGAAAGTAATTTTAAAGAGTACACATCTCCATAGGATAAATATACAGAAATATATGAAAAAGTATGATAAAATGATCTTATTACCTTCTAGGATTAAGCATTAAAAACTCTGCTTTTCAATGCAGCTTCCTATTCTGCTTCTGACTCAGATTAACATCTGTGAGGCTTTATGGGAACAGGTTTGCTCAAGTTCTAGGATATCAAGTTAGAAGAGCACTGCCTTCCAAAAAGATCTAGCATAGCTAATTTGTTTGCAGCAGTGTTTTCTAACAAAGCAAAGACTCTTAATACTTTAAATAATTCTATTTGGCAGTAAGTCACTGCAGTAAAGTTTGAGCAAAAATGTATTATTTCCTCTCTGCTGCTGAAAAAGTTGTTTAGCATTTGAGCAGAAGAAGTCTTCCTGTATTCTCAAGGGTATGTAAGAATTGCAATGACTAAATCTATTCTTGGATTATTTAACTCATAGGTTCATCTCTTTTCATCCCCATTCCTTAAGTCAGGCTTGTAGGCAGATTTAAAATCCAAACAAATAGCCAGTAAGTTTTTGATGCTGCTGGAACACTGGCATTCTTCAGAATTCTCTACAAAAGCATCTCTGAAAACAGAACTGCAATCCTAATCCCCCAGTCTGACCCAACAATGAAGATTTATGCAACTCTCTAGATCCCTAGCAACAAAGTCTGTAAGTGATCCACTTCCACAAATACAGGATCAGAGCCCAGATGTTTTTCCGTGTTCATTCCCAGATTTCTTCTAATGGTTATATTTTAGAAGTGAAATCCAGTTAGAATACAGTTGCCTTGCTTGTGTCGTGTATTCTTGCAGATTTAAGCAGAACCCAGACTGCTGCTTCTGCTGGTCTTTGAAAAAAACCACACAGGTTTGGAAAGGCTTTCAGAAGCAAAATCCCAGTAATTTCAGTAGTGTCTACACCCAGATTCACCAAGATAGTAAGAAGCCAGTATCCAAGCAGAGGAAATGTGTTAATGTCCTCGCGCTTATCTGAACATTACCTTTCTTGGGGAATGGGAAAGCGACCAAGTCTGTTATTGGCAGGAGAGAGAGCTGTTTATAACAAGCCGCTGGTTGGAAAACTTCCACACACTGCTGCCCAAATGCTAATGATTCAAAGATGCAACTCGAGCACAAACATCTGAACTCAGAGCGTAGCACAAGTACATCTTGAGGAAATTAGACTGAAATGTCAGTGTACACGAAAGTGCAATCATTTCACAAAAAAGGGACTGCAAAGGACTCAAAAGGTCCTTTATTCCACAGTGCAGGATCAGATACACTCAAGCCCCTTCCTTTAACAATGTTTGTCTACGCTATTAAAATCAGTAAGTCAAATAAACAATCATTGTCAGCAACCTATTGCCATTATCACCTGAAAAGCAGGTAAAGCTGGTAACAGTCCTGAAGAGACTTCTCAGTCGCTCCCTCCTAGAAGCTTACAAGCACCATCTCTTTTGAGTAACCTACCAGCATTCAGTCAGGACAAGCAAACAGCTCAATTCTGGTTGTTTTCTGATTAATATGTAACTCCATATAAAATGTTATTGGCCCCCTTCTACTCATGTAGTTCAAAGGGAAGTGCAACATGCCATTCCTAGGGGGTAGGAACAATCCCATGCATTAAGGCCTGCTGGGGCTAAATGGCTGGAGAGCAGATTTGGCAGAAAAGAACCCGAGGCTCTTGGTGGACATCAAGTTGATGACAAACCAATGGGCCCTTGAGGCAAGGAAGATTAATGGTATCCTAGGCTGCATTTGGAAGACTTGCCAGCAGGCCAAGAGCTCTACTCAGCACTGTGCCCAGTTCTGGGTTCCCCAGAAGAGACATGAACATACTGGAGAGAGTCCAGTGAAGGGCCACGAACGACCCTCTGGAGCACCTCTCCTAGGAAGGACAGAGTCAGCCTCTAGAGCCAGCCTAGAGAAACCCTGCAGGGATCAAATCAGTGTATGTAAAATCCAAAGGAAGGGTATACTGGAAAGGGAGCAAACCTGTGCAGTGGTGCCCAGTGACAGGACCAGATACAACAGGCACAAACACAGGAGATTCCTCATGAACATCATGAAAACTTCTGTGTTGTGTGGGTGACCAAGTACTGGCACAGGTTGCCCAGAGAGGCTGCGGAGTCTCCATCCTTGGAGATATTCCAAAGCCATCTGAATACAGTCCTGAGCAACCAGTTCTAGGTGACCCTGCTTGAGCAGTGGGGAGGACACCACGACCTCACGAAGTGCCTTCCAACCTCAACCACAGGGTGATCTGGTGATACACATTACAGCTGTAGGCTGAGGAAGCCAGAAAACCAGGGCTTCCTGAATAAATGTGACCTTTGCAAACTGCCTGTACCAGTCTTCCAACGGAAATGCATTGTAGGATAACAAAGGTGAGGAACAAAATTCTTGTGGTCACCAGTAGAACCTGGCATTTGCTCCCTAGCTTATACCAACTACAGTCAAAAAACAACACTAAAACTCCCAGATGCAGGAACATCCAACATACCTGCTGCTGGAAATACATATTACTTTACAGAGAAATAAATGCGTTGGGGTATAATTTCCATTCTATTTACTTTAACTTTTGCAACAGTTTCCTCAGAACACAACTTCATTCCATATTCTTGTCAGTTTTTTTAACTTGTCATCATTTTGCCCTTAACACTACAGAGCTTGCTCCTCTTATATAACCATGCTTGAAATGCTGTGAATTGCAAGGAAAAATTACAGGAGTAAGCTCTAAGAGCCTGCTGAACTCTTGATAGTTTACACCAGCTTAAAGTAGCTATTTAGTCTTCTTAACAACAGGTGGTTAAGAAAGAAGTGAGGAAGAGGTAAATAAATGTCCTACAGAGTGTCAGTAGGAGTATCCACAAAGGTCCACCAGCAACAGAGACTCACGAACCAGTACTCTCAAGACTAGTGACCAGACACAGCTTCTCATCCTTCTTGCAGAAAAAATTTCTAGACAAGTTCTATAAAGTTCCCACAAAGATCTCAGACCAAACAGGCCATTGTTAAATCTTAGAAGTTTGAACAGACTGTCAACACACTTGCCGGACAGTTTTACTCTCAAAAAGGTTGCAAACACTACTACTCAGTTTTTCTACAGCATAGCTGCAGAGTGCTTATCACAATTCTACACATTAGCAGGTGAAACACGTCAATCTGAAAGTGATTACTGCAGAACAAGGCTTCTCGAAGTTTTCAAAAAAGCTTCCTTTCCATGACATCCTTCACAGGTCTAATACCACAGAGCACTGGGACAAGAACCAACTGAAATTACAGAATACAGGTGTTTATGCTCTACCTTGAAGGAAGTGAGTGGATACCAACAATTAAAGTTAGTTAGCAGTGCTGGGAGTAACATTTGCACCTAATAATTGCAACCTATTCTCACTCCCTTATTTCCTATCCCTCAGCAGAAAAAACAAGAAGGGTCTCACTGTTGTCATCTAGAACTGCCACCACAGGGGCACAGTCCACGAGGCAAAGGAGACTGTCACCAACAGTCTTCCCTTCCACTGCAAGACAGGGCATTCATCAAGATGGTATTAAATAGTCTGTTACACAATAACTCAGTATCCTTAGCCTGTATCCCTCATTCCGGATGAAGTTTGGCTGAGGTTATCCAGAGAAGGGCAAGAGCAGCACATTTCCTGCCTCAGAACCTAATCACTATTTGAATTTTTATAAACCCTTTGAATATTGTTAATTTAAAAGACCAGAATTTACAATGACAGAGATATATTGTCTAGCATTTGGTCCAAGAATATCTCTGAAAAATGGCATATTAAGATATGGAACTACATTTTTTTCAACTACAGAGCAGATAAAATGTACTCCTATTAATGTCAAATGGAGAGCTCAATATCCACACTTTTCTGAGTTCTGAAGTTTTCCTCACTATGTAACGATAAGTATATCTGGAAGAGGATGCATGGGCTACACACACTCTCCCACAAAAAAAACAACTGGTCTCTGAACAACCAAAACCACCACACACAAAGTTCCTCAACAGTGTTATCTGAGCAGGTTGACTGTGACACACCAAAAACATGACTGGAAGCTAAGAGAAGGAGCATGAGGAAAGTAAGGGGCACTCTGTCTCATTGCTCTTCTCCTGAATCTGGGCTATTAATCTCAGGACATCTGTCAAGAGTCACAGGGAAGTCATAGAAATGTGCTACCAAAACTGACCGAATAAGTAGGACACCTTTTGCTCCTAGGTGACCTTTAGTAACAATCAAAGATGACAATAGAGTATTATCCACATCTCCTAAGGAGTGTCAGGAAATGCCTATTACACTATTATACTCCCTCAGAGGGTGGGGGGGGCGGAGGGGGAATCAATGCCTGTAGCTTGCTTATGACATCTGCCAGTTGTCATTTACAAGATTAAATACTGACACAATTTTTAATACCTGTGTTTTCTTCTTCACTCTTCCATTGATATTCAAGCATTGCCCTTGTTTGGGTGGACAAACTCTACAATAAACTACTCCAGATACCTCCTGGAAGGAATATTCACAGCCTGCACCATGTTCCATTCCAGGCTCAGAAGATGAGCTGAATAATCAGAGCCGAGTGAAATCCTCTAAAGGCCAAGGGAAGAACCAACTCTAGTCTCACCCTCAGAAAGGCTTGAGCTTCTGCAGGCAGGGCTCCATGACAATACTTAATCAGTAATAGAAATGCAGGAATTGCAATATCCACCTCTCATTCCCAGGCTTTACTCAGCAGAAGCAAGCAGAACATGCAATTAAATCAAAGAGGAGGAGTCCTTCTCAACTGAAACATCCAAGAGCTGCAGTATTTTAGGCGATACCCTTTCCTTCTCCGCTTTGCTTGAATGGGTGCTGCAGCACTGAAAAGCTGTTCTGCCAGCATGGGGCAGATGGGTTAAGCAGCCTTAAAGTGACTGCTCCTTAAAAGAAGGAGTCACCTCCTGCACAATGATTGACAGATTTGGTTTACCTCCAAGCCACTGTATCAGATCATGCTGCTCTCTTCACAAGACAAGTGCTACTTTGGGGTAGGAGCTTGGAGAGGAAGTGGGGTTGGTTGGGTGGTTTTAAGCTTTACAGCAAAATGTAATATGCTCCAAGAACTTCCTTTTCTAGTAAATCCCAGGAAAAAAGATTTGTTTCTTCTCTAAAAATGTAACATCATTATAGCTAGGCCTAGCAGGAGTTTCACTACACAACAGCAACATTTAACAGGCTATAGGAAAAGTTTAAAACAAGTCTCTAACAGAACATGTAATACTGCAGCAACAGTTTTGACGTGTTTAGGCAACTGAACAAAATTAAGGATCAGATACTCCTTTATCTTTCGTATTTTAGGAACCAATTCAGAATTCAGAGACTAATCTTGAACTGCCAAGATACCTCTCTTAGTCTAGATTTCAACTTTAATACAGTTTCTTTATTTTTCCTTTTCTCATCTTTAGTTTTGCAAATCTATGGAACATAAAATGCTGAAAGAAAGGGGAGAAAATTGAGAATAACAACTCCTCCCAAACACCTGCTTCATCTGAACTAAGACTATGAACTATGTGAATTTGAGCAGCCATCACTTACCAGATAAACACAAAACAAAACATAAATAAAGCTTTTGTTTCATTTCTTTAACCACAGACACTCTGAAGAGGCAAACAAATAAACTGAAACACAAAGTTACACAGTGGTGATTCTGTGAACACAGACAACTTTCTTCTTACAGACCTTTGCACACTTTCCCAACACTATCCCATACTAATGAGCAACTACAAACTATGCTACACTCCCCGAAAATCAACTTATGGGTTCACTTTGCAATTTATGATGTTCAACTTACAAAATGCACCTTCAATCACTCTATTAATACAGATAAAAAGAACTCTCATTAATAAAGACAAAAGCAGAATATTACTTGTCTGAGCGGGCCAATGAAAAATGAATGCTGGCTCATCAATCTCATTTTTCATCCACTTATTGGTATATATGAATTCACACAGAGCAGTCTTCAAGGTTCTCTATAAAAACTGGATCAGTTGGTTAAGTAAAAATTTGGGATAATCAAAGGTGGTAACGTCTGCATCTCTGATCACTTACACAAAGCTTAACTCTGTCTCTTCCACACTCATTTGCCTTACTACTTATTTCCCAGAAGACCCAAATTGCTTGAAATAAGCATATGCTTTATTCAGCAAGGATTAACAGATGCTGTCCTCCAGCAGGACTGGATACTGAGGAAAAGCAAAGAAAACATACCAAAACTAAGTTCTTCTCAACATAAACTTTCTAAGATGTTACTATTTACACTACATTTATTTAGACTTTATTCTATAGTTGCATACTTTGCCCAAAGAGGATAGCAGAATAGTATTTAATTAAAATGCAGAAATCCAAGTCTTTAAATAACATCTTTTTTTCTCCCAGCATGTGCAGACAAACCTAAATGCCTTTCAAATATCACAAGGCATTAGCTGTGAATGAGTAAATCTCCCCTGCCATGATGCAAGCTTCTGCCCACCTGACATTACATTATGAAAGTAATGTTTTTCAAAAAGTTGTATTTAAAAGAAAACAATTAAGTGGTTTTGTTCAAGCTTCTAGAAGAACTGAACTGATAAGAGGCTAAATCTAGGAAGTTCTAGCTGAAAAGATAGTTGTCACTGATATAGAATGGAAGTGCTTATACAGCCAAAAGAGTGACATTGCCTGTATTATTAACCAAGGCTCTTTCAAAAACATTCAGTGACATTTCTACAGTGCTCATTACTACAGCACCTGAAAATAGAGGACTATAAAACACCTGCAATGAAACAACAGATTTCCCAAGAGCACTTCACACTAACAAGGGTAAAGAAGAACTGTCTATACTTTTGTATATAAACTACATACTGCTGTATACTCTCTATACGCTTACTTCTTTGGAAACTCAGAGCTGAAGTCCAGATCTAAGCTCACAGTTCAGAAACTCTGATCTTTCACTTTTACCTTTGCAAATTAACGAAGCATTTTCAGACAAGTAAGTTTTTGACTTATTTTAGTAGATGCACTGTCACTTATGCTGCAAATAACACATGGGAAAAAAAGTGTATTGTGTCAGGATTGCTTAACTCAAGAAAAACCCATTCAAATGAAACAGAGGAAGACATATAAGGATTTGACACCAAAGATCTATCTACTTCCTCTGTCCTACCCAAAAGAATAAAACTTATTCTCATTAGTCTTCAAAATATTGATAAGTTCAGAGTCCTCTTGACTCACTTCAGAAGTAGTAATCCTAAAACAACTTTCCTCAAATTAAAGCTATGGAGAAAAAAAATTAAAAAGGCTTGTGTAACAGGAGGAAATATGTTCCTGAAAGAAATACAATAGCTTTGTTTCTATGCTAAACAAAGTCGGTGTTAAAAGAAAATATTTGAGCCTAATTAGAACAGCAGAATATGGAACAAAGAAAAGCTGGGTTTCTGGGAGTGAATCATCCCTCTCACATGTCAGTAGGACCCTGGAGGTCTAGAAGGGAGGGACAGGTACAGCTCAGCTGTGTGTCTGTGGCTGTCCAACAGGCTCTTGGCAAAGGTGAAATGATAAGACAGTGCAAACAGTGGCATAAAGTTTTATAAATTACTGGGCATGCCTTTTCCCATTTACAAACAGGGCCAAATCCTAAAAATTTCATTCAAGTCATTTAGTATTTCACTGCAGTAAAAGCTTGCAAGAGCCAAGGACAAGCTTTTCAAAACCTGAGGACTGTGTGACTGTGAGCAAACTACACAAAGTACACTCGCCTGCAAATTTCCTCAAAGCAGCTTACTCGGGATAAGAGGCCATGTGCAGGCTCTTACACTGCAGGAAAAGGAAGGTGGCTCATTCCTCTTCCACTGGAGTTACTTCCAATTTACTAAAGACTTGAGAGCAGAACGGGAAGTTGTTGGCGTACGTATAACCTAACAAGATTTGCTAGCAAAGACTGAAGATCGCTGGAAATCTCAAATTCCAATGGGATTTAGGTCCCTGACACTCTTAATTTCCTTTTACAACAGTGTGGGACCTCAGCATTGCAGCAGGTTGTCTTGAGAGTGCCGTAACTGACAACAGGTCACTGTCAGCAGAAGCAGCACCATTATATCCCAGATCATTCCTAACTCTAAACTAATAGAAATATTGTTTTTAACCTAGCCAAAATAGATTAAAACTTTGATTCAGTATGTGATCATGCGTTGATTTAGTTTTAAGACTATCACCCAACAAACAGTACTAAGTAGAAATGAAAAGTCTTAATTTAATAAGGGATTAAATTAATTAGGTTTTTTTGGCAAATCTTTTGTATTGATGACTTGTACAATACCAACACTATAATAACCTTAAAAAAATAACAGAGATGCTGCATGCCTCAATCCCAGTTAGGAAGTGTTAAAGGAAAGAGCAATGCTGTTCTGCACATCCATACCTTCTGTGGAGGCACCGAGTCTCCTCAGAGGTATCATTTCTCTAAGTGAAAAAATCTATTAGTTCATTAACTTTCCAGCTTTGATGACCTGAATTCAGAAAGCTTCCCTGAACCACAAATAGCCCGTTCCTCACCTACTCAACACTGAAGGCAAATCCCACAGGAATTGTTTCTGGATTTTTTTCAATTAACCTACAAGTAGCTCAGCATTTTACAATTGTTCAAAAATCAACACTATTTCAAGAGGAAATCTGTGAAATACACACCAGCTCATACAGCTTGTAGACACATTTCCTGTAGTCATTTCAAAACAAAGAACACAATGAATGATGAGGGGGATGAAGGAAGAAAGGGAGATGGTGGAGCTGAAGGACCTTGAGAGGTTTTGGGGGCTTGATGGCAACTCCTCCTCCGTAACAGCAGCAGAACAACTTGAGAACTTGCATAGGAATTGAAAGATAAAATTTTATGGTAAACAGAGGCCAACACAGGATGATTCTTTTTTCCCCCTCAGCTTACTTCAGGTAGGAGAAGGAAGATACGATTAATAAATCTCTTACAAGTTTATAGATAATCAGTACCCTCGTGTCCTGACAATAACCTCTCTCTGGGGAATTTCTGTACCACACAGTGCATACACCATGATCAGATGCACAGATCAGCAGTGCCTGGAAGACTTAAGACTAACACTGAAATGATTGCAAGAGAAAAAATTCACAGGTATACAGAAAATTAAATTCATGTATATAATATAAAATAATAGGTCCATTCAGATGCTATCAACACCTTAAAAACAAAACTAGTGTGGAAGTAAAGAGTTTATTTCAACAAAGATTCTTCACATACAAAATGTAAGAAACAGACATGCATGGCCTATGCTCAGACCACATGTAGTCTAGGAAATTAATGCTATGAATTTATTATATAAGCTTGTCCGATTTTATATGATTCACATGTATAATTTAAGTTATTGCCTTAATTTATGTTTATTCTCATTAGCATTAAACAAAAATTGTCATTTCCACAAATGCACCTCATTCGTAACCATAAACCAATAAAGCAAGTTATCTGCTCACATTTTGCATAGTATTATACTTTATTTAAACAACAAGCAAGACAGTTTCAGCTCTCAGACACTGATTTTATATACAGCTAATTAAAGAATTGAGGCCACTCCACTGCAAACACCATCCAAACATAAATGTTCATCACAGTTTTGTCCTCCTTGCAGTACTCAGGTATTAAGTGCACTTTTTACCTTTCCTAAAATGTTAAAAAGTCAATATGGAGTTCTTTTGTTAAGCCATCTAACAGTATTTACTTTTGCTGAGATGCCAGTACTTGCACCTTCAGAAAAGAAACATTAGTAATTTAAAAATTCTACAGGCTTTAGTTGACCTTCAAAAAAATAAAATAATCATGAGATTAAAAGCATGCTTGGCCATGCTGGAGTTTTCTGCAATGCTACTTTCCTGCTCTGTGTTTCCACAAAACCTGACTCAGAATGAAAAGCATGACCTTACTTCTCAAGAGCTGGTTTTCCACTTGTACAGCTACCAGAAATCAAAGATAAGATCCAGTGAGCATATGTACAAGGTCAAGAACCTATTTTAGACTGTAACACAACCACTGTGTTTTATGAATGGACTCAATCAAACTATCTTAAGAAAAATCTGTCCCAGTCTATCACAAAATGTTTTCACCACATACAGGGACACTGACACTGCACATCCGTCATGGGGATGAAAATTTAAAAGCACCTGCACTCGGACTACCTGCTCTACAGATCAAAGCCTAAGACTTCAGACTACCTGTTTGAAATTCTGAAAAATGGGGTCACTTATGCTGTGTGTACCTGTCCAGAACAGATTAAAAGGAAAATTTTGAAAAATTTTACTATCTTTTATAGAAAAAAGTCTATTTTTATGTTTCATGCTACTATTACAATTACTCATGTAGATTATCAAAAATTCTTCATCAGCTTTATAGCTACTCTCATAAAGTTCTTTCACCTACCACTACCACGGGAAAATGGTAATTCCTGTTTAATAATGCATTACTATACAAGTCGAGAGAAGGGATGGAGAAACCTAATGAAGCCACTTGAAAAAGCTCAGATTGAATTAGCCAGTATAAAAATCCTAAAGAACACTTTAGCTTTAGCCTTGTAGTCCTGTGCAAAATCAAGCAAACTTCAAACACAGCAAGATTTATAAATGGCACTGCTCCTTCCTGTGCCATGCAGAGGCACTGGCTCAAAGCTCTAGACCAACTCAAATGATGATTGCTCAGAACTTAAGACCCAGTTAACAAGTACAAACAAGAAAATTTGCAACTGAAACCTGAACATCTACAGAACTGAGGAATGCTAATGAGATTAGGTTAGGCAAAAACTAAAAGATAATGTGCACAGTGTGTTACAAAAAAACCAACTAAATAAAAACCCACCTACAACTAACTACTCAACCTCCCCTGGAGTTAGTGCTATCACCTCTTAAAAATTCTAAATGTATTATTAGGACATTCAGTTTGCTCACAGCATTTCATTAAAGAAAAAAAAAATTGTGAAAACTGGAAGGACTTAATAAGATTAACTGTCTACTAAATAGTAAGCATTTCCTTATTTTTCTTAATTTGCACCAAAAAAAACTTCCTTTGGATAAGATAAACAGTGTTTTAGTCTTTTGGTCCGTTTTGTTTCTAGTTTTTAAGCCTACCAAAATTTCAGTTGTGAATATGAACTTATGACCGTGAACGCTATATGGGTTAAGCTAAGCTGCTCTCATAAATGTCTGAGAATATAAAGTAATCAAGATTCACAAGCCAAGCATGTAAAACATGGAGTTAACCAGGTGATCTTGCAGCACTTGGTATGTTCACATTATTTTAGTCAGAGCTGAAAAAGCCTGCAGCAAACCACCCCCCAATGCCACTCTTTTCCCACCTTCCGTTCCTCTCCATGCTTTCCCCAACACTCAAGCTCTGAGGGTTATAAGCCACAGCAGATCCTCACGTACCGCTTACATAACCTGAACACTTCAAAATTTAACCACACGTCAGTGTTTTTTCTTGGGGTTATCTGCTCTAAGATGCTCAAGATGGACAAAATTTACACCAACTTCCGGAATGGACAGATCTACACATTGCAGGTTGAAGTACAAATTTAACAAACCTCATCTCAACTTGCATCATCAATTCCCCAAGACTCAAAACAAACCACAGAAGCAGTTGGTGCTCCCTGAAAAAAAAAAGCCTTCTGCCTACACAAAACCTAGAACAAGTGGCTGTTGGATTGAGGAGAAAGGAGTGTTGGCAATGAAAATATGAGTCTTAATATTTTCTCATGGAAGAGCTGGAGTTACTTACTTCTAAGTTTACATAACTTTACTTGAGGAAGAAGTAACATCAATTGATAAACAGTTGAAAGAAACGAAAGGCTGTCTGTCTTTCTGCAGAACATTGAACAAAATGAGAATTTTCTTAGGCACTAGTATTTCAAATAAAATTAGTCAGTGAAGCTTTTATTTTTTTTTAAGACTGGTTCTATTGCAAGTGCATGCGTAGAACCTCTCTAAAGGCTGTGAAGAATTCATAATGTAACTATGTAACACTGATCCACCAAAATAGTTCTGAGAACTGGCAAAACATTACTTTGTAGCACTGCTGTAGAGAAGAAAGACAGCTCTGCAGGAAAAGAAAATTATGGAAAGCATTCAAAAACCCCCTCCAACTGTAATGATCAAACCCAATAACCTACACTGGGTCATGCTGGTTTTCAGAAAGATCTGTCCAACCAATTCTATGGTGACACCTGCATTGAGAGAAGAATGAGCTCTTGTAAAAAAGTTCATTCAACAATGCTTAATGTTACTTGTTTTTAAATTTTGAAAATTAATTCCCCAAATGCTTTCTGAATTGTCACATTCTGTTTATTTCTGTAAGAAATGTGCTTTTTTTTTTTTTTAATATGTATAACTTTTCCATCAAAACACATTTAAAGCTACAGTTTTGTACTAGCTAACCAGTCACAGCAAAACAGCTCAAATACACTTGCAGGGAACATAATTTATACATTCTAGATCTCCCTTACAGAAATCACAACCCTCCAAAAGTTTTAAGTGAAAATCTACCATTTTTTGTCACCATTTTTCACAGATCAACTAAAGCATCTTAAAATCAGATTTGCTGCAAATTTGCTTGAGAGCTTTGAAAGTATTCCTGCAGCCAGCAGTAATGAGCTCACTGAGAGTTAAGGAGTGAGAGCCAATCTGAGAGCCTGAGAGCACCTTTAAACCAGGGAAGGAAACAACCCCCAGAACTTCTTCAAAACAGGTGCAATTAATTCACGTTCTGTAGCTGTATCCAACCTGCATTTTCATATAATGCACATGTATTCAGTAGACTACTGCATTCTTCCAAATCATTTAAAAAACCCAACTTACTAACTACAGTCAACTTACATCATGGACAATTATTTGACATTTCTGAAATTTGGTTATTTTTAGCATCCATATTCATATCTGTTGCAGTGTGTATGAATTTGAAACAACAAAGTTTGAAGATTGCTTAAGAAAAAGGAACCTTCTGTCTCTCAAAAGCCCTCTTCCACTGTTCCATCTCTGGCTTTAACATCACCTTGAATGCTCTCTGGATAGACCTTATATAAATATGGAACAGCTATATTTTATGGAGGTGTTAAAAGTACCAGAAGTGCATACTGAAAGTAGCACACTGGAAGTCTTCTGTGGTGGTACCTAAGGATAACTGCACAAGCTTAACCTCATGAGTTTGCTTTCCTGAATATACAACAAACTCCCCTAGAAATTTATTTCTATTATTCTTCCCAGGTTTGAAATATGCTCAAGTCTGAAGTCTCAGAGAATGCATCCTCACCTGGACGACTTCCGATGCAAAGATTATCACTGACCTTAAGTCATGATGAACAAGAGAACACAGGAAAGTTCTTTTTACTAAGATAATTTATAAATTAGGAAAAGAAATGCTTTTTTACTATTGTGGAAAGGAAAAATGGTTAAACATACAGAAAACCGTTTCTCTCAGTTACTGTTGATTACTGTACAACCCACTTCAGCAAAAGTGTACCCCATGTCACTGCCCTTGAGGTAGGAAAAAGCACATCACAGCACATACCAGGAGCTGGCAAATCTTAATGGATACTTGGGATGACAGATAATCTGGCACCAATTACAGGAATAACAAAAAAGAATACTTAATACTTATTATTCTAGATTTAAGATCTCCAGGTAGAACACTGGTGCTTTTCCAATGTTTTGGTCCATTTCTACTAAATTTTTTCATGAAGTAGAAAAGGTAAACTTAAGCAATGTTTGGCAAATTACTACTTCTCCCTTCCTTTAGCTATTATAGAACATAATAACAGAAGTATGAAATACATTATAAAAATGTAAAGTATTAAAAAACCAGAACCTACTCAGAGGAAGTCATGCTAATACTGCTATGCTCCAGGAACACGACCTCTCCAATTTGGCTATTTCTAGCCTAATGTAATAGTAAATAGCTACCTCCATGCAAGAAGCAAACTAATCTAAAATAGGCAGACCTCCTGAGGAAAGATGATCAATAAGAAGACAAATTGAAGCAGCCTACATAATCACCTCTGGAAACACTCTTAATTGAAAGCTGAAGAGCAGAACCACCACATTTTGGGACAAAAGAGTGAGGATCCATAGCTGCTGCATGAGTACTACATTTTCTAAATATAGACTCTACCCCCCACAAAAATGCACCTCACTGACACAAATAATCCCACTGCAGTCACTAGCACCAAGTCATTTCCTGGACCAAGCTTTACAATCACTTAGGCCTATACAAAATGTGTGTTAAGATTTTTACATCAACTACAGCTGCTGACTTCTGCAATTAAGAAAGGGAAACCCCAGCAAATCTCTCAACAAAGTACATGTTTCTTTTCTATAAACACTTTATCAACAGGATTGTCAACAATACAGCAACAATAGGTAAAAAAACCAATAGGTTAAAAAAAAAAACTATCTGAGGGAACACCTGGAAAGTTGCTATCAACAGATGTCCCCAAACAGTTGTAGGCTTTGATGTCTTGCGCCTTACTGAATTATTTTAGGGAGAAGACACTTTATTTTTCATGTTTTAACCTAGATATTCTTTAAGCAACTGAAAAGAAAGACAATGGTAGTAAAAACAGTTTTAAAAAAACTTGACAATGTTTAACTTTATGTAAGAATGCTCCATTAGAGCATTTTTCATTCCTGCAAGACAAATTTCACACACAGAAGAGGTGAAAAATACAAACTTAAGTTTATCCCATTGTTAAGTCTGCCTTTGTTGTCTGACCCATAACTACATATTCACAGTTGGAATACATGAATCTGTTTATCAAATTAAAAGACTGCTATCTTTGGTGCAGTTTGTTACAAAACATGCACATTGCTTTTGTCATGGTTTATTCTTGTACAGGTCTTCCTACTACTTGTTAATAAAACCGTGGCCACATTGCAGCAAGTCTTCTCCTTTATTTCTATAATCCAAAATCGACATTCATGGAAAAGGTTTTTTAAAGAAAGAAATGAAATCCAGAGATGAAAAACCTATCATCAGCTAAAATTCCTAATTTCTTAGCTCACTTTTTTCTTTTTGCTTTTACCACTAAATGCAACTGTCAATGATTAAAAGTAGAGGAAAGAGTAAAACAGTGTAACTCAGACTGCTGTAAAGTTGTCTGCTGAGAATATAAAGAATCTTCTAATTTCATCAGCAAGAGTTTGGATGAAGCAAATATATTGATATATGCCTTGCCAGTGAAATGAGATAAACAGGTATGTCCAGTTCCTCTATAAAGGCACAGCACATTAGTTCTACACCACTGCCTACTGGGATCAGACGTAGCATCGAAAAGTTAACACTAAACCTTAAAAGCCAACACTAAGCCTTAAAAGCCAGAGACTCAACTAAGTATCTTGTTTTTAACATACACACTGCTGAACACACACAAGCTTCCCGGTCATCCTCCGGCAGACTGAACCTTTCCTATTCCTCTCGTTCCCCAACGCCATTACTCGTGCTGTAGTTGTTATTCTGTTGTAAGCTTTAATTGAACTGACTGTCAAAACACAGCAGCGTTATGGCACTTTAAATTAATAATCTGGCTCCTTCCCCTCTGTAACTCAAAGGGACGGCACGCTCACGACTCTACCGAACCTGCAGCAAAGTTACCTATGCCTACATGTTTATAGTAACACCTTCTGAACAGCTGGCATTGTGCCACCTAAATTTTATAATCATACTACTTATAGCCTCTTCTACGGAGCGGAGAGAGAAATTCAGCAAGAGGAAACTCTGCAGAAGACATAAATAAATACTCCCCCCCCACACCTTCCGGGGCTAACTAATTTTGTTGATGAAGGCGCATAACCTTCGGTTCCCTGTTTGAGGCCTTTTCCTTGAAAACAAAGAAATCAGCCCCCACTGCCCCCCTCCCCACTGCCGTACGTGGATTTTCATAATTGATTTGTTTGACTGATGAGGGAGGCGATAATCGCGGGGACCAGTCCCTCCGCCTCCCACTCGCCGTGCGGCAGAGAACACCGCTTCCCTGAGGAGCAGCTCCCGCACGCTCCCCCCGCCCCGCACGGCGCAGGGGGTGCCCGAGGCCGGCTGACAGCTCCCCCCGCCCCGCTCGCA